>OX438786.1:1158954-1734747 GCA_949316455.1 Acleris holmiana | reverse complement strand
GAGGGGGAAAATGACACTTTTCCAATTTAATATTTCCTAAACGTCAAATTTGTTAATCATTTAAGTATTTTTTTTCCTTAAGGTCTCATGCCTACATTTGGTTAGTAAGTCCCTAGACGTAACGTTTGTTGTTGTGTCGATATTTGTTAATTTCACGTAATTGTATATAATAGTAATAACAATTCATAGGCAATATTTCTGTAGAGAAACATTGGGTTGAATTCTAAACTGTTGTTTCTAAATTTAAATTTGTCAAAGATTACGTTAACCTTTTCAACGCCTTACATCAAATACAAATGCGTCACTCTCACGCCAAACATGTTGTAAAAATTATGCAAAATTTAACTTAATCCATATGAAATAACGTCTCTTTATACTGTACCTGTGACCTATACAATGGTCGGTGGCGTTGTAGGCACGACAGCTCATGACCACTTTAGTAGTCGTTGACATCCAAAGGGTTTAAAAGTTGACAAACAAGTACAGAGTTTGATGTATCTCAGTCTTAATTTGGGCAAATCTGAAGACTTTTGTGACGCATTTCAAGACGAGTAGGTATCTCACTCAAGATAATTTTTATATTTCGACCGTAACTAACTGGACATAGTTTCGGATTGGACCCACCGTAATCCTTCATTGTCAACCAAGCAATCATTAATGGCTGACTAGCACAGTGGTTAGACTCTTTGACCAAGCAACAAGTTTCATTTCGCTGACTTATCTTCACAACATCCGACACCGATATGTTAGTGTCATGTCTTGTAGGATTCACTTGATTTGTCTAAAAGTTCGATAGTTGGTTTGTCTTGGTGTGTGTGTTGTTAACGGGTTAAAAAGTTCTTATTACGTTCTATTATAGTTCATACATACACACATACATACATAACATCCATCACGCCTTTATTCCCAGAGTGGGGTATGCAGAGGTACAGAAATACCAAGAACTCTAAAAAGACTTGTTGATAATTCTGTAACCACATTTTCACAATCAGGCCAAGAAGTTTACTAGTGTATTAGTGACAGGTTGCAAGCCCATCGCCTAACAGTACTACAAGCCCTTATTCCCTTAGTCGCCTCTTACGACATCCACGGGAAGCCATGGAGTGGCACTATTCTAACCCGGCAACCACACAGGGCCAATTATTATTATAGTTCATTTATTTAAAACTCTAAATTTGACAAGTCAAACAACGTGCTTGTGTTCAACAGCCAATCAAAACTTTTCCGTCGAGCTTTGAATTGAGAGTTCTGCTCTTATTGGCTGAGGAATATGTCAAGTTGTTTCTTTGTTTACCTATCTGAAACACTAAAAACGTTAGCCGGCTGTATGTATCATTTGTCAGAATTTTCATAATTAAAAAATATTTTTTTTTCTGGAACCGTTTAACTTTCTTGGATTCAATTCCCAAACATTTAATTTGACCGAACTGCTTTATTTCCGAAACTGTTAATATTGAAAGATTTTATAAAACTATCCTCACCTAAAACCTTACCTTAAACGTATTTGCTTATCTATAATTGACGTTACATTTAGAAATATATGCAAGTAATAAAAACTTGTCTTTATAAGCAATAGTAACGGATCAGAGACACCTGAATTGCAACAGTGGTTGCAATTAAATATGTACTTCAAAATTTTAAGTTTTAAGATAGTGATCTAAAAATTAAAACTTAGAAGTACATATCTAATTATCTATCGCTAAGCACATCATGGTACTCAATACAGAATAAACTTGTTTTTTTTAAACTACCAACTAACAGCCAAACGAATCCACGTCCATACATCTCTCGTTGTACAGTTTGCATACAAGCTTGCATGCGTGCTTAAGATATGAATGCTGTGAGTGTTTAGTTTTGCTTCTCGCAATACTAAACAGAGGTTTAGCGCGGCAACTACGTTGTGCTTCTTAAGTGCCTGATTATTAATGGTCTTAAACAAGAAAACTTAATCAGTACACGACCGTCTGAGTGAGAGAGACTCAATGTTGGGTCTTGCAGCTGAGGAAGCGTAATCTGTTTAGTCTCCACCCGCGCGGAATTTAAGAGCTATAATAAACTTTTTTGTAGTCTTTCAATTCTATCTTCATGCACTTGATAAATCGGGTTCCAGATTACAGAGGAAAATTCTAATGGACTAAGAACATAACTGTTATATAGCAACTTATAAGTTAGAGGCCTTCGAAAGTTATTCCAACACGAAGACAGACAGCTAGGTTTTAAGCTGTTTGTATGCTTTACGTAAATTATGGTCAATGTGTTGGTCACTGTCCATTACTACACCTAAATCTCGTATATTGTATCGTCGAGTTAGAGTATTGTTGCATAATTTATAATCAAAAAGTATTGGGTTTTTTCCTCGTAAATGATATTACTGAACATTTGTCACTGTTCAAAAACAAATTGTTACGAGCTCTCAAAATTGAGCAAATCATGCTGCAAAAGCAACCAGGGTGTGTTTTGATAACCCTAAATATTTCTGTATCGTCGGCATAAATAAAGGCTCTAGATTCAGATATCGACTGAGTGATATAGTTTATATATAGAATGAATAATAGTGGGCCCAAATGAGATCCCTGCGGGACCCCTGAATTAGTCTGTTTATAACCCAGATGAAAAACCTCCGAGTACAACGGCTTGGCACCTATTTTCTATATACGATTTCATTTACCGAAAAAGATCACCGTGCATACCGAGGTTCCAGAGCATCAACAAAAGCGTATTGTGGCTTAAAGTAACAATTAACTGCAAACACTTAATTATAGGCACGGCATACCGTCCTCCATGGCTCAATGTTGACACGTTTTTTGATGCACTGACTGACTCGATAACTTCGTTTAATCACTACGACCGATCGATTTTAGTTGGAGACTTTAATATAAATTGCAACGACCGAAATGACTTTAAATTTAAATGTTTGACACAATTTTTGGAAACTGTTAATCTGACTCAACATGTACGCGACCCGACTCACTTCACGAGCCACAGTGAAACGACTATTGACCTTGTGTGCACCGACGCTCGCGTTGTGACTGTGGACGTCAAGCATATCCCGGACCTCGGGGCGCATGCTTTCGTCACCGCTGAGCTTGACATTAAAAAACGGAAACCGACGCCGACAACCATTACGTACCGACCTCTAAAAGATATTATCTTTTGTGACTTCTACCAAGACCTAGACTCAATTGACTGGGACCAAATACTCCACCTTGACGATGTTAACGATATGGTGCGGCGCTTTAATGACCTTTTACTTGGACTTTTCGACCGACACGCACCTGAGAAGACGATCGTGGTGAAGGAGGCTCCCAAGCCTTGGCTTACTGGTAACGTGAGGCTTATGATGCGTCTTAGAAACGAAGCTCATAGTAAGTACAAGCAAACGAAGTCTGACGCACATAAACAGTACTACCTCGACTTAAAGCACCTTGTCGTTGCAGCTATCCATAGCGAGAGGCGAGCCTTCTTCGATCACCGTATCAACAACGCTACTGACACAAAGACGCTGTGGAAAGACTTGAAGCGTACCGTTATTCCTGACCCGCACTCGCAACCCGACTTACCGACGCATTTCGACGACCCTAACTTAATAAACTGTCATTTCCTCAAAACACCTGGGAAACCAGAGGTCACTATATCTGACTTGACATTTTATGAATTTAGTAGACACGGAGACACGACTTTTAATCTTATGCCCACGACTTCGACAGCTGTCAGTAAAATCATAACCTCTATTAAAACGACTGCAAAAGGACTTGACTCGATTTCTATTGACATGTTGCATTTGACTCTTTCGAGGACCGCTGACATCTTGACACACATAATAAACACGAGTATTTTAAGTATGACTTTCCCGACTGACTGGAAAATCGCTCAAGTGACCCCTTTACCTAAGATACCGAACCCAGTTAACCTGTCTGACCTCCGTCCTATTAGCATCCTTCCCTGCGCATCTAAGATAATAGAAAGGGTAATTTGTGATCAACTTTCGGAATACCTTGAGAAAAACAGCATTCTACCTGAACTACAGTCGGGTTTTCGTAAGGGTCGGTCGACTGCTAGTGCGTTGCTCGATGTAGTCGATAACATCTTACAGGCTCGGGATGCTGGCAAAAGTACTATCTTAGTTCTTTTAGATTTCTCTAGGGCTTTCGACTGCATTAGTTTGCCCTTGCTATTATCTAAGATGTCCTTTTACGGGTTTGATGTCGCTGCGCTTAGATGGTTTGACAGTTATCTGTCCGGTCGTGTGCAGGCGGTCAAGCTTCGGAAAGCGTCAGGCGATGCTCTGCTGTCCTCTCTTAGTCCTGTGACTAGGGGAGTGCCGCAGGGCTCGATCCTGGGTCCTCTACTCTTTATATTGTACAGTGCTGACATTGTTACCAGTATAAGGAGTAGTAAGTACCATCTCTACGCCGATGACTTGCAACTTTACACGTCTAGCACGTTTTCAGATGCAGTCAACGCCGTAGAGAATATAAACGCTGACCTCAATCGTGTTGCTTCGTGGTCCGAGAGAAATTGTCTAGTCCTAAATCCCACAAAGTCCAAATATTTGGTGTTTGGATCGAAGCATCAAACCCGTAAAACTTTGGATAGCCTGGCGTCCGAGGATATTACTATCATGGGCGAACCGATAGAAAGGGTGGTGGAAGCAAGTAACCTTGGCCTGCTCATGGACAGCGAGCTGCGCTTTGAGAGCCACGTAGCTAAAGTCGTGAGTAATTGCTTTTACCGCCTCAGGGTTCTTTATAATATTCGTGATTACCTCAGTGTTGATATGCGTGTCCACCTGTGTGAATCACTTATATTATCTAGAGCAAACTATTGCGATGTCGTTTATGACGGTCGTATACTTGGTCGGTCTAAGAGGCTAATACAACGAGTACAGAACGCATGTGCTCGTTTTTGTTTTAGAGTCCCTCCCCGCTCCCACATCACTCCGTATTTGAACGCCGCTAACCTGCTAAACATGTCTGCGCGGAGGCGCATGCACCTGGCGACCCTTATGTTCGGTGTGGTGCAACACATGACCCCGTCGTACCTCTTTAAAAAGATCCAGTGGTCCAGTAATGTACGCAGATTTAAAGCTAGGGCGATTGTGCCACTGCACCGAACCGCGGCGTTTCGGGGCAGTTTCAAGTTCGCGGCGTCCAAGTGCTGGAATGATCTCCCCCCTCCCATCCAAGGAGCGCACAGCAAGTATACCTTTAAGCGTAAGCTTAAAGGCTATTTGTTGACGCTCCAAAAATTCTAACTTCCCAACCAGCACTTTGTCCGCAAATTATAGTTAAATTCTTCCTTTTTCTTTTGTTTATTTGTTAATTATGTTTCAGTAAGATGTAAGCATGTAGTTTTGGTATTTATTTTGTCACTTACTACCTATAAGTATTTGTTTAACAGGATTGTTTTTATTTTTTTCATTTTCCTTTATTAAGTATATTTATTTATTCGTTTAGCGTACCGTCCGTCTGTCACAAACGGAGCTGGCTGAAAATCAGCGCTGTAGGTGTTGAACACCTCAGCATTATGCTGAGCCAGTGTCCGATTCTCTGCCGCGAAGACACACTCACTACTCTTTTATTGCTCTTTTCTGTTTTAACTTTTTCTGTGTGTCTTATGTGTGTAGTGAATAAATGTTTTTTTCTTTTCTTTTCTTTTCTTTCTATTGTAAGAAATTTTGTCGAATGCCTTTGCGAAGTTAGTATACATATACTGCATCTACTTGGGTTTTTATTATACATAGCATCACGAATAAAACTTTCTACACTGCGGCGACGAACGTCGTGTGAAAACTAGTCAGTAACAATGTTTTCCAATATTTTACCGGACTGACATAATTTTGAAATAGGCCTATAATTTTCAATGTCTTGACTTATGGGACGTTTAGGTATAGGAGTTATCCACGCTTTATTTGCGCTGTTTGGAAAATGAATCAGTTTGGCGAAAACTTTTGGACGTTACACACGTAAAAAAATAATTTTCTAACTTATGAAAATTTGTACAAACGAAACAGCGGGCAAACGTTTTCGAACTTGTGATAGGTTACCGGTTTATTTTTACATTAAGTTAAGATCGTTGACAAGTAGAGTATAGGATCGTTGTGCATACAGATTTAAAGACTTTATTAATTGTACGTGCGATCTCGTACAACTTGATGGTCAAAGTTATCAGTAATTTGTGGTGTTTCCAGAAGCGAAACTCCAAGCGGCTTTATCAGAGGAGAGCGGGTCTATGGCGGGCGCGGGCTGCGGCTCGGCGCGCTACTGGGGCGCCGGCAAGCTGCCGCACCTGCCCGCGCCCTCCTAGCGCGCGCCCGACGCCGCGGCCGCCTCGGCGCGCCGCCTGGCCAAGGTACCGCCGCCCTGTGTTCAATTACTTTCTCTTGTTTGATGTGTTTACGTCTGCCCGTGTGCCCAGACCACACATAGGTATAAAACGTTAGAAATCTTCAGTTTTTTACTGCCGTGGTGGATACCACGGCTACCCTCTGAACTTCACTGGGAATAGCGATAAACGACTCTACGCGGACAAAGTCGCGGGCAACAGCTATTAGACAATAAATATTGAATAAATTTCAGATGAGAATATTTTCTTGTTTTATAGTTTTTAGAGCGTTTTTTTTAGTAGTCGGATTTTAGTTTTTGAACTATTTTTTAACCGCAGACTAGTACGATTAATCCATGTTCGGCGATAGATATTGGGATAATGAAAACATGTAGGTTAAATAATTTGAATGTAAGTTAACCAGTGTTGTCGGTTCCAGGTGTCGTCCCTGGAGGCGCCGCGGCGCGCGGTGGCGGCGGCGGGGCGGCTGGAGCTGGAGCGGCGCAGCCTCGACCTGGAGCGCGAGCTGCGCGCCGCCGCCTCGCGCGCCTCGCTCGGCGACGACCGCGTCTGATGCCTCACCAGCTGCCGCGCCGACACACGCCCGTTCCCAGCCGTAGCATACGACTTGTAGTAGGTGAAACGTTCAGTTATTTATTTAAAAAGGGGAGTAGGGCTTCAGGTACGTGGGAGAAATTGCTGAAAGGAACGGTCGACAGTGATGTCTGATAATTCTTAGTGGTAGTTTACTCTCGGATACTCTGCTGTTAGTTTCTCACAGAAGTTTTCTTGAAGGAAATTAGGCCTTAGAAAATGATACGAGCTCTCAGACCTCCTGATGACAAAATAACCATGGCCTTCTATGCCCAGTTGATGGTATGTATGCTCGTTTTGCCTTCTCTAACTTAAAAATATAGTGTAATTAATTTTTAGTTTTTTTTTTCACCAAAACTAGTGACAAGCTTAAAGAAAATAAATAGGTAAGTAAACCTTACAATTGAGATGTATGTAATAAACGGTTATCATGATTGATTGGTTTACTAGCATAGTTTACTTGAGTTCGCTTTTTAAATACATAACTGAACAGAGTTAAAACATGTATGTTTTATAGCAATCAATTATAAAAAAACGTGTTTTAATTACAATAAAACCTATATTATTTGCAACTAGGTGTAATGCAAAAATTACATTATAATTTGTAAATGATACTTTGTATAGATCTATTTAATAAATGTCAACTTGTTTTTACTACTATGACCTTGTCCAAATGTATCAGCACAAAGTATCATGAAACTTAAGTCATAGCGTTTTATGGTGTTTTTTTTTGAAATGGGAACGGGCAACATTGATAATTACGGCGGACCCCCACAGCTGACGTCCTTCATTCCGGCTCAATGGTGCTACTGCGACTCTCAGAGCGCGAGTGACATCGTGACGTCAGCCCCGCTGCCTCGTTGTCTTCGACTGATGACGTACGCGTATCGAACAAAGTTATTTTCTATTCTCAACGGAGAATTTTTTAACCTACTTTGTTTGGGGTCCTCATCTTTTCGCATGGGACAGCACTATTTCTTGGAATATTTTTTCGCCAGATAGTGATTCCATGAGGACAGATGTAGATCCTTCGACGGAATCCAAGGTCGTTCCGTGACCATGTTCCTATAAGTGTTTAGTTTTAGATGAGGCAGCGGAGTTTCGCTTGGCGGCGTGTCCTTACTAGTGCATAGCGGCAAAATTGATCTCAATAAATAAATAAAGACGGTTTAAGTAACGGACTTCTAGTGGAATTGTGCGACTAACGTGTTTCGCTGTTTTCTATGTATTATACCGTAAGGTTAAGGATGTGTCGGTGTTAGTGCCTCCCGAGTCCGGTGTAGCGCTGGGCCTCGCCCTCTCCGGGACCGTCGACTCGGGCCGAGGGTCCACGCCACGAGCGCGGCGCGCGCGGGACGTTGTAGCCCCCCCCGCGCCGCGACCCTCCAAACCGTAGACTAAGCGACCTATTAATGTGTGTGACTATATTAACGTAACAATTTTCTACAGAATCAAAACGTCATTACTATTACTTTGTCCTAAGTTAAGTTTTTGGTAGTTATAATTTCTCAAGTGATATAGTGAAGCTGTATTCGTAACGAAATGGTGACCTTATAATCGGAATTATTAAAGGATTTAAGGGTAGTTAGTTACATGGCCTTTTAGCTAAATAAGGAGCTGTGCTATGCTGGTAGCATAGTGGAGGTTCGAGGTTTGTATCGATCGCTGGATCGGTATAGATCGATATTGTATCCCTGGCCATAAACTATGGAGAGTTACAGTTATTTACATAATGTATTTACAATATTCAGCATTTTGTTTACTTAAGTTCCTTGTGTTTATTTTTAGTCATTGGTTTAGTCAGAGGACATCATGATAGCGTTCACTGAGAAGTCAGCTGTGTTTAAGGCATCCGGGGAGTACTTAAGATTTTACTATAGTACATTCAGTTTCTATACTTTCAGTTTTTACAGAAAAGACAAATTAATTCGTGTATGCTTTAACAGTAGTTAGACTCGGAAAATTTGAAAAATTCATCAAGCAGTAATCGGGTTGCCTTTTTTACGAGCGAAAATCAATATGTAATCTCACAGATTTTTTTACTTCTTCCGATTGTTTGACTACAAATGATGACTGATCAGTGAATTTAGTTGTTGGCAATGCTTAGAAACTGACCTTAGCGAACGAAGTCGAAACATGTTTATATTTAAAAGGCGGAATCGACCCCCTAATAGTGATATACACAAAAACACAGTCGAGATTGATGTAAACACGTACATTTTTTTGACGTCTCGAATGTGAATTTATCTATGATTTTCTGATCATTGTCAATAAGTCCCTAGCAATTTTTATATGCAAATCAAATACCCACTACGTATCTGTGCAATAAGAGTGCTGCCGCTAGATGGCGCTGTCGCCAGATCTGTTATTGTCCGACAATAATCAATATTGGATCGTATCCAATCTCAGAATAGATCTTTTGCGATGCGTCTAGTGATGGTTGTAGTTCACTATGTTTCACATTAACTGTATTGATGTTTTGAAAGGTTAACAGTAGAATGCATGCTTTTTAGTAATAAACTAAGCGCATCCTTTTCACTCAAAATGATCTGAAATAGATTTGATGACTATTGTTGGCCGTTTTGATTTCAAGTTGTTTTTTTTATTTCTTGTATTGGAGTTATTGTCTGAGTACAACAAACTACATGAAAACAACAAACTACACGTTTCCGACCGGACACGAACAGTTAATGTGAAACGTTTTGTCAAAATAGACATGCAATAATGTTGTACTTTAATTATTTCGTCTTCCTGATATTTTTTAGCGTTACGAAAGGCCTATATGAGTATATTTTTCCTAAATATGCCAATTTAGTTCTCATTTATTTTATAGTTTGTTGTATATGTATATAATTTTACATACGCAACGTATGTACAAATGGTAAACAAATGAAATGCGCATTGCAATGATATAACATGTTGATTGTGGCCTGTACTCCTTTAGCTATCAGTCTATGGAATGATGGAGCATGACGTTGACCAAAAAAACTATAATTATACAATTTAAACTAGTGAGTCGTTATACGAACAACATAATACACGGCTACGAATAACTCGCGTATCAATTCAGGAAACGCGCGACATGTCCCGGAATCGTTAGGAGTCCTTCATCAGGGAGAGTTGTCGGGCGCGTTCTCTCTTTAACTGAAGAATACGTGGTAGCAGTGCTTACCTATTATGTTTTTAAAAATCATAATGTTCATATGCTGTTTCATGTACAAAGTAGTGATACCCTTTATTGGGCTCGGGTAATTGGGTTCGTAGTAGTATAATATTCTGCTGGTAGTAGCTTTTTGTATACGTGTTGCAAAAAATATGTAAGGATAATTATACTAGTACAAATGCATTGTATGAATGCGAAATAATTTTTTTTTCGATTCGACTTGAACAAGACTTAAATTTATGAAGCGAACAAATAATTATAAAAAAACTGCCATTCAGAATGTTAAATCATATAAAAATTTGTAAATAACGTAATAAAACTAAATTGACATTTTAATAATCATTCAATATCTTATCGTGAATGTTTCATGCTCTGGCTCTCGTTCATTTTATTGTTCAATACATTCTTTTTGTACAAAAAGTCATTGTAGCTTAAATTAATTGTTAAACGTTCCAATCATTCCATAGATTTTCCAATTTTATCATTTGACAATGTATCTCACTATACTCAAACAGCATTTTTTTTAATTTTCTATATTAATATTATTAAGTTGACTGCCTTTTGTTTATTATTATGCTCAATAGTTTAATATTAACGTAGACTGGATTTCTCGTTTAGGTATCCCTTTATTCTGCGATGACATTAGGATTATTTTACCCTGAATAGCGGTTTAAGATATTTAGTCAATTATATAGCTTTTTTTATTATGGCAATGTGAGGGCTGAGATGTAGTCAGCTAAGTCTGTAGACATTGTGATAACTTATGTTTATTCTTTGAGTTGGTAAGCGGAGCAAATCATACTTATATAAAGCGAAGGAGTACAATGAGAAAGCTTCTAAGGTTGCTATTTTTGTTTCAGGACTTTGTTGTTACTTCTTGCCATCTTAGATGACAAACGTCCTTTTTATGTTGTAGGATAACCTGGATTTGTTTGAAGCACATCTTTCCTTCAAGCACCAAAAATACGACCTAAGTCTAGAATGATAAGGTTCTTTACATTTTCTAGTCGATCATTGGCTAGAAGGAAAGATTAGGACGTGCAAATGACTTCGTCTCAATTATTCTTGGTATAGATTCAACTGCTAGATAGGTTAGGTAAGGGCATTAGAAACGCCAACATAATTATTTGCCTCTTGCGCATACCCTGTGCGTGAGCGAGAGGTTAACATAGTGCTACCTCTCTCGTGCCTTTAGTTTACTCAGTCGAAAGTAAAGGTTTGCTTCGTTTACTTCTATTTCAACATTTTCAACCCAGTCTGAGCGTTGACTGCTCTCGCCTCGGCGACCAGTATTACCTGAGCCCTGTTTTATATAGCAACAAATTACAAGCGGAAGTCTCTTTCTAACTCCTTTTGCTAGAAAGAGAATTCCGCTTGTAATTTGTAACTTGTAGCTTTATAAAACGGCCCTGTTCATCCCTCCATGGACTTGTTTTACAAAACTATGAGTTATAACAAGACTAAGGAAGGTATTTTTGTATCATTTTATAACCTCAAAAATGGTCGCGAATAAGCAAAATGGAGTATAGGTTCCACAATATAGATGGCGCTGTTGAATCAAATGAGTGAACAAAGTACTTTTTGTCTGATTTAGATGCGTAGAAAAATGGTGCTATCAAGACTACGCACTATTCTAAGTATTTTACACAAACATTTAATTTTTGTAAAGTATTTTGTTGTTTTTAATACAATTACGGCAATCACACACGAGTTTGAGATATACTTAATGAAGTATATCTCAAACTCGTGTGTGATTGCCGTAATGTCATGTGTTGAAATGTCGCATTAGGTTTTTTGAGGTTAGAAAATGATAAATACATAAATACATGAAGTGTATTTTATTGTTAGAGCCTTCTCACACAAATACTTTTGTTATATGTAAGAGTCCTTAGGTATAGTTTTTTAGTTTTGTGAAATGGGCCCAGCCAAGTTACTGCCAAGTACATTTTAATATTCGCTCGCTATACGGCGTATAGCTCGTCAGCTTCGTTCGACCGCATTTCTCTTATACCTAGTTACTTTGAATTGTGTTCTCATCTCGATGTAAAGCCGGTGTTGCAACAATGTGAATACTATACAATTTAAATAAATGAATTATATAAATAACGTGTTATTATTCCTTAATTTACTTGTCCCTTTATAGCCGATTACTAAGAGAGTAGGGTAAACTCGGCCAATTACATGACTCTGGTAACCCCGTAATGTTTCATGCTTATTTTAGAGTTATACGAACTCATTTTAATCATTTAAATGCAACCTCATAGTTATAGGCTTATTACCGCACTATAAGGATGTATTTAAGTACATGATTAAAATTATTTCGTATAGCTCTAAAAGAAGCATGAAACATGGTATTACGGGGTTACCCAGAGTCATGTAATTTTTTTTTTTTTTTTATTGCACAAAAGAATACACTTAGTACACAAAAGGCGAACGAAATGCCGTTAGGCATTCTCTACCAGTTGACCTTTGGGCAAAGCAGAGATTGTAGTGGCGGTGCAATATAAGATGTAACTAATGCACATACACTTACATATCAATAAGCTATAATAATATAAATACATATATTGCGCTGGAAGAATAATAATACATACATATTATAATATAAATGTTTAATATGTATAATGTATAATAAACAAAAAATAACACAGATAAAGCAATCATAATATCATGCTAAGAAATTCGCGACCTTTCTTCTTAATTTGCTTTTTCTTTTTAATTAGCCGGGTTACCATATTCACCTGAAGAGTATTCAACTCGGCTGTTCTTCTGGCATTGCTGATGTTTGTGGGTGACGGTGACTGCTCTGCTCCCCACTATTTCACCATCCTGACAATGACATGTGACAGGTAACAATTCGGTATACATTGCAAAGTTAACACTAATACATCATGGGTATCATGCCTATAAACTGCGCTATGTACACTGAAATCTCAACTGTCACCTGTCATTTTCAGGATGGTGAAATAGGGTGCAGGCGTTTTATTTTAAGGCACGGTGGAGGCACACGAGCACTCAGGCCTGATGGTAAGTGGGATCTGAGACCCATAGACATTTCAAGACTGCAATCCTAAGACCTGCGTTGCAAAACCCTGAGGACTAAGATAGAATGCTTCTATGCTAGTAATTTCACTCTTATCCCCACACCGCAACACAACTATGGGAACACTGCTGCGTAGCGGTAGGTTAACGGATAAGATGGTGGTAGCGATCTGGATGGACTCTGTTCGTTTCCCTTTTACGGCTATTTAAATAAGGATGGTTATTTTATTAGAATAGCCATGTTTTTCTGTGAGCTGCACGATGGACGGAGTTTAAAGCGCGCGGTTCATTGTACTGGAACCTATACATCTATGGAGTGTCAAAGGCTATAATGGAACCTGACTTGATGCTGCAGAGGTAATCGGGTTGTCAAAGCTTTAGTTTTAGTTGCGAAGGTAGATCATAAATGAATGGAATGATGATGAAATGAATGATGATGATGGTGAAGGCATCTAAGGAAATAAGGGTTTGTACAAACAGCCACATAATTGTCATTGTTGTTGTTGTCAGTGTCTGTGAATGTCCCGATGCCTTAGTACCTATTGATCCATATCATAAACCTTTAATTATCTTTATGAAATATATTGTCATTGACTCGTTGCCATTAGCTCCTCAAGTAAAACATCTTTATAATAAAGGTGACTATGAGTCTATTAATTCTCAATTATTAAATATAGAGTGGGAGGAAGAGTTTTCTCGGCGTAGCTTGGACCAATCGCTTGATTTTTTCTTTGATACGTTTACTAGGCTAAGAGATAAATTTGTGCCTTGCAGAATGGTTAACACCGACTCGTACCCTGCATGGTACTCGTTTCCACTTAAAAGGGCACAAAAAGAGAAATATAAGTATTTAAAGAAGTATAAAACTTATAACAATAAATACGATTTAATTTCTTATAATGTATTGAGAGATAGAGTGCGTAAATTGGAGAGGGAATGTTTTGATAGGTATATGGGTCACATTGAAAGCAGCATCGCAAAGAATCCAAAGCAATTCTGGTCTTTTATTAAATCGCGTTCCACCTCCCATGGTATACCTAGCAGTCTCAAATATGACAATAGATTAGTCAATACTGGCTCAGATATTTGTAATGCTTTTTCTGACTATTTTGCTTCTACTTTTTCAACTTCGATTGTTGCTAGAAATACTACGTCGTTTAATACTATTCCTGATTCAACGGCTAATTTGAAAAATATTGAAGTAAATCATGAAATGGTTATTAATATTTTAAGGAAACTGGACCCATCAAAGTCGGCCGGTCCCGACAAGCTGCCAGCCCTGTTCCTAATCCGCTGTGCTGAGACCTTGGCGGCACCGATCGTCCTGTTATTCAAGCGATCTTTCTCTGAGTGTTTCGTACCGCCAATTTGGAAATCTGCGTTGTTTACCCCAGTTTTTAAAAAGGGACCTAAAACCGATATAGTTAATTACAGACCCATCTCCAAGTTGTGTATTTTGTCCAAAGTACTTGAAAAAATTGTGTATAACCAAGTCTATGAAGTTCTAAAAAATTCCTTCATATTTAATCAGCACGGTTTTTTGCGGCATAGGTCCACAGTATCCAATCTTGTGCTATTGAATGAGTATGTTACCGAGGCAACGGATAGTGGCTATCAGGTAGATGTCATATATACTGATTACAGCAAGGCATTCGATAGAATAGATCACAGGTTGTTGGAGTCAAAATTGTATGGTGTAGGAATTAATGGCGATTTGTTGAGATGGTTTTCATCCTACATTGACAATAGATCCCAGGCAGTTGTTGTCAACAATTACATTGTCTGTCAGCAGGCTGTATACTCGTATCATGAACCTGTAACTGCCGGAACCCAGACTTTTCACTAGAGAATTTCCTAACAAATTATATAAATAAAATTCAATATAAATGTAGTGCTGTCTTTATTAGGTACTGGTTATAAAGAAACAGTGCCTAAGCAGGTCGGAGGTGGTAAGGAGAGTGATTTGCATTTTTGAAGTAAAAAGAAACGGTTTTAAGTGCTAGGGAGAAGACCAAATCTGCGTTTCAATACTACATTGTTAAGATCTATAAATAAATGAATTTGTATGAAAATTAAACTTTAAATTAAAAAAGCACTTTTGGAACTAGATTTTAAAATTATACAAGATCAATTTTGCATACGCAACAGCCGCTATAACAACAAAATAATAAAATTAAGGAAGCTGTGATGCAAGAATGGTAGGAACCCATCGTGTGCGAGACCGATTTTTTAAATAGATCTCTTATAACAATTTATTTCCGTTTCCTTTTAACTTCTCTTCTTTGTAAGGTTGTCTGGAAGAGATCGCTACTTAGCGACAGGACCGCCTATTGACACACTTAGTAACATTTTATTTGTATTTTACTTTTCATGCTGTATTTGTATGTGGTGTTCAATAAAGAATATTTGTATTGTATTGTATTGTACATTAAATTGATTATATGAAAATATAATATATATGAATATCGATATGAAAGGTAGCCTATATGTTAATCCAAGGTATAAGCTGCTTTCATTCCAAATTTCACCTAAATCGGTCCAGTAGTTTTTGCGTGAAAGAGTAACAAACATCCATCCATACTTAGAAACTTTCGCGTTTATAATATGAGAAGGATAACAGATAAGTGGCAGCAGGATATTCAAGAAATAGGCAGAAAAATAGCATCTCGCAAGTATTTTATCTATTCACAAGTAAATAAACAAACAACATACTTAACAACGTACTACGTCATGTCTTACCGCACTAACAGCCAAACAAGCATTAAGGAAGATTTAACTCCGAGAGGAAATATCTAAATTATCTTTAAGATTAGTTTTTCCCTCGCGCTACAAATGGCGAAAGAAATCGCTGTAATGAAAAGTTCTCGAAACTAGAACCTACAACTTTGTCGAAGGAAGTGAATAATTAATTTCAACGATTTATTTCTTGCGACTTGGTGGCTTTATTGTAACAGGGTTCTATTGCTGCTCATCATTTTAAATCCGTGGAACATGTCGTTTAGATCTTGTGTATGAATATTTTGCGATTATGCGGCCTCCTAATAGATATACAAAGGTGGTCACATACTTATTTAGAAACGCTTGTGTTTTTCCCATACGAGACGTTTAAATTTTCACAGCCAATCAAAGAGTTCTTTACCAATTTATTTTTTTGTAAACTATGTGTAAAATGATGTACAATTTATCTCTGCTAAAAACGTACCCATTATTTTATTATTATTTGAAAAACAATATTCGCGTTTATCCAAAAATTTATATAAACCCGGCATCACTTTTTTCAATCCCTATAAAATACAAGGTCCTTTTTTAACAGAAGTTAATTGTAACATCAGTTAAGGTCCTTAGTTAATAATCTAAAGTAAATTGTAACTGACATTAAAAATGGTGAAGTAAATTTTGCTTTGTGGTGAAATTTGATATTTGTTTATTTGATAAGTATTTGTGTTTCTAATTATATGACCACAGATACATGTACACCTATTATAGTATAAAGAACGCGAGTGGGTTGTTTTAAAAGTAAGAAATGTATGGCCATAATATTGTAATGCGTCACTCACGCGTGGAAATAGCTTAATTCACGTGAAGGAATATTTTAGTTACGTAAGTTACGTAACTTTGCTGCGTGTAAACTTACTCACTATCCGCAATACTAAGTTGGTCTGGCATCAATTGTGTTTGCCTATTAATGAGTGGTGGTAGGACCCTGTGCAGGGTCCGTCCGGATCGCTACCACCATCTTATCCATTAACCAACCGCCAAGCAACAGTGTTCGCATTGATTGTGTTTGACGACACGCTAGCCTAGTTGGGAGTGACCCTGCCTTCGAAGCTAGGGGTCCTGGGTTCAAATCCCGGTAAGGGCAGATATTTGTGTGATGAGCACGAGTGTTTGTTCCTGAGTCTTGGATGTTTTCTATGTATTTAAGTATATATTTCTCTATATAAGTAAGTTTATCGTTGTCTAGTACCCATAGTACAAGCCTAGAGCTCAGTTTGAGACTAGGTCAATTTGTGTGACATTGTCCTTGTCCTGTGATTATGTGTTCCGGTGTGGGGATAAGACAACCGATGAAATTACTAGCATAGAGGCATTCCATCTTAGACCTCAGGGTTGGCAACGCATTTGAGGTCTTAGGATTTAGGGTCTTGAGAATTCAAATGTCTATGGGTCTCAGATTCCACTTACCATCAGGTGGCCTGAGTGCTGGTGTGCTTTCTCCATAACATAAAAAAAAAATACAAGTGAGTGTCTGCGATTCAAAAACTACCAACCTATTACAGATAATGATCATGAACCCGGTGCAAGCATAGACATAATACATTACTTCGTATGGACTTGCCTCTTGGAAAACAAATCTGAACAACAGAATGGTGTAGAGTCTACTGACCCTCTTCTTCATAAACGCACAATAGAGAACATGCATGAAAACCAGAATTTAGTTTCATTGATTCGATTTCGGAGACAATGTAAAAAAAAAGCATATAAAACGTCATACAGTAAATTATGACCCGTTTATTAAGATTTTATATAGAATCAAAACTTATTAAAAAATTTAAAACTTCTTTTAATGTTTAGTTTTTTTTTGGAATTCTCATTGGCGTAAACATAGTCATTTACGAAATAAATGCAAATATCTTTTTGAGATACTTATTTTAAACATGGAACAACAGCTGTGACGTCATTCCTGTCGTCGATTTTGTATAGTGTTTTTGCAGGGGGTCTGAACTACTAAAACAACTAATAAAAAATAAACATTTACGCGGCGTTACCTCGGTTTCTCTTACAATTATCGATAAGATCAATCCAAAGATACTACGAACGATAGGGTAGACGAGAAAAAATACATCCCCACGTTACGTGCAGGGGAGGTACCTTGTTTTCTTTTAAGATTTTATTTTACCACTTTGTTAGCGCGACTAATATGTATATTTATGCCAAATTACAACTTTCTAGAACAGAGAGTCTCTGATCTAGGCTGCGGACGGACGCAAGGACCGACGGACATGGCGAAACTATAAGGGTTCCTAGTTTGACTACGGAACCCTAAAAACGATAAAATCCCGACCAACTCACAAAATCGTCTCAGAGTCTAACCCAATTTTCTTAAAAGTTAGCAAAGAAGACATAATATAACAACATCATCATGGTCCTTGCGTGTCAATAGTCGAATTATGTAAGTATATAGTCGAAGTATGAACTGTTATAAATAAATGAATATAAATATCCTCGTCACATTATTCTAAAAATATGATATCTACAGGTATAGCTAGAATTTATTTAGAGCAAATGCTAGTTGTTTGGGTTTACCTTACTCATAAAATTCTTTAACTGTTTACAAAATACAGCTAGCAGCCTTTCAGCCACATCATTCCATTACACTCAGTGAAATTGCTGTGATTTAAACAGGTAGAATGATAAACGGAGAGACGAACAGACAGATAGAGGTACAGGTTTTGTTACAAAACCGTAAAAAAAGCAAAGAATCGATTCACCAGTTCGGGCCTTCGGCGGTGATATACTTACTGACTGAGGTAGGTAGAGATGCATTTAAACAAGCTTAGAAGTGAATGTTAAAATAAAATCAACAACATTATAAAATAAGTAATAAATGTCTTTCATATACTATTAACTGATGGTGATATTTCTACTTTACTTTGGTTCATGCTTCGAAAATAGTAGCTTTTTAACCAATTGATGAAAGTGATCAGATCATTTCCATCCCGAGATATTTAGGCTGCACAAGCGTCAGCAAACATCTACTTTTAATTTTTACTGAGAGAAAAGCAATTAAAAATGTTGTATGTTATTGTTACGAACCTTATCTTTGGGTATTGTCATAGAGAAACTACGAATGGTTTGACACAATTTAAAAACGAGTTTATAAAAAAGTACAAGGTATTTCGGAATGGCTTTATTAGATTCTTCCATGGTTTCTAGATAATAATTTAACATAGCTGCTGTTAAACCCATTCTTTATTCAAAATCCCTTTCTGCTGAAATGCAATTTTAAGCCCGTAGTTTTTTCGCTTTAAGCAATCTCTTCCAGACAACCTTACACAGAGGTAGTAACGTAAAATTAACACGAACAATCGGTGCAAACAAGGATTAAAAATACTTGGTTTCAAATTAAACAAAAAATACATGTATACATACATATGCATTTATTATATATAAAGTTCTTGCCGGAATAAGAAACAAACAATCTTCATTTAAAATATTAGGAAGGATACGGATATTATTGTATATATCCACGAAATAACCCAAGCATGACCACAGTAGCTACTATTTCGTTACGATAGCGACCGCTAATTTTGTGTATACAACTGCAGTATTCACCTCTATTGAGTGCATGCATGTCGTTATTCGTTATTATCACCTACCTCGTGCGGCTGTTTGCGAGCGTCAGTGCCTCGCGGTCCGCCATACTGAACTGTCACTGTCACGCCGCGCGACATTCAAACGCTTTTGGCGCGAAAACGTTTTCTCTAGGCTCCAAAGTGTCGTTATCATGTCCGTGAAGTGAAAAGTTTACTGTGTGAAAGTGTAAAGTTTGTTATCTTTGGTAAGTTTACTTTTAAAATTAAATTGAAAATGGCATAGACAATTTCTTCAGGCGACAGAAGCAGTCGTTCATTGAAATCTGTAAACAAGATATTATTCAACTTAAATTCAAGGAGCATCATATTGTTTAGTACACTTAAGAAAAATCTTTTCTTAGATGGATTGTTATCTTTATAATTGATTTTTAACGTGCAGAAGCTCATTCTAACCGGATCACTGCGGTTCATTTTATTCATAGCTGATAAAAAGAACTAAACAAACTGCATAAAAATCGATGTTTTACGCCGATACCACGACTAAAATACAAAGGTACTCGGATAATATTTTTACCTAAATTTTACCTACTTATAAAAGCCATCGTTGTTAAAGTAAGTGTGAATACACGTGTTTGCAAATACTAAACTAGATTACAACCGTCAATAAACAAACAAAATCCTGCTAGATTTCCATATTGACAATACTTTAACAATAACGTCTAAAGAATTGTCACCTCCAAAAATATTTATATGCCTTTTATTAACACGTCATGTTGATAAACGAGTAGGTACAGTCGATCTCATAAGTATTTGTAAATTTTAGTACCTTGTCACAATAAACTTATTAAAGTGATAATAGTTTAAAAAACGGCTAAGTGAAGTGCGAGTTGGACTCAAAGGGTGTTGGAAAAAAACGGCGAAATAATCACGTTTGTTGTATAGGAGCCCCCTTAATTTATATTTTATAATTATATTACTTATTTTTGAAGTGAATGTACAACTATATATTCTGTGATTATTTCAAGCGTGTACCTGTTGCCGATATTAATATCGAGCAAAAAGCGACACAAAAATCTTGTTTGTTGTATGGGAGCCCCTTTAATTATTGACATACATACATACATAACGTCACGCCTTTATTCCCAGAGTGGGGTAGGCAGAGCAACAGAATACCAACAACTCTAAACTTGATGATAATTCTGTAACCACATTTTACCATAGTCAGGCTAAGATGTTTAACAGTGTATTAGTGACAGGTCTTTAATTATTTATTTTAATTCAATTTACCTAATTATTTATTCGTACTGTTAGGCGATGGGCTTGCAACCTGCCACTTATACACTGGTAAACATCTTGGTCTACTTGTGTAAAATGTGGTTACGGAAGTATCAAGAAGTCTTTTTAGAGCTGTTGGTATTTCTGTAGATCTGTCTACCCCACTCTGGGAATAAAAGCGTGATGTTATGTATGTATATTAGGTATTTATTCTTAAAGTCAAAAAACTTAATAATCTGTGGATATTTCAAACGTCTACCTGTTCCGATATTAATATCAAGCAAAAATTGGCATACAATCACGTTTGTTGTATGGGAGCCCCCCATAAATATTATTTTTATTCCGTTTTTAGTATTTGTTGTTATAGTAGCAACAGAAATACATCATCTGTTAAAAAATGATTTGTCCAGCTGTCACGGTTCATAAAATACAGCCTGGTGACAGACAGACAGACCGACAGCTTCTTAGTTCCTAAAAATAATAATAATAAAAAATGGCAAATAAACTTATACGCTATATTAGTCACTATCACAGGCACAATGCCCACCCAATACTTTACGATTCATAATTCATTTATTCATTGCAGTTATGGGTTTTACAAGATCTTAATAACAACTAAGCATACGATACGTCCCACTCGTCCCAGCATAAACCCTGTTAGGGCATAGTAACACAAAACTTTACATATCCTATCCTAAATAGAGTCGATTCTTCCAGCAATGATCTTCAGTATTCTGTGGTGCTGTTATTAAGTACATCAGTACTCAAGGTTGTATCCTGTCATTTCATCAAAGTTGTACAATTCATTTCATAAACATATTACTTGGCATACCGCTTTATTCCCGAAAATAAACATTTCAGGATATATTTCTAGACCACCGTGTAGAAAGTAGAGCCCTATAGGTTAGGTTAGGTTTATAAATATTCTGAAATATTTACAGTTTTGGAAAAAAGCGGTGTGCCAAAAGATGGTTGTGAAATGAATCTGTCTGGGAAACGTTTTTTATCAAATGATGGTGGCTCGGCTCACCATCATCAACTCACGGTACTAAAATGTATCATGAGTTCGACCGTACTTCCTATAACTTAATGTGTGGCCCACAAGCAATTTTAAAATAAGTGTTTGTACTTATTTTCAAATTGCTTACCATACAACAACACGCCTTCATTCCCAGAGTGGACAGAGCTATAGAAATACCGTCAACTCTAAAAAGACTTGTTTATAATTCTGTAACCACATTTTGCACAATCAGGCCAAGAGGCGTACTGTATTAGTAACAGGTTGCAAGCCCATCGCCTAACAGTACTACACGCCCTTATTCCCTTAGTCACCTCTTGTGACATCACCACCACCATCTTATCCATTAACCACCCGCCAAGCAACAGTGTTCGCATTGTTGTGTTCCGGGGTGGGGATAGACAGCCACTGAAATTACTAGCATAGAGGCATTCCATCTTAGTCCTCAAGGTTGGCAACGCATTTGAGGTCTTAGGATAGTCTTGAGAATTCAAATGTCAATGGGTCTCAGATTCCACTTACCATCAGGTGGCCTGAGTGCTCGTGTGCCATCTCCTTAACATAAAAAAAAACACGGGAAGACATGGAGTGGCACTATTCTAACCCGGCAACCACACGGGTTTCGTACTTACATATACTAAATCTGTCTAATTTAAGTATTCTATTAAAGTCATATGTACAATGGCGTTTGTACAAGATATATTACATAGTAACAATATGGCTTCCTCTATTCAACTCTGTTAAACTATATTGCCTTGAAGTGTTTTCTTTTGGCCATTCGGCAAACGTTATCGTTATCGAGAATGTTTAGGATTGACGGAAACGATTCCGTCGACCGTTTATTTCGATTCCATAACTTTATACCGCTTTCCAAAATCGTTTAACTACGTCAGCATCAAGGCCAATATGATAAACTCAGGAGTTTCCGTTTCAGGAGACCTGTTGAGCAACTTTTGAACCTCAACGAAGAAACATTACCAACTTTAAAATCAATTTGTGCAGCGGGCCCTCCTGTTTTGCGTTTGATATTGTTACGTACTTGGGGGAAGGTAATTGGCAGAAATACACGAACCCAACGAAAATTGGGCGTTTTCCAAAAAAATATTAAAGCAAGGCAAAAAAATACAATGGTAATTTTTCCATTACGTCACGAAAATTAACTATTACTGCTTTAACAGAGGCATCTCAGACAGATAGAATAAAGAACCGCGGGTAGATTAGGTTACTTCGAGTCAAAATTTGACAGTTGCCACGTACAAAATGTGTTAAATTTTGACTCGAAGTAACCTAATCTATCCGCGGTTTGAATATAGGAACCGGACATAAATGAACTGTATCTAACTTTAAGACCTGTACAATCAATGCCACTTGTTACCGTATTTACCTCCAGTATATTTATGTCTAAAATGCCTGCAGATTTTAGCTTATTAATCCTATTATCTATTTGCGTGAATTAAAAAAGTATTTGTCAACTAGGGAAGCAAAAAACAAGCAATCAACTCGACTGCTTTCTAGAAATGGATAATGCCTTCGTCAACTTGAAATTTACTCGGTAAAACTTTGAAGATATACATTTTTAAAATCAGGGATATTCTGTTCTGTGGTAAATATACAGCCTTACTTACAAGCATTTCAAAATACGTTAAGCCGTTTATTTACAATACACGACTGAAAGCATTATCATTTTCGGGCAGTCGAATATTAAACCAAACCACGTACGATTTTGTTTACTGGTGTACGTATACCTCGGTACCAGTACACGCCATTTGTACGTCGTGTTGACTCGCATTCGTGTCACCTGCAATTAATGTATGAAGTATATTTTCAAGAGGCACTTACAGATACTATTAACAGATATTTGCTGAAAGTATTATCGACAACTTGTTATTCATATCGTAGCGTGAAGCATGACTAATTGACTGTCATATAGCACGAGTACAATAATTGAGGCAGTTCGTTTGACTTCCGTCACGACCTGAACCTGAAGTAAAATGGGTGTCTATAATTTCATCGATTTTCATTTCATCGAACGCTATTTTCTGCTGAAACCATAATGTTTTCAGGGCATCTTAAACATCTAACCTAACCTGAGTAAGATACAAGATACCCTGAAAACATACAGAAAATAGCGTGAAATGAAATTCGATGAATGGATGAGTTACACTGTAATTTTTTTTATAGCTTATGACTTGGTATCGTTCTGGCACAGTACCTTAAGTTAACAAAAAGGTGACATGTCAGATATACTTAAGGCTTTATCAAGTAAGCCTCTAATGTTAGTGTCATGTTAAAAACCGTCTTCAAAAAGCAAGACATATTTTCTTTAAAAATATAGTGGGACGCCGACTTCAGTGGGACTATTTAGACGCTTTTTAGTTTTTTTTTACATTTATTTTATTTCATATCTTTTAGTGATCATAATAATACTGCAATGTCGTCCACGTATATTTATTCGTATATTATTTGAGGATTTTCCTCGATTACTCCAAGATCCCATCGCCGTGCTGGAAACAAAAATAAAAAAAAACAAATCCGTCCAGCGGTCTTTGGGAATTGGATGAACCTACATAAAAAACCTGACGAATTGAGAACCTCCTCATTATTTTGATGTCTGTTTAAAAGTGGATGCTGACGCAAAAACTTGTCGACCCCCAATAATTCCCCAACCGAAACAGAACATTGCGAATACTACTGCTCGGCGATAGGTTAAAAGATGGTAGTAGCGATTCGAACGGTTCCAGTATAAAAATAAATAAAATAAATATCAGGGGCCAATCTCAAACAAATTGACCTAGTCCCAAACTAAGCTTAAATAGAGAAATACATACCTAAATATATATAGACAACATCCAAGACTCAGGAACAAATATTCGCGCTCATCACACAAATATCTGCCCTTACCGGGATTTGAAGGACCGCTGGCTTCGGAGGCAGTCACTCCCAGCTAGTCCAACGTGTCGTCAAAGTGTGACAAGTACAATTAACTAAAAGCAACAAAGAACTATGAAACAGAACTAAATGCACAAAAAAAACCGAAAAGGCTAACCAACTCGACTCAGTTTGTCACTGGGTAATAAAAAACAAAAATAAAATTACATCAGAATGAACAAACAGTAGTGTTGGCAATATTAAAAAGTAATTGGCAATTTTACCTGAGTCTGAGTAGTTAATTGACTAAGAGAAAAATAAAATACACAGCTAACATCTATTTATATTGCACAGTCAAGTCTTTATCTTCTTATGAAGATCAAACCAACGAGTCCAAAGTCAGTGGGTCTATACTATATTGAGTATAGCGGAGATCCTGTCGCCACCTTCGACTGCATTATCCGATCAGCAGATATGGCCTTGTCAATGGGTTTACACTAGGGAATGCAAATAACCGGTTAATAACCGAATTTAGTGTGCAAAAGACGGTTAATAACCGGTTATAACTGGTAGTTGTAATTTCAAAATTGAAATAATTTAATTGTTTCTTGTAGTTATTTAGTTTGAGTTCTAAACGAATTAGTTTACACCCCCTGCCATGAATTTGTGTCCTCAGTTATTTCTCTTACAAGGTTGTCTGGAAGAGATCGCTATTTAGCGGTAAGACCGCCTGTTGTATACCTATGATTTAAATGTACTGTTCCATGTTCTGTTTTTATATTTTATTTTTGGTGTTCAATAAAGAGTATTTGTATTGTATTGTATTGTATTGTATTTGCATTGCCTAGTTTACACATCATTGGTATTGCGACGTAAAAGTGAAAAAAGACAAGAGAAATTTGTACAAATATATCTGTTTACGATTACGAAACGCATTGCGCAAAGACGAGCACTTGGCCGGTGATTTTTAATTTTTGTAACGCAGCCGCGGCATCTCGCTGTTTTGTAAACTTGGCGGTATTGATGCATTCCTCGCGTCGCGGAGCATTTAACTATTTAAAACAACTCTATGCTGCGATAAGAACGATTATTTTGTACCGTACTTTATTTCATTGTTATATAAATTCTATACATATATAATATTATACATAAATGTAAGTAACATTGTAGGATTATGTGTAGTGTGTGTAAATGACGTGTCTATTATATTTGTATCGGACGTCAATTTATTTTATTACTAAACCAAGGTTACTAAATTGAATTTCGGGTTTGTTTGTTTAAATAAAGTTTGTATAATTAAATCTACATACATACATACATAACGTCACGCCTTCATTCCCAGAGTGGGGTAGGCAGAGCTACAGAAATACCAACAACTGTAAAAATAATTGTTTATAATTCTGTAACCACATTTTGCACAAATAGGCTTAGAAGTTTACTAGTGTATTAGTGACAGGTTGCAAGCCCATCGCCTAACAGTACTACAAGCCCTTATTCCCTTGGTCTGCTCTTACGACATCCACGGTAAGACATGGAGTGGCACTATTCTGACCCGGCAACCACACAACCAATTAGGTAAATCTAAAATTACCTTAATTTAAACAGCTATTAATAAATTATGTAACTAAACTAATACTAATTAAGGATTGAAGAAAAATGGTAGGAACCGCTCCGTAGTATGTACCTACTACACATTTCATCTTAGCAATTACAGTGCGACTTAACTAACGGCTACGTATTCGGTCACCTACCTAATCTAACCTATTCCGTTGTATTAGGATAGTAATTATAATCTACGGTTTATTTAAATTATATTATGTATTAGTTATTTATTAAGTAATTGAGATGGTCGTGGTGGTTGTGGTTACATAATCATAAACAAGTCTTTTTAAAGTTGTTGGTATTTCTGTACCTCTGCCTGCCACACTGGGAATGAAGGCGTGATGTTATTTATGTGTACGTATTAATTGAGATGTAGACAATTTCAGTTGGACTAACCTATTACCTAACAGTATAAAACAAGTCAAGTAGGTATGTCTTGTGTTTTTAAAGGCGAGTTTTTTTTTAATAATTTATTTTACTATGCACACTACGTACTATAAGTAGAATTTGCTATAAAGGGTTGAAAAGCCCGAGTATTCGCCCGTATCTACCCCGCGGGCCCTCGCTATATTGAGGTTATTTTAGGTGCGCAGGAGTGTAAACGCTACTTTACATTAAACCAGAGATCATCTCTCAAGTGTTTTATATCTCCAACTTTATCTGATTGATAATTTCCGAAAGGTTCTCAGTCTATAAGTAGGCCTCTTTTTCTAGTGACATATCAATACGTCATATATGATGTATCGATAATATAATACATTAATTTTCTTATCGAGCGTTCGCCAAACTATAAATATCGTAAATAGGTATTAAAGAAAGAAAGGAAGATATACTTATTCACTATACAGCACGGCTAACATATGACGGCGCGTGAGTTATGTCGCCCGCGAGATAGGCCTTGTAACCTGTCTTTTTCTGACTGTTCTAATTAGACAATGACGGGTGGTCTATCTCGCGCGCGACCTAATTCGCGCGCCGTCACGTGCTAGCCGCGCAGAAGACACAAATAAAACAATTAAAAATATGAAATTAAATATTTAGGTATCTTTTACTGTTTTAAAGATTTATTATAAGACGGATAAGCAACCTGTCAGTTAAAACAAAAGATATAACGATCAGGAAATATGTTTTGGAAGACTGTGACAACGCAAATTACGCAAAGATTTTGCCAAATAATATTTCCTGGGCCTCTATTCTATTGGATAAAAAAATATTGCCTTTGACGTGTTACGGTACCTTTTTTTTTAACTCGGCTGACATTACTGTCAAGTAGGTGACTATTTAAGAGCTATCAAAACACGTCAAAACAATATTGTTTTATCGAGTTGTATAGAGGCCCGGGAACCAAATCGCAGTTCTTTCGAGTTAGATGAGGAGTTTATCTCGCATTGTATAATTATCTTTTTTATTGCTAGGCATATTACGAAAATGTCTGCAAACAGAAAAATAACGTTGTCTATGGAAAGCTACGTTTGGTTATCTCGATTGTGTGTCAGTTATAATCGATGACTACACACGGTAGTATTTAACTGTGCATTAAGTACCTTATTAACAAACTACAATGATATTAAATACAGGGTGTCCCAAAACTGACACGTCACAGTGACACTGGAGGTAGGTCAGCTCAAGAGGAGTCCAACCAACCTAACATGACCCCAGTAAAAGTGGCACGGTTTTTGACTTATTGTCGAATCAAAGTTTTTCATGAATTTTGACCGTTTCTAACATTATTAGTGCCAGTGTAGTATTTTTTTTTAATTTTACTTAGTTTTTGGATAAAATACTATTTCTGTAACCTTAATTAACAATTCATGTTACCGTTCACATAAAAAAAACTAACCTTGACACCTTTCGGAGTGCACACTGGCACTAATAATGTTAGAAACGGTCAAAATTCATGAAAAACTTTGATTCGACAATAAGTCAAAAACCGTGCCACTTTTACTGGGGTCATGTTAGGTTGGTTGGACTACTCTTGAGCTGACCTACCTCCAGTGTCACTGTGACGTGTCAGTTTTGGGACACCCTGTATATATGCAAAGTCCTCTTTTGTCCCGAGAGCCATCAATTACACAGTGACATACCACGTGAAATACAGTCTCGACTGCTAAAGACCTCAAGTTGCATGTAGAACGAGGAAAGTGACATATCTCTATGGTGAAATAACGAGAGTAAGAAAAATTAAATCTAATCAAGATTCATCATTTCTTCGAGATACCTCGAACCGAGCCGTTCTCGAAGTCACGAGATTTTGCCCCCATCTGAACTATAACTTCTCAAGTGTTTTTTTTATCTTAAGTAATCTTAACTATCTCGAGGTTTATCTGTTTGATTGTATTCAAAACATTATTAGAGCGTATTTTTCTCGTCATAAGAGTTATCTGACGTTAAAAAATAATGAAGAAGAAATGTGTGTGTGCGTGTGTGTAGTTTAAAATACACACACATTTCTTCTAAAAGAGTAAGATTTAAAAATGCAACCTGAACATGAACACGACTCCTTTTCAGAGAGAGAAAAAACGGAACCCTTATAGGATCACTTTGTTGTCCGTCCGTCCGTCCGTCCGTCAAGCTTAAATTTATATCAAATACTCAGGTTTATGCCGCAAATTTCCGCAAATTTTTGAAACTCGCAAGGGAATCAAAACCTAAAGGGTACTTCCAGTCGATCTAGAATCTTGAAATTTGGTACGAAGCACCGTCTTATAGCACAGATAAAGGAAAAATTGCGAAAATCGTAAATTTTTACAAAAAAAACATTTTACGATCGCAATCTTTTATGCAGTTGGTAAACTAATCGCGACCTATGTCGATGTATGGAGACAACAGTTTTTCAACGGCAAAGTCAAGTTTTTTTTTTTTTTTTTTATGTTAAGGAGAAGGCACACGAGCACTCAGGCCACCTGATGGTAAGTGGAATCTGAGACCCATATACATTTGAATTCAAAAGACTATAATCCTAAGACCTCAAATGCGATGCCAACCCTGAGGACTAAGATGGAATGCCTCTATGCTAGTAATTTCCCCGGTTGTCTAATCCCCACACCGGAACACAACAATGCGAACACTGTTCGTCCCTCAATACAATTTTACATTCTTATAAGTTTGTCCGGAACCGTCGGTGCGCGAGTCCGACTCGCACTTGCCCGGCTTCTTTTAGAATGGACTGAATTTCGAAATACTTGTAAAAGCCAAAGCCAGCGGCGAAGCATTGCGAATATCAAATCGGAAAACTGGAGTAAAAACATGGGTTAAGTGCGAATGGGATACAAAGAGACTTAATAGTTTTAATTATTATGGTTCGTAAGTGCTGATATAATGAGGGAAGCGGAACTTGGAAGGCGGCAATAATATCTCTGATTTATTTATCTCAATAAGCAGTTGAAGATTCTTGAGAAAACTTGGCTCAAGAATGTCATTACTGGCAGAAAGACACCTATATCGACCTCTGCCATTGCACATTGATTTTTACTGATTACTCTCACTCCATAAGACACTGGCGAAATCACTGCAAAACCTCAGTCGAGCGCCATTAATGGAAAGAGGACGAAAGAAATTTCATTAAGCAAGTTAGTCACATAGAAACTGTTTTCACTTGTCAGATGATAATAAATCGGGTATTTCTTCCAATTACGCAAGTTACGTTTACTTAGCTGAAGGAATTGCGATTGTTTTGTTTCTTAATAAAACATTTGTGCGTATCTGCATTACAGTAAAGGTGAATTCATCATATAAAGATGCTAGCAAAAATCGCAAGTAATTAACTTGTTTATACATACATTCATATACAGTGTGTAAATGGTATACGGGCGTTCCTTTTAACTGTGGTTAGTACAACCCCTACTGAGCACATTTAGGCAGCTTTAGTTAAAATTAAATAAAAAAAAAAGTAACCATACAAAATAATTTAACACGCAATGTATAACGAAAAATGCAATGAATTAAAAACGCAATTAATGACGTTTCAAAGTTAAGTATTATTAAAGCTGAGGCTACTTAAGCCGAAATACACATTTTCACAAGTAAACCATTACGTACTTACCTGACAGATGGACTTCGATGTACATTGCGGGTCGATAGTATGTTCAAAAATTAATAACGGTGTATACGTTAGCGTAATTAAAATAATTCTTTCTGTTAATGATTAGTAGAGTCTTAATCTATGTCCAGTTTTAATAAACGCCCGTATACCATTTACACACTGTATACATAAAATCACGCCCTAATTCCCAGAGCGGGGTAGGCAGAGCTACAAAAATACAAACAACTCTTAAAATATTTAAAGACTTGTTTATAATTCTATAACCATATTTTGCACAATCAGGCCAAGAAGTATATTTAGTTTTTTATCAAGTATAAACATTGTTTATTAGATAAACCAACACATTACAATAGTAATAAAACTATTATACATTTACAATTCTCTGAAAATTTGTACACATAAATGGATATAAGTAGGTAGATTTATACTGCGCTCTTAGATCAATCATAAAATATACGTAAGTTAAAAAATAGGGTACCTTCCGTACCTACTTGTAAAGCAACGGTAACTTGTTTTCTACTTTGTAGCTTCATGTGACGACATGCTAGCCTAGTTGGGAGTGACCGTGCCTTCGAAGCTAGGGGTCCTTGGTTCAAATCCCGGTAAGGGCAGATATTTGTGTGATGAGCACGAGTATTTGTTCCTGAGTCTTGGATGTTTTCTATGTATTTAAGTATATATTTCTCTATATAAGTAAGTTTTTCGTTGTCTAGTACCCATAGTACAAGCCTAGAGCTTAGTTTGGGACTAGCTCAATTTGTGTGACATTGTCCTGTGATTTTTTTTTAATTATTTATGTCGGGGGACCGTTTAGGGTATATAACTCTTAATAGTCCCATTTCCTAGAGTTACTTGTCCCCATACCCTATAGCGAAACTACAAGTACTAAAATATGGAAAATATTTTTAATTAAAACACAATATGAAGTGTTTACATCTACAAAAAACATTTATTAGAATAAAAGTTCATTCCTACTTATTGTTTTCCGAGATAGCTAGTGTTTGTTTGTATTAACGGTGTCGGAACCCTACACTGAGCAATGGTCCGCAATATACTCCAGCCCGGTTTTTTTTAAATAAACAGTCATGAAAATTTTCTTTAAAAACACTGATGTATATCATATACAGTTAGTTGCAAAACTGAGTCAATATTAGCACCTTAGTAGAATGTAAATAAGTTGATGATAGTTAAAGGTATTTTTAAATGTTTAATACGACCAGTACTCCTTGAAATTTGCTACAAATACTCCTACCAAATTATTTACCTGTCATTTACAGTTTTTAAGTAATTTTATCGTAAAAACTGTTCAATTTAACTTTTTTTATTTGTCTAATATTTTAATTCTCTCTGTGGCAACCCAAAATAAGGACCCTGATAAAATTAAAGAAATATAGCCTTTTTAAAATAAGTAGAAAATTATTAAAATCGGACATACTTTTGGTGGCAGTTATTCGCAACATTAGTTCGGTGCACGGTTCACTTTTGCACCGAGACAAATTAGCCATACAAACTGGTTTTTAGTTCACTATGGTAGGGGATTAAAATTCTGCAATAACTAGAAAACTACGTCCCTGATTCAAGAAGTTGATACCTCATTTTAAAAAGAATGGAATTCTCTATTTTAAGTAGTTTTCTTATTTGGGGTTGCTATAGAGAAATCTAAATTACTAGTATAAAACATAAATTGAATTTTTACAGCTTTTGGTTCAAAATCTTTAAAAAAATATAAATGACAAATAAATTATTTATACAGCAGTTTTGTAGCTTACTTCAAGGATAACTATTCTGTACTAAGCATTTGAAAATAGCTTTGATTGTCATCGACTTATTAACATTCTACCAAGGTGCTAATATTGACTCAGTTTTGCAACTAACTGTAGGTCACTGAACTAATTTTAATATTCGAACTGACACAACACAGCTGGGCATTTTCCAAATAAAGTGTGTACACCATAGTTAAGGAAAATTAAGAAGAAGTTTGATAGTTTTGTGACGAACATTTGCCATACATTTATATGTTTTTTTTTCTTGTGTTTTATCCCAGAGGGAAAGGCAAAGGACATAAATCCATACAGCCTAGTCATAGTATACATTTATATGGTTGTATCCCAGCTATGGCCCAGCTGTATTTTCAAATATAGAATTAGCTACTACATAATTTATTGTTGCAAAACGCATGTATACCGGTTACCGAACGCTTACGTAACGACGCCTATTTATAGATATCTGTCGAAGTGTCGAACTTTCACGAATGACTCATTATTATTTGTAAATGATAAACATTATTATGAGATTTGTTGGGTGATCTAATTATAATATAATTAACAAGCAGCGGGCGGCCGTAAGTACTGTCTGTCTGATCACCTAGTCCTTTTGTCGCAGCTATAACTATGTACCTACCTATTATGAATATAAATTATATACGAGTATCTATAAAATAAAACTGAAAATAAGCCACTCACTAGTTTATAAGTCGCTGTGACCTACGGGTCTATAAAAATCTCATACCTTATCAGTATGTAGTTATAAGTTACCTAACACCTGTATTAGGTACAAATTATAGAAGCAATAATTAATTGAGTATTATTATATCGTTTAAAAAGAAAACTAAATTGAAATCCTTAATTCAAATGACTAAGTCAATTAATATCTTGAGAAATAATCACCTAACATCAGTAATACTTATGATAATATTTAATAAAATTAGAAATCAATGTTAAATAGTGGTAGAGTTTTACTTAATTAGATATTAATTCAGAGGTTCAAAGATTAATCGTGAAACATAGTGAAAATATATATGTATATTCTGTGATGAGGTAACTCAGGGCTAGTTATCTAATAATATTTGTATTAATACGGAGAAATATCTTTAATAATCTTTTATGATGTATAGCGTGGAGGACCCTGTACAAGGTCCGTCCGGATCGCTACCACCATCTTATCCATTAACCACCCGCCAAGCAACAGTGTTCGCATTGTTGTATTCCGGTGTGGGGATAAGACATTAAGTGAAATTACTAGCATAGAAGTATTCCACCTCAGTCCTCAACGCATACATACATACATACATACATCACGCCTTCTTTTCCAGAGTGGGGTAGGCAGAGCTATAGAAATACCAACAAATCTAAAAATACATGTTCATAATTCTATAACCACATTTTGCACAATCAGGCCAAAAAGTTTACTAGTGTACCTATTACAAGCCCTTTTTCCCTGAGTCGCCTCTTACGACATCCACAGGAAGACATGGAGTGGCACTATCCTAACCCGGGGAGTGATTCTCTCATCACAGCGCTGCGTCGATCTTAATGATGAAGTTTTATCTGGCAAGTTTAATAAGTCCCGTCGGAACGTACAAAACACATTTTAGCGCGTGCCTCCTCAATTAGGCAGCTTTATACGACACTGAACACGACTAACCTGCCTGCTACCTAATTGAGAAGGCTCGCGCTAAAATGTGTTTTGTACGCTCCGACGGGACTTCTTAAACTTGACAGATAAAACTTCACGATTAAGATCGACGCAGCGCTGTGTTGAGAGAATCATCCCCCGGTAACCACTCGGCTATTCAAATTATTTACTTAATATATTAATATAAATGACAACTTCGTGAGAGTATAATTTTGTTTACAACAACACTCAACTCACTCATCTCCCTGACTGACACTCGTCAGCTGATTGACAGCTAAGTAGGTATATTGAAGTCTTGTCAGTTTTAGGGTTCGGTAGTTAAACTAGGAACTTTTATAGTTGCGCTAGTTTGTATGTCATACTTACTTTTTCAGAAACTAGAAGTCACAAAGCTAAACTTTTGTGCACGTTTAAATATTTAACCCATAATGAAAAAAAAAACACCTCAGCACTACAAAAAACTTTGTTTTGCTGTTTGAAGACAGTGAGCCAAATTCGATTTTGCAGCGAGCGTGAGACAAATTAACTTTTTAATTTCTGAGGGATATCGTTTAATTTTTACCATGTGTCTTTTTTACCTTAAGGTTATATTTTCTCGGTGTTGAGGTGAAAAGTTCTATGTGCAACACGAGACCAAAGTTATTTGCATCTGTGTGTCTTATGATTTTCTCAAAAATATAATGCATTTATAAGAAAAAATCACGACTTTCTAAGACTTATTTGGTGTTAGTTACGGGCCTGAAAAGACATCTATGATAGAACCAAATACTTATGTAAAACAGTAAATAAAAAGGTTAACTTGTGGTTTCCTGAGAGATTTTACTTATGTGTTGGTAGTAACGGCGACGGAACTCTACAATGAGCATGCTCCGACATGCTCTTCCGCGGTTTATTACTTGAAATCACCATAATTTGAAACCAGCGAGTTTTTAGAAATTATTTCCTTATTTATTTATTTTAATTTCTTAGTATTTTGTTATTACTAAAAAAACAATTTTTCACTACCCACGATTTAATGCTCTAGGCTATGCGGGTACTAGACAAACACATACTTATAATACATAGTTACTAATACATAAATAAGTAAATAAAGATACTTAAAAATAAAAAAAAACCTACACAAGGGATTGAACCCAATACCGCTTTATAGCCAGAGCCATTATCAACTCCACTAAGCGCGTTTTCTTTATCTTTTTTTCTTCTTCTCTACATAGTAACCAAGGCGTCTATCTGTCTGTCTGTTTGTATATCCACCTAAACCACGCAACGAATTTTGAGGCGGTTTTCCTTGTCAGTTACATATTTTTTCACGGAATATAATTCAGGTATAATCAATTCTGTTTACATATCACCTTATTCTAAATGTCGCCAAACTGTACCAGTGCTTACTCACTAACTTAATTTACGTTTCGAGTTCCAAAATGATTATAAGTTGTATCTGTCTTCTATAAAACTATTATTCAATTATTGGGGAAATATTATTATATAAATAATCCTCCCTGAGGGCTTGCCAGCAGACAGTAATATTTGTGTAATTTTTGTTTTCACGCAGCCTATTTTTAATTTCTATTCATCAAGTTGTATTTATCATACATTTTGGGAGTCAAGTATTCTTAAGTTCTCTGTCAATAACATTTTTTTAGCTGATGGTCGGAAAAGTTCTTACCTAATAGACCGAGTACAATGACTACTTTGACTTTAAACAGTAAAAAAGTTTTAATGTAGGTACGTTTGTTACAGAAAACTCGCATAAACTGAGTGAAGCAAGGGCGGGTCGCTTGTCAAACTATTAAATAACCTTAACCTCATACAAATTGCATGACGACAGTTGGTGGCAATATATTAGCGATTTATCAACCGAAAGCAAAGGGGGGGGCTCAAGGTCCCCCGGACGTCCCCCCATTATCGCGTCTAGCGGGCACCGGTGAAAAAGTATATTAACATTTCTCTTGTCTTAAAATAGTATCAGGATGAACAGACAGATTGTTCCAGCGTCTTGAATGTTTTCTATGTATTTAAGTATGTATTTCTCTATATAAGTATGTTTATCGTTGTCTAGTACCCATAGTACAAGCCTAGAGCTTAGTTTGGGACTAGGTCAATCCTGTGATATTTATTTACATTGATACACATTTGTACTTATAGTTTTTAGGGTTCCGTACCCGAAGGGAGTCCATTGGGACCCTATTAAGAGCTGTATAACAAAAACAGTAAAACGTACCTACAAGTGTCAGTTTTGGTGATTATACAAATGCAAAAAAAATGTCAAGTGTGACTTGGGAAATTTCCATGTGGTCTGGTCTGATTTGTCTTTAACAATAGAAAATATTCTAGATATTGTGCGAAGTTAAAGGTTTACTATGCTTTTATGTTAACTCGTATTAAAGAGTGAGGACCAAAAAGTTGGACCATAGTTAAGCGTAGTTAACCAAACAACGAAGGTGAAAAACTTCCATTGTTCCACGAAAAGTATACTTACTGTGAGGCTAATTTACGTCGTACAACGGAAATGTTTTATAGAAAATTTAATTGCTTGAGTTAGCATGCCCAAATTTTTTGACCTTAACCTAAACAGACAGCGAATTAATACAAATTGTTTGACTAATCTCAACGTCTGTGGTGATAGGACCCTGTGCAGGGACCGTCTGCATCGCTACCACCATCTTATCCAATTATCCTTCCGCCGAGCAATTCGCATTGTTGAGTTCCGGTGTGGGAATAAAACAACCGGTGAAATTACTAGCATAGAGGCATTCCATCTTAGTCCTCAGGGTTGGCAACGCATTTGAGGTCTTAGGATTATAGTCTTGAGAATTCAAATGTCTTTGGGTCTCAGATTCCACTTACCATCAGGTGGCCTGAGGGCTCGTGTGCCTTAACATAAAACGCGTGTAGTGTTTTTGTTCTCGTAAGTTATTCAGAATTGTTTGTTACTTACTTTGTTATTCAATAGATGAGCGACAAGCAATGATGTAATAGGACATTTGTCGGATTGTCCTCCTTGGTTTTATCGTCATTGTCAGCTGAAAGACATCCACTTCCTCAGCTTTCCTTCCTCTGTCGCTCGGTCCCTTGCCGCCCGAATCCTTTACCACGGTCACGAGCGTAAAAGTCCCATTTCAATGTCCTTAGATATGCCACGTCATTTGTAACTTAAAGGAAACTCAACCTTCTTGCTGTAGAAGGTCAGATTGACTTTGGACCTAAGGTGGGTCCATAGACTAGAACTATAAAGGCGTAGAAGAAGCTTTAAAACGAAAGCGTCAGATCTATACCTGTCTCGAAAATTTCAAAATGAATGTTCAATAAGTAAGTTAAAAAAAGAAAGATTGTAGTGTCCTGTTCTTGCTAAAAACTAGCCGAACACACCCAGTAACCAACTGGTCAACCAACTTTATTTATTTATTTATGGCTCACAAAACAAGTTACAATCATCATAAGCAACGCAAACATCATGACGAAAATGTAAGGATCTAGACTATAACTCTAGACTATGTGTGCACAAAATGATTAAAGTGTATCTAAATGTTTGGTGGTTAGTGGTGGTAGTTAGGCATCTTATGCAAAGTTAGCTAAAACTATGTTAGTTTTACAGTTTTCACAATTATCTTATATTCTAATAACTAAGTACAAAATATGTGGCAATTTTTTTTTTAAACGTGGGTAATTTACTATTAAAAATATCCAAAGAAGAATGCTCAGCCACGGTATCATTATACAATCGGCACATCCGGGTTATAGGGTTATAGTAGGATGTGTTATTATTATAAACTTGAAGGATAAATATTTTAGGTGAGGGATTACGGGCATTGAATTTAGTTCTAAAACTTATAAGGGAAAGAAGCGACGGACAGTCAACAAAGGAGTGTATAATTTTAAAGAGGCAGACCATTACGTCACCAAAATCATCAAAAAAATATTAAAGATGGTGTTAATGCACAGTCTTAGTGGGATTCAGTGTGCCAAAAAGAGACAGTTCTTTAAGCCAAAATAACATCATATTCATCATATTTGGGCTAGGCTGCGGACGGACGGACGGACATGGTGAAACTATAGTTTGACTACGGAACCCTAAAAATTAGTTCTTAAGTTAAGTCGACATCTCATGATAATTGATAAAGTGGCTAATGACTACTTCGTGCTAAAGTCCTCCTTAACCACACATTACAAACAAAGTTACAGGTAACTGTATTCACCTTGTTAGGCACGAGGATAATAAAGGTGATAACATAATCTCGTTCAATGTTGCTGTCTGGTGCGAGTACGAGTCAAGTATTTCCTGCTTCATTGACAGCTGCGATAAAAACCTCGTGAATTGAGGATGTGCCTCTAGAAGTTATCCTTAACAGAAATAGTACCTTGGTGAAAAAAAAAAAAATGAAAATTTTATTGATAACATTTGTTACTAGTCATTTTTGAAAGAGCTCTACTCGTGTGTATCTAGACGACACTATTAAATCACAATTTGACAGTGGTGTCCATTTATGTCAAATATCTCGGAACCCGATTTTTCAGCGAATTTTCCAGATGACTTGAAAGCGATTTTTAGGACCAGAAAAACCCCTACTTTCACCAAAATCGTTAGAGCCGTTTTCGAGAACGAGATTACAAACAATATATATGTAAACTAGCTGTTTCCTGCGACTGCATATGCGTAGTAGTCGTTTATCACGATTCCCTCAGGAACAGTTCAATTTTTCGGGATAAAAAGTACCCCATGTCCTTTCCCTGGACTCAAACTATCGCCACACCAAATTTTATCTTAATCCGTTCAGCGGTTTATCCGTGAGAGCGTAACAACCAGACAGACAGGCAAAGTTACTTTCACATTTATAATATTAGTTTAGGATTCTACTAGATATACTTAGGGGATGATTCTTAAAAAGCCTTCGTAGTTTAACAGCTGTACTTCGGCTAATTGAACTCGGTAATCGTATTGTCAATGTAATGATGGCTCTTATTTACTTGACAGTTATGACACCCGAGTTAAAAACAATATAATAACATGGCAATATGCTTTCACAGAATAAATATGCCCTAGATCTAGTGTATAATTATCGACACCGTATTTTATCGGATAAGTTCGTATATTTTGCTTTCTCAATTAGCTTGCCGTAAGGGTAGGTACTAAAGCTGACGGAGAAGGCAAGTTATTTTTTCGATATGTCCGTCTGTCCGTCTGTCCGCGGTTTTACTCAGAGAGTCTTAGTACTATAAACTGTTATTTGACATACGAGTAGTTATACATTTAAATTACGCCGACAAAGTTGTAAAATAAAATCTTGAACAATCGTGATATTTTCGCTACAGTTGCGTAACGTGCCCCCTCCAGCAACAAGTGTACTAAAAACCTGAAGAAAATCTTAATTTAAAACACATGCTCGTAAATCACAATTAAAAAGGAAACTAACACGACTTTATTGGTAGACTTGATTGGTTCCTGAAATACATGCATTGTTTTCCGAGATATTTTGTGGTTGCCGGGTTAGAATAGTGCCACTCCATGTCTTCCCGTGAATTTCGTAAGAGGCGACTAAGGGAATAAGGGCTTGTAGTACTGTTAGGCGATGGGCTTGCAACCTGTCACTAATACACTGGTAAACATCTTAGCCTGTTAGTGTAAAATGTAATTACAGAATTATCAACAAGTCTTTTTAGAGTTGTTGATATTTCTGTAGCTCTGCCTACCCCACTTTGGGAATGAAGGCGTGATATTATGTATGTATGTATTTTTTTGTGGTGGTCCGACATACTGCCCGGTTTTTCGCAATGCATACAAGTATCAAGTATCACGGGACAATGTCACACAAATTGACCTAGTCCCAAACTAAGCTTTAGGCTTGTACTATGGGTACTAGACAATGATAAACATACTTAGATAGATAAATACATACTTAAATACATAGAAAACATCCAAGACTCAGGAACAAATACTCGTACTCATCACACAAATGCCGGGATCCGCCCTTACCGGGATTTGAACCCGGGACAGCCGGCTTCGGAGGCAAGTTCACTTCCAACTAGGCCAATGTGTCGTCAAATAATTTTCTTTCTTTCTTCCGTCACATTTCATGTACAAGCAGATACGGCTAAGTAACTTTCTGTGTACCTGAAGTTACCCAGCTTGATTACCTTAAGGAAAAATAGAAATAATCGTACCACTGGGTTAATCCACTTGAGATAGCGTTATCTGAATAAACAGAACTACGGGTATGTTTCAGCTCGTACTTTAGTACCTTACCGCTGTAACTCCTTTGATAACTTAGTGTGATAATTCGTATATGATGTTAAAGTGACAAGGAACGAGTGTACTTTCTTATATTTGTGACATGCTTCAGCCACAAGTGCTCTTCATATGCTTACGCATACTTAATACGATGTTTATTCTCTTTTGTCTTCTTTAAGACTGTTTCGAGACCTTCGAGAAAGTACAAAAAACTGTAAACAGAGATATCTTTATTTTAACGCGGATAATTGTATTATAACATTAACCGAGAGACCTTATACGACTCTCATAACCCTACAAGATCCCACTTCACTACATAGTATAAAACAAAGTCGCTTTTTCTGTCCCTATATCCCTATGTATGCTTAAATCTTTAAAACTACGCAACGGATTTTGATGCGGTTTTTTTTAATAGATAGAGTGATTGAAGAGGAAGGTTTATATGTATAATACTTTAATCCGGAGCGAAGCGAAGGCGGGTCGCTAGTAAATTATAAATGCGAAAGTTTGTGTTGGTTTGTAACACCTTCACGCTGGAACGGCTGAACAGATTTGATTGACATTTGGAAAGAAAATAGCTTATACCCTGGAATAACACATAGGATACTTTTTATCCAGGAAATTTTAAAAGTTTCCAAGGGAATAAGGTTAGTTTTCAAGTAATGAAGACGCCATCATTTCGCAACAGCCAGGATCCAAGGGCAGGTGGGCCCGTCAATACTCCGTTCCGGTCGTGGTCCCCAATGAGCAACCTTCGGTGATGTGCCGCCGGGCGTGACGCCATTTAGAAGACAACAATGTAAGCGAATTGTTGTCGAAACGTTTTACACGGGACTTTAGAGTAAATAGGTGATACTTATTATCCGACTGCACGACGAACGGGAGGGTCATGACAATTAGTAAATTAGCGTTACCATAACTACCTTATCTTAACTAAGCCATCTGTAATTAGTAATAGCGCAGGACTTGTACTTGTACTTGGTAATCTTAACAAATGGACCCCACGTGACAGGCTGAGCCTAGTGTGGTGGTCATGGGCAATGTATTTGAATGTAAGTTTCTTGGCAAACAAACAATTTTTCATTTATTTATTTTTTTATTTTATGTGTTTCACAGCGTACGTTTGTTTGTTTCTTTGTGGCACTCTAAAAACTAAACTGAGAGGAACTAAGATCTTGATGATTCTTATTTACGAAAAAGTTTCTTATCGCGGTTATATTTTATACTAAAGTCATAAAAAAAATTTGGCATGGAGAATGCAATCGAGCACACATGCCTTCTGATTTTAAATGGAATACATTTAGTAACTAGGTAATAGTTGTTCAACGCGACTCCATCCACGTACTAATTGTGTATCGCTTTTTCCTCAAGAACCGTCCAATTTTTTGTGATAAAAAGTATCCTATGTCACTCTCCGGGAGTTAAACACGTACTAAATCTTATCCAAACGCGATTGGTTTAATAACAAAACGAATAAAAACATTAGTTAGCGTACGCATCTTTACTAGGGCCTCGGATACGTTCAGCAGTTCTGGCGTGATTGAGTAACAAACATCCATCCATCCAAACTTTCACATTTATAATTAGTATTATTAGGATTTAATTAGTGTAATTTGAACTCTACTTTCTCTTTCACTCTGTCTTTTTTGGGTTTAAAATAGTGTGGTTGCCGGGTTAGAATAGTGCCACTCCATCTCTTGCCGTGGATGTCGTAAGAGGCAACTAAGGGATTAGGATAAGGGCTTGTAGTACTGTTAGGCGATGGGCTTGCAAACTGTCACTAGTACACTAGTAAACTTCTTAGCCTACCTGTGCAAAATGTGGTTACAGAATTATCAACAAGTATTTTTAGAGTTGTTGGTATTTCTGCAGCTCTGTCTACCCCACTCTGGGAATGAAGGCGTGATGTTATGTATGTATGTATGTAAATACATAAAAAAACGTACCAACATAAATAATTCAATTAATTATTAAGTACTTGTTTAAAGAAATCAGTAATGGATACAAACAGTTTATATGGCTTTGTTCTGGTAAAAAATATTGAAATCTGACATAACCTTATGCAATTTTATCTAAATGACCTGGCTATTAAATAACCCAAATAAGTACCTTTACGAAATGTGTTCTCAACATGGCGGATTAAACTTAACAAGATAGGAATTACTCCCACACGTTGTCTTACTTAATGTGTTGCAACCTAACATTATTATGAATTTTATTAGTGATAAACCAGTGACTCAGAAATATTTTAGACTCTCGTTGTTTAGGGTTCGGTACCCAAAGGGTAAAAAAAGCGGCCAAGTACGAGTCGGACTCGCCCATGAAGCGTTCCGTAGCAGCAAGACGATTTATGGCGTATTAAAAAAAACTACTAAGTAGTTCAAACCAATTTTCGGTGGAAGTTTGCATGGTTAATAATGTACATCATATATTTTTTTTAGTTTTATCATTCTCTTATTTTAGAAGTTACAGGGGGGAAACATTTTACACTTTGGAAGTGTCTCTCGCGCAAACTATTCAGTTTAGAACAAAATGATATAAAAACCTCAATATCATTTTTGAAGACCCAAATACCCCACACGTATGGGTTTGATGATATTTTTTATAGTTTTGTGTGAAAATCTTAATGCGGTTCACAGAATACATCTACTTACCAAGTTTCAACAGTAGTTCTTATAGTTTCGGAAAAAAGTGGCTGCGACATACGGACGGACAGACATGACGAATCCGGTTCTGTTTTTTGCCATTGGGCTACGGGACTCTATTAATAAGACTCCACTCTCCGTCTATCTGTCTGTCACCAGGCTGTGTCTCATGTCCAGAACCATGATAGCTAGACAGTTGAAATTTTCACAGATGATTTATTTCTGTTGCCGCGATAACAACAAATACTAAAACAAAATAAAATATCTACTTAAGTGGAGCTCCCATACAAAAAAACGTGTTTTTTTTGCCGTTTTCTGCTCTTTATTAGGTAATAACGGCAACAGGTAGACGTTTAAAATGTTCACAGAATATTTAATTTGTATCGTCAGTTTATAATAAATAATAGAATTAAAATAAAATAATTATTTAAGGGTCCCATACAACAAACGTGCTTCTTTATTCCGTTTTTACAAGATTTAGTTACAGATGACACCGGAAAAGGTGAAACTTTAAAAAAGGTTATAATAGTATATTATAGTGTCTATATGTATTATGTTGTTTAGAAAATGGAACGGACCCCTTCGTGCGCGAGTCCGACTCGCACTTGGCCGGTTTTTTAAACCTGTGTATGAAGAATCGTTATTAGGAGCGACTTAATTTATTACAAAGAAAATAAAAATAAAATATTTTTTTATATTTACAACTTTCTCTTTTCTCAATTTCTCAAGGGTTAGCTGGAAGTGATCGATTAAGGGGTAAGGTCGCATTGGCACATCCTTTTTTTATATTAATTAAAACAATATTAAGAGTAATAATTTTTGGAATCATTTTATAATTTCTTAAGTATGTTAGGTACAGAATTATGAAAACCCTAAAAAGAAATAGTTTCTTAAAAACTCTTTATTACTTAGGTAACTAAGACCTAAAACACGTTGTGAGTAAAATAATTACACACACACACACACACATCACATATAACAGCACGCCTTCATTCCCAGTGTGGTAGGCAGAGCTACAAAATAACGAACAAGTAAAAAAAAAAGTTGATAATTCTGTAACCACATTTTGCACAATCAGACTAAGATGTTTACCACTGCATTAGCAACAGGTTGCAAGCCCATCGCCTAACAGTACTACAAGCCCTTATTCCCTTAGTCGCCTCTCACGACATCCACGGGAAGACATGGAGTGGCTCTATTCGAATCCGGCAACCACACGAGGGTAAAATAATTATGGCAGACATTATTACATTCTCCATATAAGGTATACTATTTCTTGGTAGGAACAGCAAAACTGTACCGTAACCCAAAAAAATATTCAAATCCAAACACTAAGCAGGTAAGTTAAGTATACTTTAACTAACCTCAAATAACATATTGTACAGTGGGCACCTCTAATGAAACATGCATTTACCTAATTACCGGCTAATAACAGCGTTCTACTTGCATGATAATCGCAGTTAGCTAATGGTGATGGCCCGTAAGTTGCATAATCATGCACTGGTTAATACAGAGACAAAGGTTTGTCCTTCGTTATTGCATGTAAGACATGTAGAGCCTAGTTTTCTTGACGATTTCTTGCGACAGCTTGTGACGCCGACTTAAAACTGATCGACATATCGACCTATAAAAAACCGGTCAAGCGCGAGTTGGACTCGCCCACCGAGGGTTTTGTACCGCCGCACAGGTTATATACCAATTTGAATTCGATTTCGAATCGAATCGAGAAAGCCCGACTCATACTTCACTATTTTTTTAGTATTTGTTGTTTTCTTTAGGGTTTGTGCTATTAATATACCATATTTGACCCTTGTATGTTTTACCGTTGTTAGTATACAATAAAAATAAAAACAGGTTGAAAAAGAACGAAAAGCCCTTTTATTTTTTACGGGATCCCCTTGATATGTCGAAAATCATTTCATCGAAATCGACGACATGTTGGCCTAGTTGGGAGTGACCCTGCCTCCAAAGCCAACGGTCCCGGGATCAAATCCCGGTAAGGGCAAATATTTGTGTGATGAGCACGAGTACTTGTTCCTGAGTCTTGGATGTTTTCTATATATTTAAGTATATATTTCTCTAAGTATATAAGTAAGCTTATCGTTGCCTAGTACCCATAGTACAAGCCTAGAGCTTAGTTTGGGACTAGGTCAATTTGTGTGAGATTGTCCTGAACGAAAAAAAAAAAAAAAAAACGTGTTTTTCTGTCGTTTCACCGTATTTCATTTCATCGAAAGCTAACCTAATTGTTTTTAGGTTATCTCCAGCATGGGTTACGTAAGTTAGGTTAATAGACCTGTGACCACCAAAAAATTATAACTCCTGCACGTGAAATGCCTGTCAATGAAATGAAAATTCGGCGAAGTAAACCATTCGAGGAAATGAGGGTCGACATTTCAAGGGTAAACCATTCTTTACCTTTATTTATTAAACATTAATCTGCTTTCTCTTAAGGTTCAAAAGATACAGCTAAGCTAGGACGGACGGACAGACAGACAGCGTAGGCAAAAAAAATATAATAAATAATAATAGGATAATAGGGTTAATAGGATCCCGTTTGGCAGCTTTCGGAAACGGAACCCTAAAAACATCCATATTCGTACGCGTACAATTAATTTTCCGTTATATGTATGTAGATGACACTATTAAATCACAATATGATTCATTATTATGTTATACTCGTATCCTCGTTTTTCGCTATTCCCTTGGGAACTATTAAATTTTCCGGGATAAAAAAGTATCCTATGTTCCTCGGGACCAAATTTCCATATATCCATGATGACACGCTAGCCTAGTTGGGAGTGACCCTGCCTTCGAAGCTAGGGGTCCTGGGTTCAAATCCCGGTAAGGGCAGATATTTGTGTGATGAGCACGAGTATTTGTTCCTGAGTCTTGGATGTTTTCTATGTATTTAAGTATATATTTCTCTATATAAGTAAGTTTAGCGTTGTCTAGTACCCATAGTACAAGTCTAGAGCTTAAATTGGGACTAGGTCAATTTGTGTGACATTGTCCTGTCATTATTTATTATTTATTATCCATAACAAATTTCATGTAAATCGGTTCAGTAGTACCTGATTAACGCGTTCAAGCTAACAAACAAACTATTCAGCCTTATAGAGTAGGATATATATCGCACAGGGCCTCAATTCTACTACGTTATAACGATATCGCGTTCGACTTGTTTTAGAATCGTTTATGTCACAGTAGCCATTATTGTAAATGACATAAGAGTTATCAAAACGTTGACAATACGTAAACACGACATAGACGATATCGTTATTACCGTGTAGAATCTCATCCCTCGAGGGGCGTTCAGTTTATATTACTAGCTGAGTACATACTTGGGTTAAGGCTGGGGCAGTTTCTATAATTATTGTATACTTACAATAATGGGTCCTATTCCCCCACCGCAACCACAGAAGAAATAACTAAAGCCGCAACAACTCTAGTAAAAGATGAATCGTGTAGGTAAATTAATGCAATCATGTTGCATAATAACTGCACTGCCTTCGCACGACAAAATAACGTAACCCGAAAACCACTATTTGAAGAAAAATAGGTTTTTAGAGTTTTTACCCCCTTTACATATAAATCGATAATCTCGTAATTTGCTAAACAGATTGGGATGAAATTTGGTAAGAGTAAAGTTTTAGGGTTGAGTAATAAAATAAATTCCACATGTATTCATATACTTTAGTTTCATTGTTTTAGGGTTCCGTAGTCAAACTAGGTCCGTCCGTCCCATGTCCGTCCGTCCGGTCCGTCCGAAGCTTAGCTCAGAGACTCTTAGTACTAGAAAGCTGTAATTCGGCAAGAATGTACATAAGAATGTCTTGCCCATTAAGTGGTAAAATAAAATCTTGAATATTTTTTTAAGCTTTATAACCTCCCTCCTCCCCCCTACAGCCAAAATTACAAATACTAATAATCTAAAAAAAACCTTAGATGAAAGCGCATACAACGAATTTAAAAGGAAAACTATTACGACTAACTAGACATCATTGGTTGTCGAGATACAAGCGATTAAAGTGTTTATACCTACTAAAATCATCTTCGACGGCACCGATTGACATTAAATAGAAAATTAGTTATTACTTGTTGATTTTTATGTTTGTAGTACTTACGGCTTCGGAACCCTAACCATGCTCAGTGCATGGTCCGAAATGCTCTTGCCCGGTTTTTGTTTGGAAGAGGTCTTTTATTCATACTTTTTTATGAACAAAATACATTGAGGTTGCGTTGTTTCTAACTTGATAAATATAAAAGAAAATAATATTTTTGATAGTCTATGTGGTAGATGCTAATACCAGGAATGAATTAAGCTTTCGACAGAACAACGTAACTCGGATTACGTGGTTTCACCTTGAGAGGGCAGTGCTCTTACCCGACTGAACAAAGACAGGAGAAGGGTAGTGACCGTTTAAAATTGACGTTATCGCCCGCTTAGAAAAATAAAACATAGCCATCTTACTCAGTGACAATGTACATTATACTGGAGAAAGAATTATTGAAATCGGTCCAGTAGTTTTTAGTTCATACAAACATACAAATCTTTCCTCTTTATATTAGTGCAGAAAAGTAGATAGTGTAAAAGTGTAGAAGTACATCGATAGTGTAGGTTTATACATACATAGGTACATAACATCACGCCTTCATTCCCAGAGTGGGGTAGGCAGAGCTACAGAAATACCAACAACTCTAAAAAGACTTGATGATAATTCTGTAACCACATTTTGTACAAGTAAAAGATGTTTACCAGTGTATTAGTGACAGGTTGCAAGCCCATCGCCTGACAGTACTACAAGCCTTTAAACTTTAAACCCTTAGTCGCCTCTTACGACATCCACGGAAAGACTTACCTGCTCAATAAGTAGTGTGGATTTTAAAGCCACAAGGTACTTAACTTATATATTTACGTTGACTGTATCATTAACAGGTGAATGGTATAAGTATTCAACAGGAAAATAAGGTAGGTAATAATCCGAAATGCCGTCTAGGTCTTTAGAGTATCCATTACGAAATACACTTAATCGTTTAGCCGTTAGACAGGTTTTTACTAACACCAATCATGGATACCTAGTTGGAAACTGTATGATTTTAGGTAAGATAATGTACCTGCTGTTATTGTAATTTTATGTTTAGTTTATGGTCTGGTGGACCATTACTTTAGTTTATTTATTTATCAATGAACATGTATGTGTTAGGTATAGTCAGCATTTAAAGAAGTTAAGCAGAATAACAAGCTCTAAATGATCTAGACACGACGTGTTCTCTTGACAATAGAGTCGAGTGTCGATCATTTTGCGGAATAATAAGATCATACCTGCATAATCTACAGCGACTATACCTACGCGGTTTAGTTTTACAACTGTCTCGTGATGTGACTGGAGGGCTAGCACACGTGGTCCGCGACTTGTTTATCGCTCGGATCTTCCGTTCCTTCTAGTCTGTAATGATGGAGACGCACGGAGCGACGAGAAAATACAACTTGCGCTAATCGTAAGTAGTGCTGCATTCGGGAGATGATTGAGAGAAGTCGTTGTGCCGAGACAATGGCTAACATTCCCACAAATTTCACGTTGAATAGTTACAGTTTTTTTTGCAAAGCATAGTCATTTCTATAAGCATCATAATTTATATAGATACTATGTTTGTTTGTAGTTGTTATTAGCCTGAGCGCTCGGCTGATAAGGTTGCACTTAAATGGTAATGTTTTTTTTATTATTTACTCCATATACCGTCACTTTGACATAGTTCTATTAGTGGTTTTGACGCGTTATCGTTGACAATACAATTCAATGACTCTTATTTACTTGGCAGCCAACAATGGCGGCCGAGTTAAAAACAAGCAGGCAGGCCCCGTAGACCTAAAATGCTGCCACGGGAACTAGTGTCAAATATTATTATGAAATTATTATAAAGTCAGCCACCCGGGGCTTAGTAATAAAATGACTCAAGTCACACATAACATACTTTTACTTTAAACCTGAACATTCTAATTTTACTCACGTTGGAATATGGAATAGACGATTTAAAGTCCCGAGCCTATGTCAAAATCTTATCACGTGGCAGCGTGTTAGGTCCACAGATATCGAAATGGTTGTACCAGAAAGGTTGTTTAAATAAATACACACATACACCAAGCGCCCCGCTAACCTAGTTGATAGTGATTCGAAGCTAGGGATTCTTGGTTCAAATCCCGGTAAGGGCAGATATTTGTGTGATGAGCACGAGTATTTGTTCCTGAGTCTTGGATGTTTTCTACGTATTTAAGTATATATTTCTCTACATAAGTAGTACGTTTATCGTTGTCTAGTACCCATAGTACAGGGCTATAGCTTAGTTTGGGACTAGGTAGGTGATATTGTCCTGTGTTTTTCTTTTTTTTTTAATTAATCTCTTGAGGGTCACCGTACTACAAACAGAGAAAGTGGGAATTGGAATCTACCAGTAACGAATTAAAGTTCAGTTTTTCGTGTCCTTAAACGCTATTTTTAAATTAGAGATAAGTAAAAATAAACTTTATGGTTATAAAAATACAGTTTTAACTAAATTGCCTTGATTATATACTTTCTAAGGCACACTGGGTTTCTGGAGGTTAATTACATAGAAAAATTAAATCAAATCAAACCAAATCAAATTTTATTTGTGAAACATAGGTAGTAAGGATGGTACAGTCTTAAAATTATTTATCACTATGTTTAGCCATTAGGCATACAAATGTTCAATGAAATAAGCATGCAATATGCATTGCTTAAGCCATTCTATTAAAACTAAAACTAAATATTGTCCTAGATATAATTAAAGCAGATACTCGTGTATGGAATAAAATGCCTTTTCCGTTAAAAAATTAAATAAACGACTTTTAAATTGTGGTATGCCACATTCTCTTATACATTCCGGTAACTTATTATATAACCTTGGTGCCATGCCGAATACACTTTTTGAGGCTAAGGCCGTTTTAAACGGAACAAAATTAATTGTATGTTGCTGGCGTATGCTTTTAAAACCAGAAAATTGATGAATATTGTACTTAACATAAATTGCCAATTCAAAAATATATAGGCTTGGCAGGGTTAATATTTTTAGTTCAATAAAATAAGGCTTGCACGATTGCGTTGGTTGCAGTCCACAAACAGATCTCAAACACTGCTGACCTGGGCTTGCCGGCCCACGACCCACGAGCCTTTTATTTAAATGAGCGTCTCACAAAGATAAATCGCAATCTGCTCGGAAGGGCCCGCGATTTGGGACGTCAATTCAACTGGCGCTTCGTGTGGTCTAGGGACGGTAATGTTTTGGCTAGAAAATCTGAAATGTCTAAAGTTCACCGGATCCGGACGGAGAGTGATCTGGATCGTGTTTTTTCTACTGCTTCGGAAGCTCTACGTAGTACTTAACTTCTTCGTGTTTCTTCTCTCATTTATAGCTTGGTCTGTTCTAGTTTTTGAATATTCCTTTTACTGTTTTTCGTATAAGTCTCACTTTTGCTTGTGTAATCAATTAGTTAAATCATTTCAATGCCCTGAGAGCTGTGTGTCATGTGATTTGTTGCTTAATGTGTATGCTAATATTAACTCTTTGTCTAATGAAAATAATTATTTGCCTCTATCATATACTTTCTGCTTTAAAAAACACACTTCTACCCTTTCCGGCACTTGGTATACGCCTTTCCTATTGCTTCATCCATTTATCACTTTTGTTGAAAATTCTTATCCTTATTTATTTATTTTTTGTTTCATAAATGCCTAAGCTAAAACATTTTAAATTTGGCCTTTTTAATGCAGGATCTCTTTGTAGCTCGCGGAAACATAACGATTTCACTGTAGCGGTCCAGCGTCATGATCCGAACATCATAGCCATCAATGAGACTTGGTTGAGAGCTGGTGAGGAAAGGCGTGCGCCTTCGCTGCCTGGTTATAAGTTAAAACATGTGCCTCGGAGTTTGGGAACGCGTAAGGGTGGGGGAGGCGTGGCTTTCTATATAAAAACTAGTCTAAATGCCCAAGTATGTAAGCATCCCATCGTTGCCGACGTAGAACAATTGTGGATCAAGGTTAAAATTAATTCAATTACTTTAATTATTGGCACCGCGTATCGTCCACCTTGGCTAAACGCAGAGATATTCCTGGACGCCTTAACAGAATCAGTCAATTCCTTCTCTAAGCACAGCCATATAATTTTGAGTGGTGATTTTAACATTGATTTTCTTAACAAAGGTGATGTTAAGACAAAACTTTTACAACAATTTCTTGTTTGTAATAATCTCAACAATCATATTTCCCAGCCTACCCATTTCACGGATCATAGCTCTACCCTTTTAGATCTGATATGTACCGATACTCCTACGCTCAGCTCTGAAGTTGATTATATTGCCGAGTTAGGCGGCCATGCGATGGTATTTGTTTCCTTCAATGTTAAAGTCCATAAACCTAAGCCCAGATTATGTTTTCATCGTTGTTTAAAAAAAATTAACATGGATCGTTTTAATACTGACCTGCATTTAATTGACTGGCATAGTATAATAAAACTGAAGACGGTTGAAGACAAAGTCACGGTATTTAATCAGTTCATCATTGACCTCTTTAATACTCATGCACCAGTTCGACAACACTTATTGAAGGAGTCGCCTAAGCCCTGGCTTACGGATAATGTCCGCCTCATGATGAGGCTTCGTGACGACGCACACAACAAATCCCGCTCTACCAAGTCTGATCACGATAAAACTAGTTATAAAACTTTAAAACACTTAGTTAATTCTAGTATGTACTATGAACAAAAAGCTTTCTTTGAGACAAATATTAACGCTAATATAAATAATCCTAAAGTTCTATGGAAAAAAATTAAACAAAACGTAATCCCTAATTTTAAAAATGATTCTGAGCTGCCCTGCTGCTTTAATGACCCCGAAGCCATTAACAGACACTTCTTGAATGTTCCTGGAAATAATGGTATCGATCTTCCCACTATGAATTATTTTGAAAATCAACAGTTCGGTGTTTCGTCCTTTGAACTTAGGCCTGTTGACGAAGGTGTGATTGCTAAGCTTCTGTTGCGCACGAAGTCTAACGCTCAGGGTTATGACGACATAACATATGACATGATATTACTGACTCTGCCCCGGACTTTGACAGTTATCACCGATATCATTAATACCTCGCTAGTAACCTCTATGGTTCCATCGTTATGGAAAATGGCAGTTGTGCGCCCTATTCCTAAAAATGGGGATCCAGTTGATTTAAAAGATCTGAGACCGATTAGTATTCTTCCTTACCTATCAAAAATACTCGAAAAAGTTGTGTATGACCAGGTCTCTAATTATTTGGAATCGAACAACATCTTGCCGGAACTGCAGTCGGGTTTTAGGAAGGGTCGTGGGACATGTACTGCGCTACATGATGTCATTGACGAAGTACTTGCAGCTCAAGATACTGGTCAGGGTACCATCATGGTTTTGCTCGATTACTCAAGGGCTTTTGATTGTATAAATGTTCCGCTTCTTTTGTCAAAATTAAAACACTATGGCTTTAAACATAACACTATTCGTTGGTTTGATAGTTATTTTAAAGATCGCAAACAACTGGTTAAGATTACACAAGACGACGGAAAATGTCTGCTGTCGGATCCATGTTTGGTTTCAAGAGGAGTACCGCAAGGATCTATTCTGGGTCCTTTACTATTTATTCTTTATACTTCTGATATTACTAATTGTATTAGGCATTGTAAATTTCATCTTTATGCTGATGATCTGCAACTATATCATTCTTTTTCTCCCCGTGATGTAGGTTCTGCTTCTCAATTAATTAATGCAGATCTGATGCGCATTTTTGAATGGTCTAGTGCTAACTCTTTGGTACTAAATCCATCTAAATCCAAATATATGGTGCTTGGGTCGTGTAAGCAAGTGGAAAAAATTGTAGCAGGTGTACCAAACATTGTATTAAATAATGTAGAGATTGACTGTGTTAGCGAAGCGCGCAACCTTGGACTCTTAGTAGACAACAATTTACGTTTTGAACATCACGTCATTAACACGGTTCGAAATTGCTTTTATAGGCTAAAAGTTCTATACAACGTGAGGGATTTCTTGAGTATTGACGTGCGTGTGAGACTATGTGAAGCTCTAATTCTTTCAAAATTAAATTACTGTTATACAGCTTTCGGCCCTTGTCTCTTGGTGCGATCTCAGCGTCTCATACAGAAAGTCCAAAACGCTTGCACTAGGTTTTGTTTTAAAGTACCACCACGAGCTCACGTTACCCCTTTTATTAATGGTGCGAAAAGTTTGAAAATGTCAAATAGGCTGGAGCTCTACTTTGCGTGTCTACTTTTCGACACTATTAAAAATCAAGCTCCTAGTTATCTTTTTAAAAAATTGAGGTGGTCTGACGAAAATAGGCATTTCAAAGCTAGAGCATCGCGTGCTGTCGTATTCAGGGTGCCTCTGCATAGATCAGCGGCCTTTAGGGGCAGTTTTAGATATCAAGCTACAAAGTGCTGGAACAACATTCCCCCACCCATCCGTGACCTTAGGTATAAGTCTTCGTTTAGAATTAAGTATAGAATTCATTTGTTAAATAAACAAATAGCTTACTAAGCTTGATGTCGTAGAATAATTTCCCTGTGTAATTATTGCTAGTTATAATTTAGTTTCTCCGTTTTGTTTATGCTGTGTAAATGTTTAGTCTCGCTTTACTTCTAGAAATTACATTAAAAACTAAAGGCTAGAGTAATATAACATATAGTATGCAAAAACTGATACAGAGTTAATAACTTAATGTTAATATTCATATTATCATGGTCGTTTGGCACATCTTTCGGCTTCTTTCGGGCGCCACAGACCTGATTCCAATGGTTCTGGCAGAATATCAGCGCTGCAGTTTCTGCAGCATTATGCTGAGTCAGCGCCAATTCACAGCACAACACATGGCTCTCTCACCGTATATAAGTCAATGTATATTTTAAGTCTCGTGTTTGTTGTCTATATTTTTAATGTTTTATGTTTAATTTAAGAGCCTGTGTTTGTGTTTATGTTGAATAAAGTTTTTATCTATCTATCTATCTATCTAAACACCTCTTTTGAGCCCTAAAAACCAATTCTCGGTCAGTGGAGTTGCCCCAGAATATGATGCCATACCTAAGTGTAGAAGTTACGTAGGCATGATACGCGGTTAGTACTGTAGGCCGATTCAAAATCAAAAAAATCAAATATATTCTATTGTATGATTGTAGGTAACAAGTATTAACTATGTTATTCAATTTATACAATGCATATGAAAATTTGTTTAATTTTTTACATATAATATCAATATGGTTCTTCCAATTCAACTTATTATCTAAACTTAATCCTAAAAAATTTGTATTTTCTGTTTCATCAATTTTTTGTTCTTTAAATGTCACAGTTAAATCAGTTACGTTGCCAACCCTCTGATTAAAATTCATAAGTTTAGTTTTGCCTAAGTTTATGTGTAGATTGTTATGATTAAGCCATTCGATTATAGATTCCAACGCGTTATTTATGGGGGCGCGGCATGTTTGTGGATTTTCTCCAGTTAATATAACTGTGCTGTCGTCCGCCAAAAGTACCATGGGGTGATCAATGGCCTGTGGTAGATCATTGATATAGATGAGAAATAGGAGTGGACCTAGTACACTTCCTTGTGGCACCCCGTAACTTATTTCTCTAAACTCTGATGATAGCGTTACTTCGCATTTGTCTTTTAAGCATATTTGATTGATTTGAACCATTTGTTTCCTACCAACCAGATATGACTTTAATAGGTCGTAGATATTACCACGTATTCCGTAATTATATAATTTTTGCAATAAAATATTATGATCGACGAAGTCGAAGCCTTAGTTAGATCCATGTACAGGACGTATACAGGTTTTCTTTTATCTACGTTAGTCATAATTACCTGAAGCAGGTCGAAAATAGCCATGTTTATCGACTTATTTTTACGGAACCCTTTTTGTTCTTTCACAAATAAGTTGTTGGATTCAAAATATTGGTTCATGCTATTATAAATAACCCTCTCAACAATTTTAGAAAACACAGATATGAGTGCAATTGGCCTAAAGTTATCCATATTTTAAAGACTCAGAAACAAACACTCGTGGTCATCACACAATGCTTAAATACAAAATTCCCCCAAATCAAAAACAAATACATTTAAATGCAACAAAGACTCATTTTGATTTGGGTGCTGGGGCGCTTTTGTATTTAAGCCACGAAATATCTGCCCATACCGAGGATCGAATCAACGACCGGTAGCTGCATAGGCAGGGTCACTACAAACTAGGCTAAAGGCTGACGTCGTGGTAATAATGATGGTAATAATGATGATAATAATGAAACATTGAAAATGTTTCGTTCCGATACATTTCAAGGCGACTTTACTAATGATTATGATTATTTTAAATCTATTAGAGCGTCCCAAAACCTTCTCCTGTCAGTTCCTTTTTCTTCCTCTAAATTTTACACAAATTCTTTTACCATCAAGGCGATAAGGTTATGGAATGCTTTGCCTGTGGAGGTACGACGTGCTAAGTCTGTTGCCATTTTTAAAAGCAAGCTAAAGGATCATTTTCTGTCACTTCCGTAGTTTTTCTATTATCTCCCTTACTTTTTTCTTTGTTCTATCTCATGCTTCGTCTGTTGTCTTTGTTTGGCTGTTTTGGAGGATGTATGTATGTATATATAATATAGATGTATAATTATATGTATTTAGTATGTATTTATTCAATTATTTACTTTATGTATTTATATTTAGTATATTTATAAATAGTTCTAATTTCAAAATTGAAATAATTTAATTGTTTTTTGTAGTTATTTAGTTTGAGTTCTAAACGAATTAGTTTACACCGCCTGCCATGAATTTGTGTCCTCAGTTATTTCTCTTACAAGGTTGTCTGGAAGAGATCGCTATTTAGCGGTAAGACCGCCTGTTGTATACCTATGATTTAAATGTACTGTTCCATGTTCTGCTTTATTTTTTTTAATTTTTGGTGTTCAATAAAGAGTATTTGTATTGTATTGTATTGTATTATCCTGTTCTACTAGGTACAAATTTCATCCTACAACCGTGTGCCGACTAAACTCAACCATTTAATGTATCAACCAGTTAATTTTAACAGAAACGGGTTTGTGTAAAAGTGTTGTCATTTGTATAAGTCATATATTTTTTTATGTAAGCGGCCATTCGTAAAAGTGGCCTATTATGATAGATTTATCCAAAATAAACGCAGAGCCGAGATCTTTAAATGTTTATATCTGGGTGGACGACACGTTGGCCTAGTTAGGAGTGACCCTGCCTCCGAAGCCAGCGGTCCTGGGTTCAAATCCCGGTAGGGGCAATTGGGGATAAGACAACCGGTGAAATTACTAGCATAGGCATTCCATCTTTGTCCTCAGGGTTGGCAACGCATTTGAGATCTTAGGATTATAGTCTTGAGGATTAAAATGTCTATGGGTCTCAGATTCCACTTACCATCAGGTGGCCTGAGTGCTCGGGTGCCTTCTCCTTAACATAAAAAAAAAAACACAAGCCCTTTAAATTACTTACCTACATGAAATAAGGATGATTTGATTATAGATACTTACGTAACTTTACTTTATTGCACGTTAAGAAGCAGTCGTCCTCAATCAGTTTATCCTCATTTCTCAAGGCAATGGTATAATTTGAGAGAGAACGCAGAAAGCCTTCGCCGGACGAATAAAACATCAGTAAGTAAGTAGGTACTGTAATGAAAGAAGGATGTAGCAGTACATACTCCTTTCATTGTTTTCTTTTTTCTATTTTGTTATGTCGAAATGTCTCGAAATCTTTTGAATAAAAAAGATTTCGAAATATGGAATGCCCGCCGGTGGTTTTCAGGGGGACGCTCCAGAGTCTCCAACGGACCGCGTTGGCATTCACATGTGAACTAATGTATATTTAAACGTTAAAATAAATGAAAGAATATATTAACACTGCAAGACGTATACTTTTATTCTACGTAGCTTAGTTGAAAGTGCGTAAAGTATTACGCTTAGGAATAGGCGCCTACCAGGCTTACATGTTGGAGCCGTACGGGGTATCGAGAATAAGAGAACCGAAGAATCTTCTCGCAAGCAAGAAGTGGAGTGCTCCTGACCTGAACCTGAGTGATATCTTTATTAACTTATTCTCGCTTTAAACTGTTCCCATATTAGTATTTTATTTGTGTGTTCCCATATAGCATAGCAAAATGGCGACTGGAAAATATAATGGGCTATCTGATACGGAGGATTTTTTAATGCAGTACCAGGCCATTGGAATCATCAAAGGATGGTCTGATGAGCAGAAAAAATATGCCATCGCCGCATATCTAGATGGACCAGCCCTTCACTGGTTTAAGACAAATTTTGAGGAATTCACGACCTACGCAGTGCTAGTGGAAAAATTGAAACTGCAATTTCCTTGCCGAGGTGATTTTGCTCAAAAATTTTACTACAGAAGGCAGCAAAACAAGGAAACGCTGATTGAATATTTCTACGCCTTAGAAAACTTAGCTGTTAAAGCTAAAATCGATGATGAAAGATTCATAAGGCATTTTATTACATCTATGAACCAGCATCACCAGTGGCTGTTGGCATCGAAGTTATTTGCATCTAAAGAGGAACTTAGAAAAACAATAATGCAAATGGAGGACATATTTAATTGCGACAACACATATGCAAGAAATGTAGAATTGCCAGTTTTTAATCCAGATGTAAACTTCGAAGAAATCAGGAACCGCGGTGATCAGCCGATGCACACACCACGATTCGATGAATCGACACCGTTCGGAACGCCAGCTACAATAGCGCCACGCAGAATGCACTTTGAACCAGAAGCACCACGCGAGTCACACGATCTTCGTCCTCGTCCGTGTCCACGCCCTTGGACACCACAAGAAAGTTCGCGAAGGCAGCAAGGCGTGGCGACGGCCAATGAAAGTTATCGATCCGATTATCGAGAGGTTACTCCTTCTTCATCAAGGCAGCACCCAAACTTCACGCCGCGTCGTTAGTAGATCGGGATGCGACAGGCGGCATGGATTCAAACCCGATCCTTGTAGATAAGTCTAGGGACGTTTCTGTACCGATTATTCCAGTAGTAATAAATGGTATTATTTGTGAAGCACTCGTTGATTCAGGTGCGAGTGTCTCTTGTATCTCCAAATCCCGATGGGATAAATTATCCTTGGATTCTCAAACGCACGGACCTATGGCCTTGCGAGCGGTAGGCGGTTATGCAATCAATGTGCATGCCTCTGCCGAGGTAGGGATGCAAATTGCGTCAGTATATTATCGGCAACGCGTATTAATTATACACGATACGGCTGAAATAATCATACTAGGACAAGACTTTTTACGACAAAACCAAGCAATAATCGATTTCGCAAAGAGTCAGTTGACACTGAAACAAATTAGTTCGGTGCCTTTCATCTCACGTCATAATGAGAAAAAAACATTTTTTTCTATATGTGCTCATGATCCTAATGAGTTTGTATATAATGAATCTTCTTTGAAGAAAACTGATTATATTTATTTTACAGATTGGGTGCAGCGCAATGAAAACTATTTGTTAAATCTTAACGACGAGAAACCGGTTGTCTTTGACGTGAATGATGGATTGACGGGCAAGCAAAAGACAGAATTGGATGGTTTATTGAGAGGGTTCCGCGACACTTTTTCTTTTGCAACCCGAGAATTGGGATGTTATAAGGATACTTTTATTTCAGTGAATACCACGGATGATGAACCAGTTCATAAAGCACCGTATCGGGTGTCGAATAAACAGAGGCAAATAATTGATGCGCAAGTACAGGAGATGTTGGAAAATGGCATAATACAGGAGTCAAGAAGTCCTTATGCTTCACCCGTTGTGTTGGTGGACAAGCCGGAGGGCCCACCAAGATTTTGTATCGATTTTAGAGCGCTAAACAAAAAAATAAGGATGGATTCGTACCCGATTCCAAGGACGGATGATTTGCTTGGTTGTTTACAGGGAGCCAGATATTTTGCTGACCTTGATATGAATTCAGGGTATTGGCAGTTAGCTCTGGGCGAAGGCAAAGAAAAGACGGCCTTCGTGACGCATACGGGGCTATATGAATTTAATGTATTGCCGTTTGGTTTGAAAACGAGTCAAGCCATGTTCCAGCGAGTGATGGACAAGGTGCTTGCAGGGTTGAAATACAAAAAGGTTGTTGTATATGTCGATAATATTTTGGTTTATGGTAAAACGTTTGAAGAATTTGTGTCGGCATTGGAAGAGGTTTTATCGCGGTTAAAATCGGCCAACTTAACCCTAAAACCGAGTAAATGCAAATTTGGGTACCAGAAAGTGACAGTTTTGGGACATGAGGTGTCAGCAAATGGAATTGGGCCCGATGTGAACAAGATAAAGGCAATGAGGCAGATACAAACCCCAAGGAACGTAAAGGAGGTTAGATCAGTGCTGGGTTTGTACTCTTATTACAGAAAATTTATCGATAATTTTGCAGAGATCGCATTACCGATAACGAGCCTTACAAAGAAAAATAAAAGGTTTGTTTGGGCAGAAGAAGAACAGAGAGCGTTTGACAAATTGAAGGAGAAAATGTGTTCCGCACCGGTATTGGCATATTTCTCTAATGATAAGGATGCGATAACGAGAGTGTTTGTCGATAGTTCCGAGAAGGCGTTGGGAAGTTGCCTTTGTCAGGGCAAGGAAGGTGAAATGAAGCCAGTTGCATACGCCTCAAGAAAATTAAGTGCCGCTGAACAAAGATATTCAGTGACAGAGAAAGAATGCCTAGGATTAATATGGGCGATAAATTATTTTAAGCACTATTTGTGGGGAATGAAATTTCAGGTTGTCACTGACCATAGAGCGTTAATATGGTTAAAAAGCAAGCGTGACATGAACGGCAGACTCGCCAGATGGGCTTTATCAATACAGTCCTGGGACTTCGATATTGTATACTGCTGTGGCAAGGATAATGTCGTAGCCGACTTCTTGAGCAGAAATCCGTTGATCGAGAACCCGAGTGCAGAGTGTATGGAGAGAATTCCCGAACAAGAAGACGGATTCGTCTTATATGCGCTGAATAGCGATAGTATGAGGACGGCACAACGAACTGATTCATTTTGCCGCCATATTTTGGATCAAATGCGACAGAGCAATACGAATGTTTATCAAAATTATTTTTTGCAGGATAATTTATTGTATAGGAAAAGGGATGTTGGACAAGAAACGAGAAAGCTCTTAGTATTGCCGCAAGAGAAGTTTGCAGAATGTATGCTAGAATTGCATGATGAGCCAGTGTCTGGAGGACATTTTGGTTTGTTTAAGACATATGAAAAGTTTAATGAAAGATATTACATGTCCAAGGCAGAGAAAAAAGTAAACGAATATGTCAAGTCGTGTCAACAGTGTCAACTGAGGAATGTCAACAAAGTGATCGCACCATTAATACCGATAAATGTTGCAGATTTATTCGACAAGTTTTGCGTCGATGTGGTAGGGCCGTTACAGATTTCGAATAAACAGAATAGGTATATTTTAGTCGCAGTGGAATACCTCTCGAAGTATGCAGTGTGCAAAGCCGTGCCCAGAGCCACCGCGGAAACCATCAATGAATTTTTGGTTACGGAAATATTGTGCCGATTTGGAGGAGTTCGACAGCTGATAACCGACAAAGGCTCAGTATTTACTTCTAATACCATTAGAGAGACCGCAAGTCTTTTTAATGTGACGCTCACACATGCGACAACATATCATCCGCAAACAGTTGGTTTAGTGGAACGATTTAACAGGACATTGTTGGGCATGATCTCAAAGTATGTCTCGGAGGAGCAACGAGACTGGTGTACGTATTTGCCTATGGTATGTTATGCCTACAATAGCGCGAAACAGGCTAGCACAGGTGTGGAGCCGCATTTGATTGTGTATGGTAAGGAACCATTATATAAATCTGATATCGAGTTGCGCATCAATAATCTCCTGGTTTCAGATACGCTAGCGGATAAAATGACAAGATTGTCGATATTAAGAAGAAAAGTTGCCCGGAATATACAGCGCGCCCAACTGAAGCAGAAGTTTTACTACGATATCAAGGCCAAAGATATCTCATATGATAGTGGGGACTTCGTAATGCTATACTGTCCGAAGCGCAAGTCTGGATTAAGCAATAAACTTGCTAGGAGATACAAGGGACCATTCGAAATTGTTACAAGGCTTTGTAATAATAATTATAAGATCAGGAAAGTCGGTACGGTAACAAAATGTATTATTGTTCATAGGAATAGGTTAAAGAAATTTCATGCTAGAGCTTAGTTATAAAGTTGTATATGATTGTGTATAGTCATGTATAATATTAACTTTCTTTTTGTCTTTGCAGTTCGCTAACACAATGAGCGAGCATGAATAGCCATGAAAAGGGAGAGGAAAGTGAGATGCAGGCTTGTCTCCATGGGAACATTACTTCTGGTCTTATGATGAGAATTCCAATTTGCCTGTAAGGTGTGGAAGAAACTCTGTATGGGTTTCATCTCACATAACGCCTGACAGATGTTTTCTATGGTGCTCAAGTCACGTATTTCATATCGTTTGTTATATGTGATGGCGATATGGTTGGATGCTTATTCATGCTCTTATGATGTTATTATGGGCAGCTGTACTTTATTTGATTTAATGTGTATAATTATGTTTTTATTACATGCGCATTTGCTGAGTTGAAAAAAAACTGATGTAAGAAGTCTGACGGCTGCTGTTAGCAGAAGGAACACTGGCATGCAATCCTGCCTTTGATGTGGAAGGCACAGGAAGTCCGATGTCTGGACTGCACCATGCCCGTCCCTTCTGTAGAGCCGTATCGTTGAAATTTTGTTTTAAACTATTATGTCTTGTCTTTTAATAGGCGCCAGCTCTTCGATAGCTTGGATGCTTGGCCCCGTATAATTGTTTGTTTTCAGATGTCTTTAATGGTGTTTATTAATTTCATGTACTGATGCTGAGTTAAGCTGCCATCTGGCGACGCTTACGTTCGCAAACTGTACTACTGATATATGGTTTTTTTTAATTTAATGACATGTAATTAAATATCTTAGCACAGCTGTAGTTAGTAATAAAAATTTTTGTTAGTATATATTGATAACGATTGATGGTCTTTCAGAGCATGAATTCTTATCACGACTTAAATAGGTAGGTAAAACTAATATTCCTTCAGAATATTAGTTTAGTTGTCATGCCAAAGTGACATGACATATCTGATGTCATCTCACTTAGAAATAGTGCCTGTGGCACCATAGACAGTAACTCTCTGTCTGATGAGAGGGGATGTCTATGGTTCCGCAAGTAAAGGCGACTGTGTGCGCCAAACCCTAAGGCGTTAAATCATAGACACGGGTCTATTTGTTTTTTAATGTCGATACCAACCTCCTTGGTACGATGTTTAATGCTTTTGTAATTTTATGCTGGCAACGTATAAAGGGAATTGATTCTTTCTTGTTGACCAGGCACCTTCAGTGTTTGGGCTGTCAAGCATGTTTGACAGTAGATATGTAAGGTTAACCATGGATCGCGTCTTTTATTTTTGGCAGGGTTTTTGAAGAGTCGAAGTTTGCTATGGCAAGTAGCGCAGACGATGCCGATGACGCATGGTACGTCACTAACACAAGTTTTGGCATCAGATACGATATTGTCACAGGAAATTATCCTGTAGAGCAGGACGATCCCCCTTAATGTATTGTTCCCTCCTTAGGTAGTCATTTAGGGTTTCGTATAGGATAGCATAGGTAGGGACCTTGCTTCCAGAGGGGCGAGGGATGTAATGAAAGAAGGATGTAGCAGTACATACTCCTTTCATTGTTTTCTTTTTTCTATTTTGTTATGTCGAAATGTCTCGAAATCTTTTGAATAAAAAAGATTTCGAAATATGGAATGCCCGCCGGTGGTTTTCAGGGGGACGCTCCAGAGTCTCCAACGGACCGCGTTGGCATTCACATGTGAACTAATGTATATTTAAACGTTAAAATAAATGAAAGAATATATTAACACTGCAAGACGTATACTTTTATTCTACGTAGCTTAGTTGAAAGTGCGTAAAGTATTACGCTTAGGAATAGGCGCCTACCAGGCTTACAGTACCTACTTATTTATTGTCTTTTTCCAAGATCCTACCGGCCAGTCGACCTTCAGTGCTACAATGAAATAGCCAGGCGAGGTTAAAGCCCGTTGTGACGTTTTAAAACTTTAATCCAATTATAATAAGTTCGTGTGGTTGCCGGGTTAGAATAGTGCCACTTCCCGTGGATGTCGTAAGAGGCGACTAAGGGAATAAGGGCTTGTAGTACTGTTAGGCGATGGGCTTGCAACCTGTCTCTAGTACACTGTTAAACATCCTTACCCTGTGTGCAAAATGTGGTTATAGAATTATCAACTTTTTCGCTCTGCCTACCCCAGTCTGGGAATGAAGGCGTGATGTTATATGTGTGTGTGTGTGTATCCAGTAATAACTTCTGTAGCTAAATAACGGGCAAATTCTTACACGTTTCCTTTTATGTACCTAGATAATAGACAAGTTTTTTTTTAAGTGTTCTGATTAAATTCATGCTTATAGACGTGCCTCGAATGTAAACGGTTTTTTTATTTTTATTGTTATATAAAGAAAGAAAGAAAGTAAATAAATATATTTATGCTAATGGCTAAAAAGCTTAAACGCCACATGGTCGTTTTTACTTCACAGCTAGGCTTAAAAAAACCAAACGCTGAAACAAAATGACTTCTTTTCCGACCACTCCAAAGCGGACAGGCGTAGGAAACACTGGCGATATTGAATATTTATTTTTGTGCTGTTAAACAGCCATAAACTAAAGAAGTGAATAATTATTTTCTCTGATTCTTCTTAACAACTGTGTCAGGTCTTAAAAGTATTTCTCTAAACATTCAAGATAATATGTGTAGGTACGTGTTTCTTTTCTAATTTTGGCTTCGTTGACAGCGAAAACGTGTTTAAAATAATGGTCAATTATTTCTATTTTGGAAGAGAAAACGAAGTCCCTCGTAATAAACATAAGCTACTTATGCAACATTCTGGGTCCAAAAGAACTTGCCTTATGTGGTTATTAAGAACGAGTAGGTGCATAATGCATGAGGAAATAAAAAAAATCCGTAAAACGATGTCATGATTGTTACAAAAGTTCTAAATGTAATACAAATACTCTTTATTGAACACAAAAAACAGAACACGGAACAGTACATTTAAATCATAGGTATACCTACAACGGGAGGTCTTACCGCTAAATATCGATCTCTTCCAGACAACCTTGGGTAGATAAATAACTTAGGGCATAAATTCAACCCAAAAAGAAATGGACTATAAGTTAATAATTATGGGTTTGATTTTGGTTTTTCTACAATACAATTTGGGCTACGCCATAGATTTACCCACCCAGATCTTTAAAATGGGACAGTCAATCAAATCTTCCCGCAATCGCTTTACATAAATTCAAAATATTTACCTACATACATACATACATAATGTCACGCCTTTATTCCCAGAGTGGGATAGGCAGAGCAACAGAATACCAACAACTCTAAACTTGTTGATAATTCTGTAACCACATTTTGCATAGTCAGGTTAAGATGTTTACCAGTGTATTAGTGACAGGTTGCAAGCCCATCGCCTAACAGTAGGTACTACAAGCCTTTATTCCCTTAGTCGCCTCTCACGACATCCACGGGAAGACATGGAGTGGCACAATTCTAACCCGGCAACCACACGGGTAAGAACTTACCCGTAGCTTAATGGATAATAACATTTTAGCAACTGTTTTCGAGGCCTTGCTAAGAATTGACTCAATTAGCACAAGAAATCCGCTGATTTAAATAAAGCAAACAAAGATATACCTTATCTTTATTACGAACGAGTCATTGCTGCAATGCCTTTCACCCAACACTTTACATTCATACAATCATACAATAATGTTAGTCTGTCTTCAATTTTCTGTTGCCTTATGAGGGTAATTTTTTAATAGGTGCACAATTTTTAATATTTGCTTCGCTATTGTTAATCAATAACACATGTTGTGTTATTTTTACTCTAGCTTAAAAAATATTAGAGATATTGCCGATTCAATGATTCCACTAACTTAACGATATTCATGGACCCTTTAATGCAGGGGTGCGAGTGAGGGAGTGTTGTTAAGTAAGTTAATAAATGAATTTTCTGATAATCTGTACATGAAATTTTAAGTTTCGAATATCGATACAGTGTATCGCATACCTACAGCTTGACAACCCATGTCATCAATTCTAGTGTGACTTTGTGTCCACACGAGAAGGTAAAAAAGAGATAATATGAAACAAAAAAAAAAAAAAACTCGTTTTATTGTCGTAATATATTATATTAACGATACAAAATCATATGTTAAAATTTATGCACTGATAAAAAATTACCCTGTATAGTGCTGAGTTGACAATATCATTTTTCTTCAAAACATTATGCCTTTTTCGCTTTTCATCCGACTGTTTTTACTGGTATCCCTTTATTTTTTATAATTTAATTTGCCATAAAGGCATTTTTTTTGAATTCGTAAACCTTCAAAGGTACTTTTTACATGCCATCGTTTAGAGCCCAATAGGTTAGGTTAGGTTTGTTTTATTTCAATTCTGAATAGTTCAGTTTTAGAAAAAATGCATTTATGGGAAATGAATATTATGGCACATTACCGTTATGACATATAAAATTATGTCATATGAAATTCGGGCAAGTGAAATTATTGCATATGTAATTCGGTCAAACGATAGCGACCCGTTTTTATTTGCGCGTGTGTACGTAGGTATGTTTGTCCGTTCCATTGTGATCCCTGTAGTCTAAACGGCTTGACCAACTTTGAAGACTGAGGTGAGGTAGAATATAAAAATCTATAAATGGTAGGTAATTAACATATGTAGAAGAAAAATGGTTATAAATGTTTTCTTTTTGTTGTTTTTGCTGTTTCCCGCCAAGCAACAGTGTTCCGGTGTGGGGATATGACAACCGGTGAAATTACTAGCATAGAGGCATTCCATCTTAGTCCTCAGGGTTGGCAACGCATTTGAGGTGTTAGGATTATGGTCTTGAGAATTCAAATGTCTATGGGTCTCAGATTCCACTTACCATCAGGTGGCCCGAGTGCTCGTGTGCCTTCTCCTTAACATAAAAAAAAAATCTTTCCGGGATTACCTTATGCGTCGATTGGTGGCAAGAAAGGTAAGAAAGAAGAGGCCTGTACCTACATATGTGCTCAACGGTAGATTTGTGGTTGAATACATGCTGAATGGATGGCTGAGCTGAACACTGTCGTCGCTGACACCATAGCACGTCCTTAGTGATATTTTTATGAATCTTGAATTGACATTGAATTTTAATAATTCAGGTAACAAGTCTAATTAACAATTCAGTCTTATCCTTTGACCTACGCCAAGCAGCAGTGTTCGCATTGTTCCGATGTGGGATTCCTTCTAAGTACTTCTTGGTGGCGCATTCGAAGTCTTAGTGTTGCAGTCTTAAGATTGTATTCTTGAGAATGCCTACTTACTTTACTATCAGGCCATAAAATTTCCTCATCTGAAGTGTACTTGAGAGATATTCTTTAGCTAGGTATTCATTAATTATGTATGATTCATGGGCGTCATTGCGCACTGAAATAAACACTGCATGCATATACATAACCATGCCCTAGCTTTTATAAATTATTTGACATTTAAATACAATTTACTCTTTTAACATTTTAACACATTTTACTCCTTTGACATTGTACCATTTTCATATTATTTTAATTGTTACTTGTTTCATTTTAAATTTGCACTGTATTTTGATTTGTTTTTTTTTTTTTATTTTTTTATTCTTTATACTCTGACGATCTTTTTGTGAATTCATGTTATTTCAATTTTAAAAATGAAATAAATAAATCAATCCAGACAATCCATATTCGGGACATTTAAAAAAAGTAATGTACATAGTTAAGGGCTGTATTTAAAACCAAACTTCATTGATTCCTTTGTGTAACGAGAGTTACTAATTTACTTTGTATGACTAACTTTAGTTACACAAAGGACGCAATCTTGTTTTGTTTTTATTAATCCTTTAACTACTTACTTATGTACATTTTTTTGAAAACAACCCATTTATAATAGTTTAATAAACTCAAATGTTACTGCTATAAAAACATGTTTGAGATGAGCATTTCTAAAAAAGTTTGTACATTTCATTCACGACTTCAATTTGCAAAAAAAAATGCAGGTTGGTAGAGTGAATGAAGCTGAGCCTAACTAACAGTCTCCCAAAATGTCCTCATACATTTGTATGAAACTTTCCTTTTTTGTTACTAACTTTCTTTGGTTCATGGTAACAAAAAAGGAATCATTGGTTCTTGAGATACACGCGATTAAATTGTTTATACCTGCTAAAATCATCTAAGACGGCACCAATTGACTTTAAATAGAAAATTAGGTATTACTTACTCCCCGTGTGGTTGCCGGGTTAGAATGGTGCCACTCCATGTCTTCCCGTGGATGTCGTGAGAGGCGACTAAGGGAATAAAAGCTAGTAGTACTGTTAGGCGATGGGCTTGCAACCTGTCACTAATACACTGGTAAACATCTTAGCCTGACTATGCAAAATGTGGTTACAGAATTATCAACAAGTTTAGAGTTGTTGGTATTCTGTTGCTCTGCCTACCCCACTCTGGGAAAAAAGGTGTGACGTTATGTATGTATGTTAGTTATTACTTGTTGTTTTTTATGTTTGTAGTACTTAATGGCTTCGGAACCCTACATTGAGCTTGGTCCGACATGCTCTTGCCTGGTTTTATTTAGAACTGAAGTTGGAACCTGAATCAGAGTAGAGAGTCAATGGAGGCAGATGAGTGTGTTACTGTTAAGAAAGGATAATCAACCAGACCATGTGGAGAGAAAAACCCAGTGCAATAAAAAAAAAAGAATTGTATGCCAAAATGTATACAATGAAGTATAACTTCCCACTCAGTTATCAAACTTTTCTGTTGTGCAACCAAAATTATCCACACATCGTCAGGATACTTTCCATCATACAATGGAGCTTTTTTCACATTTATTGTTTGTATGGTTTACTATGCTTAACTATGGTAGAATTTTTCCGTTTTCTGATCCTTACACATAAATCCTTATGTAATTTTAACATTTTCACCTCTGAAAATTAGATACAAAATTACACAGTTTAAAGCTTTCAAATAGAATTGATAAGTTCTTTCCGTGTACCCTTCATGTTAGATCATTGACAAACATCTTAAAATAAAAATTACACAATAACATAGTTAATACATTTTTATTTGCCTCAAAACAATCTTTACATCTTGAGAAAGTAACCTTAATTAGACACTTATAGTTAGAACTAAACTTATTTTTCTAATGGTGCATAATTGAGCAGCTTCTCAATCAAGTCCACATGCCCAAGCAACATCCGACGGCAGCAGTATCTTTTAAGGCCTAGGGCATCCAAGGCATCACTGTAAAAAAAAATACCTTTAGGCACTTTAAGCACAGTCTTTTCTATTGCATTACTTAGAATCTAGAACTTATTTACACTAAGTTTGAATTTCTAGGAGTGGAAACATTGTCATAGATGTAATTACTGCTTACCCTTCCGTGTATTCTGCTTGTAAAAGTCCTAAATATGCTTCCCATTTATTGCCAATGACCTTGCCACACGTGAAACAGCGCACTGGAATGATCATTGTTCAATCTGTAAAAGAAAATGAAGTCGGTTGCGAACATGTTATATCTACATTTCGACACACTAATGTATAATTTGATAGCCATCGAGTACTATAAAAGTCAACAATCGTTTAAGAGCCCAGGGGATATTTAAGCAGAATTAGCTACAGAAACACGGTTTATAGGTTATCTACTGTTTTTGGAGTTAAGAACTTTAAACAGCTTTATTTTCGTCGTAATATTGGTGATAAATACTACAAATCTACTCACTTATAAAATTAAATCTATGCAGAGCGTATATTTAAGGTATTTATTAGAAAAAAATATGAAGCTTCAATTCATGAGATTCTGCATAACAAACACGGATGGATTGTGCGGAATATAGACACTGACCTGACAGTGACAGTAGCAGTGACGCGAGCGTGAAGCTGTTTGAGCTATTGTTAAAACGTCGGTAAACTTATTTTCACGTTATTGAATACAGTTTTTAAATATTGTTACAGGTTGTGAGGTGAATATTATTACAAAATGACGCTGAGCATGGAGCAACATTTAACTTCAGATGATCGCCAAATGGTAGAGACATTTTTATTTTTATAGTAAATTAAGTTGATACCACTTGACAAAAAATGCAGCGTCTTTTCATAGGACAGGGGTAGAGCGAAGTAATGACAATGACAGACAAGTAAAGTGATACAGTGTTGCCAGATTCCGAGATTTACCTTAAATTGTAGGGGTCTTTGGTCGTTAAGGCTTCTGCGAGGTTTCTATATCAATAAATCTATTTAGGGGATTTTCTGAAGGTTTCTCACAATCTTCCAACAGTTTTTCTTTCTTCAGACAATAAGACCGACTAATTTGAAGGAAACTTACGAATTGTAGTTAAGTTCAATGAACCAAGATAACCGTAAGACCTCATGAAACTTTATATCAACTCAGTATTTCTTTAATTCAAATTCAAATAACTTTATTTGTAGAATGTAGGTCAAACATAGATGTAATGGCAGCTTAATCAGGACCCCTATCTTTTGCCATTAGGCACACAAATAGCTAAATTTATCATGCACCATGTATCCTTCCAAATGAAGTATACATTTTGACATTCTTCTTTGCATCGATTTTAGGGTTCCAGAGCCGAATGGCAAAAACGGAACCCTTATAATTTCGTCATGTCCGTCTGTCCGTCTGTACGTCCGTCCGTCCGTCCGTCTGTCCGTCTGTATGTCACAGCCATTTTACTCAGAGCCTATTGGCACTATATAAATGAAATTTGGAGGATAGATGTATTCTATGAACCGCTATACAATGATGTAGAAAAATTGAAAAAAAAAAAATATTTAGGGGTGGTACTCCATACATGTAACAAGGGGACGAAAACATTTTTTTTGAGTTACATCAGCGTGTGGGGTATTTTTAGATAGGGCTTCCAAAATGATACTGAGGTTTTGAAGTGACTTTTTTACGTAAGTGAACAGTTGGCGAGAAATACGCTTCTAAAGTCGTAAAAATTCTGTCCGGGTGGGTATCTTTTGAACTGTTAAATAGAACATTCTAATAAAAATTACAGTAGTAGAACATACGAAATCCTTCCAACTAATTTTTTTTTGAACACGATACGCTGTGTAGTTTTTGAGATTTTAATGATAAAAAAAATGAATTTCAACCATGAACGTTCATCCCAGCTATGGAACCCTTCACTGTGCGTGGTCCGACATGCACTTGGCCGGTTTTTTTGTTTTACTTCATCATTTAAATATTCTTGTATGAAATAAAAAGCATTTTTTACCAAGAATGTGTACAGTTTTTTGAAATAACAAAATATCTTGTAGATTTAAATCCGAATTCGGTAATTTATTGAAAATTAGAATTCTATGGTTTATTTTTCCCTGTATGCGACTACTATTAAACTTTGAGAACTGTTTCTCACATAAATAGCAGTTTCTTAAATATAGAAAGACGGGAATGTCAGTATAATAAATAAAATAAAAAAGGGTTTACATGATTTTGATGGCCCCTAAACCACAAATTTATCGTATGCATTTTGTCTGATCTTTAAAAACTTAACCTGTATTTAATTTAGACGTGACCATAGAAATGGTAAGAAGTAAGAACTGTACTGCAGATTAGTATACTACTTTACTATACTGATATAAGGCGTATGAACACTTGTTGAGTTTTTAGGGTTCCGTAGTCAAACTAGGAACCCTTATATAGTTTCGCCATGTCCGTTCGTCTGTCCGCAGTACTAAAAAGCTGCAATTTGGCATGAATATGCATTTTTTCTCGTCTACCCTGAAGTGTGAAGTATTGTTGGGATAGGTCTTTCAAAAATATTATGGGTTTGTGAAAACAGTTTTTCGAATCAGTAAATAAAAAAAAAAAAAAAAAACAGGACAATGTCACACAAATTGACCTAGTCCCAAACTAAGCTATAGGCTTGTACTATGGGTATTAGACAACGATAAACTTACTTATATAGAGAAATATATACTTAAATACATAGAAAACATCCAAGACTCAGGAACAAATACTCATACTCATCACACAAATATCTGCCCTTACCGGGATTTGAACCCGGGACAGCCGGCTTCGGAGGCAGGGTCACTCCCAACTAAGCTAGCGTGTCGTGTGTCGTAGCGTGTGTGTCGTGTGTGTGTAGCGTGTGTGTAGTAATCCGTATATGAAATATTAAGCTTTAAAGCGCTAAGTTTTGTTAGACTCAAGTGTCCCCCCCCGCCCCTCTACAGCCAAAACTCCAAATACTAAAAATCAAAAAAAAAACTTAAATGAAAGAGTATATAACTAATTTTAAAGGAAAACTATCACGAATAAGTAGACATCATTGGTTCTTAAAAAATCTGCTAAATTCATCTAAGACGGCACCAATTGACATTAAATAGAAAATCAGTGATTTCTTGATGATTTTTTTATGTTTGTAGTACTTAACGGCTTCGGAACCCTACACTGTGCATGGTCCGACATGCTCTTGCCCGGTTTTTTACATATGACGTCAATTCGTTTTTTCCAAGTCAATTCATTATCTATATTTAACAGTCAATATTATGTACATTGCATGTAATAAACTTTATATTTTAGATTTACAAAAATTTAAAGGGTTTTTTATCAATGATACTCGAGAAACTATCTAGGGGGACGGTGTAAAAAAATCGGGCAGCACTGAAGTGACAGTGACAGAATAAAAGTTTTTTAGGTATTTATCGCCGTCCGTTCCATATGTTTCGTATTTACTCGGAAAGACATTAAAAACTGCATATTATATAAATAAATCCCTGTAGATCCTATCTCAGTTGAAATATCGACTTGTCACTAGAATTGATAATACTGCGATTCTCTTTCAAAGCGTTACTTTTCTCTAAAATACAAGTCATGTTTTCAAGGATTTCGTAAACCTTTGTTGTTACAATCGTTTACGTAAATTGCATAACTTGATAGAAAAATGAATCGACGATCAGTTGAATTTTGCTTTAGTAACACGGTACACGGGTACACTAAAAACGTGTGGTTAACTGCCGCCAGACAATGCACACAATGTGTTTTGTTTATAAATTTTTAAACTCTGCTCGGTAATGCCCCGTCGCGATTAAACGAGGATGTGGCGAATGTGGCGATATCGCAACAGTGCGTACGCGGTTTGGGACAAGGCAAGACCCCATGAAATGTACTTACTAAACTTGCTTAAATGCTGTAACTAGTAACTCATTGATCTCTAAGCATTTTTTTTTATAAACATGGACTCCGATGATGATATTCGGCCTCTTGTCGATAACGAGGTTGAAGAACCATCAATTACAAGAGATGTTTATTTAGAGTTAAATACACAACCAATTTATAGTGATCCAGAATTTGAACAGGTAATTTTTTTTATGTCTTCTGATTTATTATATTTAAAATAATGTGTATTAACAATATCCCTAATTTATTATGCATTTTTAAAATAATTATCTATTAGATCAGATAACAATATTAATCTGTGTAAATACTGTCAGACAATAATTAATTTAAAAATATACACCTCAATCGTAACTATAAGAGCTTTAACCCCTTGGATGTCGGTGGCGACCCTGACTCTCCAGGGGTTAAATCTTTTCATGATGGTTAATAAATAACATAAATAACACATTCATAAATTATTTTTCCTTAACCCCTGCTCTTTCATGTCTGTATTACTCATAACATAGCATGCATAGCACTGTAGCATGATATGACACCTCTTAGATAAGACAGTTTTGCAATAAATTAGCTATCGCATAGGCTGTAGGATTGCCTGTTAAGCTTATCAAGTTACGTTTAAGTGATTCCGTGCCCGGTTCCTAGAACTCCATACAAATTGGATGAGATATAAAGTTATGGGCACTAAATATGTTAATAAATTCATTGCCCATGACACGTATTGCGCATATATTATTTCATATTTGACACTTATGAGATTATGAGCACTGAATGTTTTAGATAAACTACCGTTTGAATGAACTGAGCTTGGTCTGTTTATCTAGTAATGTGTGGTTTAATTTATCAATTACATAAATTTTACATTTGCAGGATTGTAATGAGGCATAAAATGTTTTAGAAAGTAACAAGTTTTTTTTTATCTCTACCTTGTTCCTAACATCTTTTAGTTTTCTTTGGTGGACCTGTGTTCTCCTCTTTGCAATTATTATATATTTGTGATATATACATAACTACCAAATGAATACCATAAATACATGCACAACGCATTTGGTGCCATCCCCTTCGCTAGGTCTTTCCCCAGGTGTCACTTCTATTCTATGGTTTTATGTAATGTTTGCAGGATCAAAAACACACATACAGACTTAAGGCACTAAGTGAAAGTCAGGAAACACTGACTTGCATTGCCATCATTGTTTAAGAAAAAAAACTTATGTAATAAATAGTGGTATTTGGCAACATTTTCCAATCCACACAGAAATTATAAAACTTTATAAACCGGGAGCACAATTAAGAATGCAAATGGGCCTTAAAGCCCACTTACTAACATCCTGCCATAAAAAAAACTGGCCAAGTGCGAGTTGGACATGCACTGCAGGGGATCTGTATCTTTTTTGTATAGGGCCTTGAGTTTTTTATGTCGATAGTTCAACAGATACGCGATTAATACTAAATACTCAATACTCAATTTTTTTATTGCATTCCGTAGTGTTAGTTTACAGATGTTAGGCTAACTTAAGTTAATACAGTAATCATTAATAATAACTTAATTATGGACCCTGTAGGGCATAGCATCATTAGGAGAGGCTTGTAATCTTAAAATATATTTAATTATAATTTAAATTACCTTAAGTATTACTGTGTATATATCATATTATTTATTTATCACTTAATTCTTTGATGCAACAGCGGATGTATTCTATGCGTGCATGCATGGTCTAGTTGACACTTTGGGTATAGAGCCCTAAAAACGTTGTTTTTTTTTTAGATAGTATATGGCTATCGGAGAAGTGGTTGGCGGACCAACGTGGTCCGCGCGCTGTCGGTGCTTCTGTGCGGGGTCCCGGTGCTGCTGTTCCACTGGGTGCCGAAGTGGTTCCTCTACGCGACCTGCACGCGCGCTTGCTTCCAGCTCGCCGACCAAGTATTAGTTGTGGTGAGTATCACATGACTTTAAGAGGGCGCCGAGCGTCCAGTGGCCGCCCGCATTACTACTATTATGTTTTGTAATAAACTAAACTACTGTCTTAATACGAGGGCTGCACTGAAAATTTTGGGAATTAAATACTTACGAATTTATTTTTGACACATATTATACCTTTTTTAAGTCATAAGTTTAATTATCTTAAGAGGCCATATACGGATTTTGCCGGTTCTGCTTCTTTTTGTGATTTTACAGTTAAAATACTGCTTTTCTATAAGTTTTAATGCACATCATGAAATATAAAAAAGTAAATGAGTAACGAATGAATGAGCTACTTTTTTATGTTTGTTGAGAATTTAAATTCGGGATTTAGGTTGTTTTAAAACATTATATATTGCTTTTTTTCATTTTTAGTTTATTTTTTAGGTAATGGATTACAAATACAGTACAATACGAATACTCTTTATTGCACACCAAAAATTTAAAAATAAAAATAGATCACGGAACAGTAGGTACATTTAAATCATACGTATACAACAGGCGGACTTACCGCTAAATAGACCGCCGTCTTACCGCTGGATTGATTTTGAACTGAAGTTTATTATTGTTGTTTTAATTTCATGAACGAAAGTTTAAAGTAGCCGAAATCAAAAAAAAATTGTCCTTTTTGTAAAAAACTTTTACAAGTGAATAATTTTTTTACACCGATAAATTATATAAAGGTGGTAAAAAGTTAGTCATAATTTTTTTAGACAACTTTAACAGCAATAAATTGTAATATTTCATACCTTTTAGATGTCAAAACGATTCGTAAATATGCGATATTCTAAACCTCTTACAGCAAAATTCACAAAACAGTCGCCGGTTTCAGGTCGATTACTCAGAATAAAATAATAAAAACCTTAAAAGTATTTCATACATTCGTTGAAAATCGAAATTATCTTTCGTGTTGCACATTAAAATTTGTAGAAGTATTTCAACTGTGAAATCACATAAATCAGCGAAATCGACAAAATTTCGTATACGGCCTCTTAACACACTGCCCACATAGAAGAAACAGTGGTACGTTTGCAATTGTTTTAAGGGCGTTGCGTCCGCAACTTTGCCTGCGAAGAGTTAAAACTTTCGTCTCAAGGTTCTTTTTCATTTTGTATATTTTGCGTGTTGAACTATTTGCATTGTCAAGCGTGCTTTGCAATAAGCGTTGTGTACATTTTGCGTAATGTACATTATGCACCGAACCGAAAATGTGGACTTACTCATCAAAACCTATAGGGAACCGGTAAAATGGGATGAGAGTTCGCGAGATACAGCCTAAACTAAATCATATTCTACTAATTTTAAGACCGAGATTTGGACGTAATTTTCCAATAGACTAGTCAATTTAATACTAGTTCTTATTACTAACAAGTTATGACTTATTTTAGATTGCATTTCTATTTACCCTGCGAATCTCTATTGATCCCATCTTACGGTATTTCCCCTTGGCCTAGCAGCTCGACGGTAAATACCTAAATATTTTGTTATTGTATGCTTCATTGGAATTGCTGAAGATTCGCGTTTTGTTCCAGGAAACATATCAAAAGAAATGCAAAACATACTACATACGCAAGATCATAGAGAAAAGGATAGCAGACACAAGGTACCAATTTTCACTGGTCCATTAGACCGCTCTGGCGTGATTAAGTAACAAAAAAAAACAAACAAACATCCATCCAAACTTCCACATTTATAATGTTACTACATATACGAGTATACACAATATATCTCGCTAGTTTGTCATCTCTATTAAATAAATCGCGAGCTTGTGATAGCAATTTTCAGTTCAAATATGCCATCGAGCCAATTCGCGTCTCGTCTCGCTGATGAAGAAGCTCCTTAACAGAATGTACACTTATTCGCAGTGGATTGTTCAACGAAGGCTTCATAGACGACGGCGTTGGGGAGGAGACGAAAACAAAAGCCGACCTGAGCACTCCACTGCATCTTGAGGATGGGACCACGCTCAGTAAGTGCTGAATAGAGAACATTCTTTCACTGTTTTATTGTAATATACTTGTTTTTAGATCACCACTTCGTCAGCGCAGTTGGGAATTATTTGATTTCCGGGATAATACATATAACTGCGTGAAACCCATCGTACTATAAACAGGGAGATTTTTGTAAGTGGGAATTTGAATCTACCTGCAAGGCAATAAAGTGAGAGTACATTCCCATATAAAGCAAAAAACTACCTTCCTTGTTATTTGGTTGAGCAATGATATCGTTATTTTTTAAACGCAGTTGCCTAGTTCGATTACTGATGAAATGGTTCCAACAAAATGTATTTTACCTTGATAGGCTCGGACTGTCTCATTTTAATCCATTTGGATCGTTCACCCTATATATTTATATACTCTCTACTCGTATTTAAGTTATGCCACGTTAGCCTAGTTGATAGTGACCCTGTCTACGAAGCTGGCGGTCCTGTGTTCGAATCCCGCAATGGGAAAACATTTGTGTGATGGGCGCGAGTATTTGTTTCTGAGTCTTGGATGTTTTGTATGTATTTAATATTACAAGTCGACTAAACCTGGAGTTCCCTTAATGATAATTAAACTTTACCAAAAATTAAAAATGAAGAGCTCGTAACTAAACATTCAGTCAGAAGGAACTAGGTATAAGTGTACGCTCAATCTAACAATAGCAATGATGTAGGTGCGTTAGAAATCAAACTGCATCACAATGTTGTTATAAACGCTATAAGTCAAACAATTTGTCGCTTACCTGTCTTTTGTAACTACACAAATTTAAAGCAAGAAAATCTAAATCGTTAAAAAGTTTGTTGTGGTTACGCATAACACGCGAAAAGTACGAATTCATGGCATATTTGGTCCTGCATAAGCTGGGGTAGAATGTAGCTTTTGAACGAGAATAGGTACGATTAAGTCTACAGTTATTTTTTTCCTGAGAGGGCTGAAGAATCAATATATCCATTTATTATTTTATATAAGAAAATAGAGTCGATGTAGGTCCGGATTCGGTGTCGCTTAGCCGAGTCGATGAACTTCTGAAAGAGGTTTCCAGTGCGATAATCTAACGACATGAAAAAATAATTTAGATTTTTTTTCAATGCCACTAATATAAACCGCATAATGCGGGTTCCACACTACACTGGCAAACTCAAGATGACTAAGAACAAATGAATTAAACAAAATTTTAAAAGTTGTGGCTTTTTTAAATGGTCTAGAAATTCTAAGAATGAAACCTAACATTTTAAAGGCCTTATTCACAACACTGTTTATAGTGTACATCTAAACGTAATTTATGATCCAATATAACACCTAGGTCTCTGATCTCTTGGATCCGCTTAATGATTTTACCAGAAATCATGTAATCATTATTGATCAAGTCGCGCCTCCGTGTAAAAGATATGATATGACATTTATCGGCGTTGAGTAATAGATTATTTGTGATATAATAAGAGGCAAAAGAATTTAAGTCTGCCTGTAATGTAAGACAGTCAGCTTGCGATGAGATAATTTTGTAAACCTTTGTGTCATCTGCGTATAGTAGATGACAAAAGTAGTGAAATATGGTACTCATATCGTTTAAATAAAGCGTGAAAAGAAATGGCGCCAAGTGAGATCCCTGGGGTACGCCTGAAGGGATAGGGAGAAATTTTGATGTGAAACCCTTCAGTGGTACTGCTTGGTTCCTGTTACTTATGTAAGATTCTATCCACCTAAAGAGATAACCGTCAATACCGACCCTACTCAACTTAGCTAATAGCGTACTGTGTTTATTTTATCAAAAGTCTTTGAGGAATCGGTATACACGGCATCTACCTGGTGTCGAGAGCCTCGAAGATAAAAACTGTATAAGTCACTAGGTTGGTGTCAACACTGCGCCCACGAAAGAATCCATGTTGCTAAGTTGAAATTTGTCGAGCCAAAAAACGAAGGTTACAATTTTGAAATGGGCCTGTATTGCACCACATTATTTTATCTGCCACCTTTGTGGATAAGTGTTATTAAGGCTTTTTGTCAAGTATCCGGAAAAAATCCCTCTTTTAAAGAGATTTAAAACAATGGGGTTGCGAGCTCTTTTGCACAAGATTTAAAGAACACTGGATGTGTTTATCTATGCTTATAGTACCCATAGTAATACAAGCCAAGAGCTTTATTTGGGTCTAGGTCAATTTGTGCAAATTGCCCCCCCCCCTTAAGATTGATCGTTTCCCCGTAGATGTGGAGTCGTACCGCTACTTCGTGCACAAGAAGCAGCCGCTGGTGTGGGACGGTGCGCGGGCGCAGTGGGCGCTGCTGGCGGGGCTGGAGGCCGGCGCCAGCTGCGCGCGCCTGCGGGCCGCCGGCGGGGCGCCGCCCGCCCCCGACCGGCGCGCGCGCATGTAACTACCACTAGCACACAATATAGTGGGCGGGGCTGGAGGCCGGCGAGTGTGTGTGTGTGTGTGTGTGTTTGCGTATGCGTGTGCGTGCGTGTGTGTGTGTGTGTGTGTGTGTGTGTGTGTGTGTGTGTGTGTGTGTGTGTGTGTGTGTGTGTGTGTGTGTGCGTGCGATGTGTGAAAGAAGTTAATGCAAGGTTTATCCGTGAAAGCGTAACAAACACACAGAGTTACTTCCACATTTATAATCGGTTCGGAAGAATTAGTATGATGATTCAGTCAATAACGATTTCCAGGCTAAACATCTACGGCCTGAACGAGATCAAGGTCCCGATGCAGTCCGTCCTGACCCTCGTACTCCTGGAGGTGGTGAACCCGTTCTACGTGTTCCAGCTGTTCACCATCGCGGTGTGGCTAGCGGAGCCCTATTATTACTACTGCGGGGCCGTGGTGCTCATGTCCACGTTCGGCGTGGCTACGTCAGTCATACAGACTAAAAGGGTTAGTTCATTTAAGACTTAGTTTATCATCTCAAGCTATTATTAACTTGCAATGTTTGTATGTATTCGACCGCAATGAGATTGGGATTCTAAAGTACCGTTACTACAGTTGTACCTGAGTAATTATAATTTTCAATAATTATTCATTAACTTCCCGAGTCTTAGGTCGCTTGAGGACATAAGGCCGAATATAAAAGGCACCTTATAGGTTGCAATCACAATGCTACTAAAATGTGTATTGGGTTTTACGAGAATAAAATAGAGCAAGCCTTCCAACCTGCCGAGTCCCCGGGTTTGTCGCTGGAAAATGCCAAATATAAAAGGCATCTTATAAATAATACGATAAGGTTGCTCTTACAATGCTAATAAAATAGGTATTGGGACTAACGAGGATAAAGCGATCTACTCGTTTAGTTCATTCATCGTTCTGCCAATACCAGTCAGAGTGAAAATGCAGTGCATAGTACGGGCAAAGTTAAGAATATCTGCCCTTACCGGGATTTGATTCCGGGACCACTAGCTTCGATGGCAGGGTCACTACCAACTAGGCCAACGTGTCGTCAAAATTGATAGAGAAAAGGAAGAATTCCAGTTATTATAGTTCATTTATTTTTGGATGATAAAAAAAAGAAAAAGAAGCAGTGTTTGTCAACTCCAATACACGCTGACAAAATTAATTAGAATGTATGTACTCAATATATTGTATCTGTGCATGTGTCATTAATATTTTATTGTTGAGTTTCGATATTATATCATAATTTAAGTACAAAAATATGATGTTATGTATGACACGCACTCGAGCTCGGGAGAGATGTGAGTGACATAAGGGCGTTGTCACGTTCTATCTGTCAAAACATGCAAATGGTGGCGTTATTAGTGATCAATTTAAAATTCACTAGGTTTGATATCTTTTACAGGTGACAGGATAGTATTTGATTTAGTATGCTTAGACGTTTTATCATGTTTGTAATTTCTGCTTCTTTAGGTCTTTTATAGACCACGTTTCCGATTGAAGTAAATTTAATCAGCAAAATAAAAAACGCAATGTACATATTAACGAATATAACTAAAAGTACTACTGCTATAGATTATTCCGTTTATTCAATATTTACTGTGAATTAATAGTAGTAAAAAAAGACGTTATAAAGCAATGTTTTTGTATAACCATTATGTTTCATGTACCGTGTCCAATACAAAACCTTTATTTCATTCTGTATCATGGTAAAATAAATGAATTATAGTTGTGTATGTTTGTTAGAATCAAGAGAGCCTCCGCGCGACGGTGGAAGCACACGCCACGGTGCAGCTGTGGGGCGGGCGCGAGGTGGACGCGCGCGGGCTGGCGCCCGGGGACGTCATCGCGCTGCCGCGCCACGGGTGCGTCATGCCGGCCGACTGCGCGCTGCTCGCCGGCTCGGGGATCGTCAACGAGAGCGTGCTCACTGGTCAGTTCTCGACTATGTGCTGAGGCCGTATATTGCCCCGTTCGCAAAACGTCCCTTTATGTTTCATTCGCAAAGCATCCTTCTGCCAAATGCCCAATTGCAAAACGTCTAGTTCGCAAAACGTTTCATCTTTTCGCAAAATGTCCCTTCTGCCATATGCCCAATTAGCAAAACGTCTAGTTCGCAAAACGTTTCATCTTTTCGCAAAATGTCCCTTCTGCAAAATGCCCATTTAGCAAAACGTCCAGTTCGCAAAACGTTCCATCTTTTCGCAAAATGTCCCATCTGCAATATGACCAATTATTAAAACCTCCAGTTCGCAAAACGTTCCACTCCTTTCGCAAAATATCCCTTACGCAAAATGCCCAATAAGCAAAACTTCCAGTTCGAGACACGTTCAATCCTGTCGAAAAAGGTTCCTTTGCCCAATTAGCAAAACCTCCAGTTCGCAAAAAGTTCCACTCCTTTCGCAAAATTTCCCTTCTGAAAAATGTCCAATTATCAAAAAGGCCAGTTTGCAAAACATTCCACTCCTTTCGCAAAATGTCCCTTATGCAAAATGCCCAATTAGAAAACGTCCAGTTCGCTAAACATTCCACTCCTTTCGCAAAATGTCCCTTAAGCTAAATGCCTAATTAGCAAAACGTCCAGTTCGCTGAACATTCCCCTCCTTTCGCATAATGTCTCTTATGCAAAATGTCCAATTAGCAAAACGTCCAGTTCGCTAAACATTCCACTCCTTTCGCAAAACGTCCCTTGTGAAAAATGACTAATTAGTAAAACGTCCAGTTGACAAAACGTTCCACTCCTTTCGCAAAATGCCCGTTATGCTAAATGCCCAATTAGCAAAACGTCCAGTTTATAAAACGTTCCACTCCTTTCGCAAAATGTCTCTTATGCAAATGCCCAATTGGCAAAACGTCCAATTCGCAAAATATTCCTTATGCAAAATGCTCAATTAGCTAACATTCCAGGTCACAAAACGTTCCACTCCTTTCGCAAAATGTCCCTTAAGCAAAATGCCTAATAAGCAAAACGCCAGTTCACAGAACGTTCCATTCCTTTCGTAAAATGTCCCTTCTGCACAATGCCCAATTAGCAAAACTTCCAGGTCGCAAAACGTTCCACTCCTTTCGCAAAATGTCCCTTATGCAAAGTGCCCAATTAGCGAAACGTCCGGTTCACAAAAAGTTCCTTTCCATTCTGCAACCGGGATCTCATGCGCCCTACCTAACCGTTGTAACGACGGTCAATGCATTTGTAGTATTAAGATTACAGTGAGATTGTATTCTCCAGATCACAAGTATTTATGGGTCTCCATCCCAGTTACCGTCAGGTGGCCTGTATACTTGGTTTGCCTTCTCCATGGCATTCCAACCCCTTGTCCATTCCCCAGGTGAGTCGGTGCCGGTGTCGAAGACGGCGCTCATGCCGGTGGAGCAGACCTTCGACTTCAAGGAGCACGCGTCCAGCGTGCTGTTCTGCGGGACCCGGGTCATCCAGACGCGGTATTACAACAACGAACCCGTCAGGTAATATGGTCATTATTATAGTCGCGCTGTTGCAAGAGGCCCGATTTGACAGCTGTCAACGTAGTGAAATATAACCTTAAACATTCCTCAACCTCTAAAGAGCTTATGACACCTACCTAAATTAGTCACTAAAAAGAAGGACGCCGCAATACGTTAGATACGTATGGAGATATCTTCATCTCATCCCAACTTTATCGTGCGTCCTTCTTGTTTGTGACAAATTCAGGAAGGTGTAACCCATGTGGTTGCCGGGTTAGAATAGTGCCACTCCATGTCTGCTCGTGGATGTCGTAAGAGGCGACTAAGGCAATAAGGGCTTGTAGTACTCTTAGGCGATGGGCTTGCAACCTGTCACTAATACACTAGTAAACTTCTTGGCCGGTTTGTGCAAAATGTGGTTATAGAATTATAATCAAGTTTTTTTCCCCACTCAGGGAATGAAGGCGTGATGTTATGTATGTAATACGTTCTTGACACATATTTATTATAGAGATGACAGCTGTCAAATCGGGCCTTTTAGAACGGTGCGACTATAGTTCATTAATTCGTTCCTTTGATCATTAATTTGAGTTGTTTATTTGGTTGGGCTTGAAACTTCATCTGTGAAGGACTCGTTTCACTGCTGTCATAATTACCGGGATATAATACAATACAAAATGATTTAATTTAATTTAATGCGTTAATTTTATTTCGCAAGTAAGGCTTTTTACAATATTTATAAATAATTGATATTTAATTTTGCGTGTTCCTTTTGTTAGCCTAAGACCCCATGTATTGTTTGAGATGAATAAAGATGTTTATCTATCTATCTATCTATCTATCTATCTATCTATCTATCTTTACTGCACACCATACAGAAACATTACAGAAAAATTTAAAAATGATTCAGATAATCAACATCGTTGATTAGCGATCTCTTCCAGACAACCTAAGCTAACCAATAGATTAGTAAACCATGAGAAAACTTTTAACTTAGTATATTTTGCCCGCAATTACGCTCGCGTTGTCTATCGTTAATCCCACAGGAACTGTGTTATTTCTATAGACGAAATGTAGCGAGGTCTGTACAAAAATCACGTTTCTGCGCCCAAAAAAGACAAACCAACAAATCAATAAACTTTTTTTTTGCAGGGCATTGGTCCTTCGAACCGGATACAACACGACCAAGGGCCAGCTGGTGCGGAGCATCCTCTACCCCACTCCAGCTGACTTCAAGTTCGACCGAGACTCGTACAAGTTCATCATCATATTGGCAGTGATCGCAGTTCTTGGACTTGCGTATACCGTGGCTTTGAAGGTGGGACCCGCTGCGTAACTTAATTAATTTAATTATTTAAAAAAGGCACAATTTGCACTCAATTTCAACGTAGTTTAACAATATTTATTGATATTTGCGGTTAAACGGGACTAAGTTGCGCCAATTAATTATCCACTAATACTTCGACGTTTCGAATATATACTTAAATTACCACTTAAAATACATAAATAAATTAGTCATAACAAAATTGTTTTTCATGTTTGTGAAAAGTGTCAGGATTGACATTTATCTGCCTAGTACAGTCGACAACAAAAAGATATATCTGCTTTGTCACCTTATTGCATTGCAATAAGGTTCAAAAGTGGATGCATCTCTTTGTAGTCAACTAGTAAAACTCGCTTAACTACAAATATGTAGAAATACCGTTAACTTCAAGACCATCTTTAATTTAAGGCTTTTTGACGTTGTATAAAGCAGAAACGCATACAAGATAACGATTATTTATTCTAACTTGACTAAATTGTAGTATAAATATTTCCTTTCGTCACACTTTCGTAGTACAAACCGATTGATATTGGTAAAAAAATTAGATACTTTATAAGGACACTAGCCGAAGCCTCGCGTCCTGACTTAGGCACTCGTAGTGTAAGCGCCCGTGTTATGCAACAGTTGCATAATGAACTATTACATTTCCAGGCCTACCGCTCTCTGACCCCCGGCGACATAGCCATCAAAGCCCTAGACATCATTACTATAGTGGTGCCCCCGGCTCTGCCCGCCGCCATGACAGTAGGACGGCTGTACGCAGTCGCGCGGTTGAAACGCGCGCGTGTGTCCTGCCTGAATACTAGAGCGGTTAACGTTAGCGGATCGCTAGATTGTATGTGCTTCGATAAGGTACGTGATAATGCTTTACTTTGTTACTAGAGGTATTTGGGTGGATCAATCTTTTTGTTGTTGTTATTTGTCCCGTGACCCAGGAGACAAGAGTGATAGAGTTTCTAAGAAAAATGGTAAATATGCTTAAAAAAACCCATGAATAATGGGCTTGTAATTGCTACAATAACTGATGTTTGGTGGATTTATATAAGGTAAAGACACCAGTACTCGACAAAGGACCAATGTTCGACACTGACTCTTATTCAAAGAAGATAAGAGTTATTCATTACACACAAACAAATGAATAACTCTTATCTTCTTTGAATAAGAGTCAGTGTCGAACATTGGTCCTGTGTCGAGTACTGGTGTCTTTACTTACTTTACAATCACGGTTTTAAAGAGTGACCCAAGAGACGTCACTATGGCAACGAGGTACGAAGAAAAAATTATTGGACCTATTTAACTAAATGTAAACAAACAAAACTACGTGATATAGTTACTACGGGATCTGGATAAAATTTGGTAGATCCTATTAGTTTATGTGTGTATGTGCTTGCGTGAATCACGTGGCAAGAGATGTAACTTCTGGCCTTTTTTATTAATTCAACTTGTCACAAAGTTTTAAATAATTCCCCATTTTCTAGACTGGCACACTGACCGAGGACGGTCTAGACATGTGGGGGGTGGTCCCCGTGAGCACGGCCATCTCTCCCCCTATCCTGGCACGCCCCCTCCGCGACCCTCGAAAGCTGAATGACCTGCACGACCTTAAGTTAGGCATGGCCACGTGCCACAGTCTGACACTGCTTAATGGAGAATTGGCTGGAGATCCCTTAGACTTAAAGGTATGTAATTTTTAGTTAAATATGGTAAGGTGTTTAAGGTATCATTACGGAGCATTTTAATTTGATCGAAAAGAATTTCTCGCCGCATTAGTTTATTTTTGGTAGTCACAAGTCTAACCTAATCTACCTAATTACTGAAAACATTATGGTTTCAGCAGAAAATAGCGTTCAATGAAATGAAATTCGATAAAATTATGGGTAGGGTACATGGTGTTCATTGAAATCAAAGTTAAGACTCAAGCCATAGTTAAGAGAGATCTAAACCAGAATCAAACAAGACTTAAGCAACGATGGTAAATTGCGTTCTCAGGGGTTGCTAAACTTTAAGGAAAAAGATGTAATTCCCCAATGCTAGAGGTTCGACAGGAGACCGAAATTAGGGCTTATTTACAATCCCAATTACCCCCAAAAAATTTGCCATCTATTTATCTATATAATATGAAACTCGATCTGTGTATTTATTCTCTGTAGTTTCCATAACGACATTGTCGATTTGATGAAATTTTCAGGCTATTTTCAGATTAGCCCAGCGGATGATTCTGTGAAGTTTGGCAGTGATTGAATATTTTTTTTACTTTATACGGCCGGTCGCTAGTATGACAATAAAATGTTGTAATTGTGTTCAGATGTTCGAAAGCACCAACTGGTCGCTGGAAGAGCCGTCAGTTCCGGAGACGAGCAACTACTCCGTGCTCACGCCCACCGTCGTGCGCCCGCGCCGCCCCGCCAGCGTCACCGTCGGCGACGTGCACGTCAGTAGCGCTCTCAACACTCTGATATTTAGTTCCGAAAAATTACATGTTTGTTAAAAACATTACAGGATACGATTTTTCCAATCTCTTTGTATCGTTGTCTGGAAGAGATCGCTATTATCTGTTGACTCACAATGTTTTTTTTTGTATATGGTTCCTTGATGTATGTGGTATTCAGTTTAGGGCTAGGTCAATTCGTGTGAGACTAACCCCTATAGGTATGTAATTATGTTGTTAAGGGTTACTTGCGACATTAGAATTCCTTTTTTTTTTAGAATGATACATTGATTTTAGCATTAATGTTAGTAACTAACTGAGTTATTGGGCCACATCGACACAAAAGCGATTGTTATACACAAGCTAAGTTTACCTGTAATTGGGTAAATACCCTTGGTGTTGTATCTGTTGGCAAACCAAATAATAAATACTTAAATAAAAAATATTTCTTCATGTCCACAGTTGCCGCTAGAAGTGGGTATAATCCAGAAGCACCAGTTCGTCTCGTCTCTCCAACGCGCCTCGGTGGTGGTTCGACTCCTGGGCGAGGACGTGCTGCGCGTGTACTGCAAGGGAGCGCCGGAGATGATCCGGGACCTGTCCAGGAAGGAGACAGGTGAGGACTAGTAGGGGGTTGACCTTTTTACCGTTCCATACTAGAAACTAAAAAACCGATAAAAAACATCAAATACCAAAAACCGGTCAAGTTTAAGTTGGGTTCACTCTAATTTTTTGATTGAAATTGAAATAAAATATTTTTTATGACATAACATTCAAATTCACATATAATAATTGGGTGGATCAAAAATTTTATATATGTTATTTGGTGCTGTAAGCCAGGAGACAAAAGTGATAGTTTCCCAGAAAAATGGTTTAATATACACTTCAAAGAAAACCCATGAAAAAATGGGCTTGTAATTGCTACAAAAACGGATGTTTGGTGGATTTATATACTAAATCATAATTTTAAAGAGTAACCCAAGAGACGTCAACATGGTAACGAGGTACAGAGAAAAGTTAATCGACCCAATTACCTAATTACTAGCATAGAGGCATTCCATCTTAGTCCTCAGGGTTGGCAACGCATTTGAGGTCTTGGGATTAAAGTCTTGAGAATTCAAATGGCTATGGGTCTCAGATTCCACTTACCATCAGGTGGCCTGAGTGCTAGTGTGCCTTCTCCTTAACATAAAAAAAAACCTAATGTGCGGCGGTAAGGAATCCTCGATGCGCGGGTATGACTGGTTTTTCCCACGTAACTGGCTTTTTAAAGTTTTCGAAAAAGCAAACGAGCACATATGCTATCTGTTAATGCGAAATTTGCATTTCCAAGACTCACCAGATTTGAGGACATAATACGAAACATAAAATGCACCTTATTGTCAATGCAACAAGGTTGTAATTACAATGTTACTTAAATAGGTATTGAGTCCTATGAGGTTATTATAGCAAGCCTTAAGTTTTGTTTTCTCAACTGTTTCAATAAGTTAAAAATTCACAAGTTTGAAAAGTACTTTATCTAACCCATTAACTTTAAAAAAAAACTACAAATACCTACCTACCCTACTTATCTACCTAAACCTATTAGATTAGGTGTGTTTTATAACAATGCTAAAAAAAACCGCATCGAAATCGGTTCATTCGTTTAAGAGCTACGATGCCACAGTCAGACACACACACACACAGTGGTCAAACTTATAACGCCCCTGTTTTTGCGTGGAGACTTTAAAAGTAAAATGATTACAGCAAAAAAATGCTTTTCAAAAATTCATAAAAAATAACGAAAATTTGCACTTGAAATAGGTAATTATTCATTTTGTCTACACACATATCATAAACCCTCGTATGATGCGTTCAAAAACTGCAAATTACGACTAGCATAAAGATAAACTGTTTTGTTCGACAAATTTCTTATCTGTGAAACAGTTATTAATGGTTAATAATAACATCAAATTCGACATCATTATTACATTCAAATTTCGAACATCTTTGAAAAAAGAGCAATTTTATTTCACCTCAATTCTAATATCACTCGAGATGACATTGTATTCGAAATGAAATGTCAATTGCATACAATTTTGTCATATCTCGCTTCTTACTTGATATCGAACGATGTGATAGCAGAGGCCGACTCTAGTTTGTCTCTGAATTAAAAAAAACTTCGGTTGCCGCCATTAGACGTTATATTTGTCTAGTCGCAAAAAATAGTTTTGTTTGTTTTGTTGTTTATTATACGTATGTAAATAAAGCAGTGTACCTATGTAACTGTACATAATTAGTAGACCCCGGATACTTGTCGCAATGACGTCACAATAGGTTAGTTTGCAGAGTAAATGGAACGGTGTTAATTAATAAAAAATAAATACGGTTTTTAACCTAATAAATTTAAATAACTAGGCATTGACGACAAAAAATATCTAGTCAACTGATCAAAATTATCTTTTGGTATATAACTTCAAATCATACATTTGTACGTTAAACTGGCTTTTGACAGACAAAAAGTGGGCGACCGAAAAAAAAAGCCAGTTTAATGTACGTACAAATGTATGGATTGCAGTAATCCAAAGATCAATTGATCAATTGAATAGGTATTTTTTATCGTGAATACCTATTTAGTTATTACAATTAATTCGGTTAAATCCGGCAGTTATTTGTATTAAATAACCGCTCCATCCAATAAATGGAACAGTGGAACATAATTAAACATATTAGAATTATATTTATCAATTAATCAGTTTTAACCTTACAACATAATTAAGTTTTGACCTAAGATATAAAATGTCGTGAATGCCTGATTATAAATATTTAATTCCGTAGAACACCAATAGACTAGGCTACCGTATTAATTACCACCGTTCCATTTACTCCCCAAACTACCCTATTGTGACGTCATTGTGACAAAAATCCGGGGTCGAATAATTAGGCAGTAAAACACTTGTGTGATGCTATTTTAGAATAGAACAATTTATTTCAGGCTATTGCCCATAATAATTTGTTAGATACCGAATACTTAAACTAGGTTAGTGATTATATTATATTATAATACAACACAACACAAAATTAACAAAGATAAAAGGAACACAAGAACACACAATGTGTCTTGCCCTGAGCTCAGTACACTCCGCAGGATTATTTGTCGTACCTCACACCAGTTATGACTTGCGCGTAGGGATAGAGCAGTCATATCTACCAGCAATCAGTTTTAGAATGTGGTTGGAACCGTTTCTAACGCGCCCCAGGTGTGAGGTGATTTTCCTCATTATGCCCTGAAAACTGTCTATGCGGGCGTCAGCAAACATACCTGAGGCACTACACCATCTCGGCAGCCCCAACAACATTCTGAAAGCGTTATTATATTGAACACAGAGCGCTATAAAGGTGGAATCACATCTATCAGCACCGATTCGCGTATTGTCTATAGAAAATAGCTACTTTGTATGAAGATGCGTACGCGTCTTCATAAATAACAGACATTTTCTATAGACGAAATGCGAATCGGTGTTGACAGATGTGATTCCACCCTAAGTGTTTCAAAAATGAAACTCCCCTGTTGCCTCGTTTCATAAACACACAGTCGAATTGTGTAATGCCTTTTATTGTGTAACAGTCACATAAACCACTACTCCCAAGTAATTTAGTGTATGTTTGTTTGTCCGACAGTGCCGACGGACTTGGAAGAGGTGTTGTACACGTACGCCGAGAAGGGGTACCGCGTCATTGCGCTCGGGACCCGCGCGCTGGAGGTCTCGCACCGTCAGCTCGAGAAAATGACCCGCGACGAGGTGAGGGGAAGTTATACAACGTTATTGCTATCTGAGTAAAGTTTATACACGGTTATAGTAGAGCTCATTCGGAGCAAATTAGGCCATGTAGCACCCTGGCCGAGAATTATTAGTTTTTTTTTTTTTTTTTTTTTTTATGTTAATGAGAAGGCACACGAGCACTCAGGCCACCTGATGGTAAGTGGAAACTGAGACCCATAGACATTTGAATTCTCAAGACTATAATCCTAAGACCTCAAATGCGTTGCCAACCCTGAGGACTAAGATGGAATGCCTCTATGCTAGTAATTTCACCGGTTGTCTTATCCCCACACCGCGATTCTGAGATTTTGATCAATTTAAATTGAATTTTGGTAATTTTGCCCTTATTTCCATGTCACGATAAATGCTTCATGTTATGTTTCATTTCAAAAGATTTTCAGTGGTATCTTACATTATTAGAACTATTGCAAATCAGCGAAGTTTTTTAAGCCATTTTCCAGTTTTTTACACTCAACTTTTTAAGTAATCACTTAAAGTTTGTTTCTCCATACTCGGTGTTCCCAGTGTTGGTTTTTGGCTTAGTTTGGAGAAACAAACTAAGTGATTACTTATAAAGTTGAGTATAAAAAAAACACAAGCAAATATGTTTGTGATGTTTTAAGTATCTTAAAATGGGGTGACTTTACAGTCAGGGGCGACCTTGATAATTTTTTGAATCGTCAATTCTGTGCAATGCGTCTGTTTTTATTTATCTTTCTCTATACGTTACTTTTATGCGTAAAATATCAATAGTTCAAGTATTTTAGAAAAATTAAATGTAAAAGTGTCGAAACAAAAAGCCACTCAATTTTGACATGCTTCAGGTAACTTTGATAGTGTGATACAAACACAAGGATAAACAAAGTAGCCCCATTTAAAGAATTGAGATTTTAAGCTGCGTATTGTTTTTTTTTCTATTAATCCATCTACCGTTGTCAAGCTCTAGCTGTAAGTTACTCCAAATGAATAAATAAATAAATAAATATCACAGGACAATCTCACACAAATTGACCTAGTCCCTAACTAAGCTCCAGGCTTCTACTAAGGATACTAGACAACGATAAACATACTTATATAGAGAAATACATAGAAAACATCCAAGACTCAGGAACAATATCTGCCCTTACCGGGATTTGAACCCAGGACCGCTGGCTTCGGAGGCAGGGTCACTTCCCACTAGGCCAACGTGTCGTCAAGGCCAATTTGTGTGACGTTGAGTCGATTTTTTTTTATTGTAATGTTGTCGCAGGTGGAGTGTGAGCTGGAGTTCCTGGGGCTGGTGATCATGGAGAACAAGCTGAAGGGCGCCACCACGCACATCATCCGGGAGCTGAAAGACGCGCGCATACACGTCGTCATGATCACAGGTAACACACAAATACATTTTAGATGACTACAGGGGAATATCTAATTTGTTTTAGCCTATTTTGTGTCTAAACGTTATCCTCGTTTGGTATTTTGGTTTAGTCGCCAAAGCTTGGTTTTTTATAGAATTACTTAATATTCAAAACGGCAAGACCGTTTTATTCATTTCATGTTAATGAAATATTTTTGTTTTTGATGAATGAATAAATTAATAAAATCTAATCGCGAAGCGCTATCTCCGTAAAAATCACCGGGAAACTGATTCAACAGATTTTTATAACTAAAAACAGCAATTAAATTGACTATAATCAATTAAAACATTTCAAAATACAGTTTTTTGTGTTATGATAAAAAAAAAACATTTTTACTATGTAAAAAAAATACAAAAAGATATGCATCGGCCGGGAATCGAACCCGGGCCGCCCGCGTGGCAGGCGAGCATTCTACCACTGAACCACCGATGCTGATGTACATGTTGCTAAATTTAGCGGTTCGTTGCGGTTAAGTAAGGCAAAGCGATGTGCTGACGCAATAAGTCTATAAGTTATTTGCCTATCGTTCATTGACCTTGAATTGAACATGTGAACATTTACATACTCGTAATATTTCGCAGTTGATAAAGCTGGTAAGGTTATTTTAATCTAAAGAGATGTACGTATTATTAGTATTTCGCGGTGATAGTACCTACTATTTTAATCGCACTGGTTGGAAAGAATACTGAATACGTTTTGATGCGGTTTTTTTTTCTGCCTCATTTTCCATAAAAAATAAAATAAAAGGTAATTTGGGTATTTAGTCAAATTGAAATCGGCTTGCCACAACATTTGTGGGAGAGGACCAAAAAGTTGGACCATAGTTCATACAAACTTTAATTGCGTTATTTAGGATGTCCAACTTTTTGCTCCTTCTTATTTTGTAACCAAAAGTCGTCTTCAGGTCGACCTATTAATATGTTATTTGCGTTTATGAAGGCGGCTTATGTTTATTTTTAACATTTTATTATATTTATACGGGATCGTATCATATTATATAAAGTTCAAAATTCATAATGGTCATAAGTCATAATATTCACGGTGGGAACGAGTAACCCGCCACATTTTAACCATCGATTCTAGAGCCTATTTGGAGTATATAATATAGTGTAACATGAAGTCCAATAAAGCATAATTAAAGAGATTTTCATGTTATTAAAAACAATTTCATAGTTAATTTAATTTGAACTTTGTCACCTATACCTAAATCATTATTTACTAAAAAATTGATTAAATTAATTTATGCTGTACGTTGATGATATTGCTACTTACAACATTAATCTTTTTAGTAAAAAATGCTTTAGGTTAAGGTGTCAGAGTTCAAATTAAATTAACTATGGAATTGTTATTTAAATTATAAAAATCTCGGAAATTATGCTTTATTGGACTTCATGTTATACCACATTATATACTCCAAATAGGCTCTAGAATCGATGGTTAAAATTTGGTGGGTTACTCGTTCCCACCGTGTATAATGGTTTTATTTTTGAAACCGAAAACTTTTCAGGTTTTTTCAAAGGTTTACATAGAACTCATTAGGTTAGGTTAGGTTAGGTTTGTTTTATAACAATCCTGAAAACTTGACGGATTCTGAAATAAAACCATTATTTATTATGTTATGACCATTATATATTATGACCCATTATGTATTATGACCTATTTTATGTTTTGAACTTTATACACAATTTGAAAGTTGTATAGATAAGGCAAGGAGATGATGATGGTGTTGATTCCAGGTGACAACATCCACACGGCGGTGAGCGTGGCCAAGGAGTGCGGCATCCTGGAGCAGGGCGAGCGCGTCGTGCAGCTCAGCGTCGAGCACAGCGGGCTCGTGCCCGGCGTGTGCTGCGACAGCACGCAGCACGGGGTGAGTGCTGCAGCACACGTCATACCGTGAGCGTGGCAAGGAGTGCGGCATCCTGGAGCAGGGCGAGCGCGTCGTGCAGCTCAGCGTCGAGCACAGCGGGCTCGTGCCCGGCGTGTGCTGCGACAGCACGCAGCACGGGGTGAGTGCTGCAGCACACGTCATACCGTGAGCGTGGCAAGGAGTGCGGCATCCTGGAGCAGGGCGAGCGCGTCGTGCAGCTCAGCGTCGAGCACAGCGGGCTCGTGCCCGGCGTGTGCTGCGACAGCACGCAGCACGGGGTGAGTGCTGCAGCACACGTCATACCGTGAGCGTGGCAAGGAGTGCGGCATCCTGGAGCAGGGCGAGCGCGTCGTGCAGCTCAGCGTCGAGCACAGCGGGCTCGTGCCCGGCGTGTGCTGCGACAGCACGCAGCACGGGGTGAGTGCTGCAGCACACGTCATACCGTGAGCGTGGCAAGGAGTGCGGCATCCTGGAGCAGGGCGAGCGCGTCGTGCAGCTCAGCGTCGAGCACAGCGGGCTCGTGCCCGGCGTGTGCTGCGACAGCACGCAGCACGGGGTGAGTGCTGCAGCACACGTCATACCGTGAGCGTGGCAAGGAGTGCGGCATCCTGGAGCAGGGCGAGCGCGTCGTGCAGCTCAGCGTCGAGCACAGCGGGCTCGTGCCCGGCGTGTGCTGCGACAGCACGCAGCACGGGGTGAGTGCTGCAGCACACGTCATACCGTGAGCGTGGCAAGGAGTGCGGCATCCTGGAGCAGGGCGAGCGCGTCGTGCAGCTCAGCGTCGAGCACAGCGGGCTCGTGCCCGGCGTGTGCTGCGACAGCACGCAGCACGGGGTGAGTGCTGCAGCACACGTCATACCGTGAGCGTGGCAAGGAGTGCGGCATCCTGGAGCAGGGCTGAGGGCAGAGGAACCGCTTGCCGAGTGTAGCGAGGGCTTCAAGCGGTAAAGGCTGTGTCGATTAATATTGGCAAAGATGTCAACAAATTTGTACTGTTTGACACATAACCTCAAATTTTCACCAAGCGTTTTTTTAAATTAAAAATAACGTATAATGAATAGTTATTTCACAACAACATTGCAAATACCTCTTTTGATCTTTAAAAGCACGTGATTATTGAGTAATCATGGTGAATTGGTTCGTTTGGTTTTGTTAACATCTTTGCCAAGTTCAATTGACACAGACTTTATAGTCAGCAGCAAAAGTACTGCACAGAAGATCTGCACTCAACTCTTATCTCTTGACAATCTTAAGAAAACGTCGTTCTAGATCATTTTGAGTATGTTACTCGGTTTAGCTACTTTTGATGCTGACTGTACCATGATGAAAAATACTTTTGTTCCCGAATCATACCTGCTTTGTTTCTCTACTTGTTAGGAAATGCAAATGACATGCTTTATAAAACATAAAATAAATACTAATAAAAGTTAGTTAAAATCAATATTTGACATTATGTTGTGAAAAACATACTTTATGTAGGAACCCATACGGAATATATATGCAAATTGACGACTTATTCCTGTTTCGACGGGTACAAAATTGTTTACTTATTCCTGTTTCGTCGGGTTCAAAATTGACGACTTATTCCTGTTTCGTCGGGATCAAAATTGACTACTTTTTCCTGTTTCGTCGGGTTCAACATTGACTACTTATTCCTGTTTCGTCGAGTACAAAATTGACTATTTATTCCTGTTTCGTCGGGGTTCAAAATTGACGACTTATCCCTGTTTCGTCGGGTACAAAATTGACTACATACTTATTCCTGTTTCGTCGGGTTTAAAATTGACTACTTATTCCTGTTTCGTCGAGTACAAAATTGACTACTTATTCCTGTTTCGTCGAGTACAAAATTGACTACTTATTCCTGTTTCGTCGGGTTCAACATTGACTACTTATTCCTGTTTCGTCGAGTACAAAATTGACTATTTATTCCTGTTTCGTCGGGGTTCAAAATTGACGACTTATCCCTGTTTCGTCGGGTACAAAATTGACTACATACTTATTCCTGTTTCGTCGGGTTTAAAATTGACTACTTATTCCTGTTTCGACGGGTACAAAATTGACGACTTATTCCTGTTTCGACGGGTACAAAATTGACGACTTATTCCTGTTTCGACGGGTACAAAATTGACTACTTATTCCTGTTTCGACGGGTTTAAAATTGACTACTTATTCCTGTTTCGTCGGGTTCAAAATTGACGACTTATTCCTGTTTCGACGGGTACAAAATTGACTACTTATTCCTGTTTCGACGGGTTTAAAATTGACGACTTATTTCTGTTTCGTCGGGTTCAAAATATTTTTTTGTTGGTATTGTTTAGTTTTCAGGATTCTTATAAAACAAACCTAACCTAACCTAACGGGTTCTATGTTTTTTGAACTTTATACATTATGATACGATCTCGTTGTTACCATGTTCAAATAAAAAAGAATGATGAAAATCGGAGTTCTCCGTAAAAAAATTGTATTAATGTAATTATTTTTTTAAACTTAATTTGTAATATTTTTTAACTGTTTTATTGTAACTTACCTGTAACTTATATGTGTGGCATGACTGATAATATAAGTTGGTTAATAAACAAATAAATAAAATATATATATATATATATACGCGTTGATTTGAGAACCTCCTCTGTTTTTTCGTCGTTTAAAAACAGGAATAGATAGAGATTGAGTTGGTAGTTGTATATGAACTAGCCGCCTGCGCAGGCGCGGGTGGGGCGGCGCAGCGCGCTGGCGCGGCGGGGCTGCGCGCGCGCCGAGCTCGCGCCCGACCCGCGGTACAAGATCGTCATGACCGGGGACACCTGGAAGGTGAGCTTCACATACTATACTTATTGGGTTCATTCACAACTATTTAACCCTTAAAGTCGCAAAATTAAAAAAAATAACTGACTTCTAGCCTTTTTTGATTTTTGAGTGTTCTTAAAAAATTACAAAAAGTTCATCTTTCAGAATATAAAGTATAGTTACTATGAGGGTACAAAACGTGATATTTACTTTTGGTAGCACAATGAGAACTTACCCTTTTTTTATTAAATATTAACTAATATACCTACTTTGAACTGCCTCTTGCCATCTATCATTTCTCAGTTGTCTATGATTATAATTATTACGTTTTCGACATTTCATAGATTTTCAATTTGTATGTAACATTCCATTACATTGTTTTTACTATACCTATTTTTATTATGTGTCTGTAATCATTCTACACGTCATTAATAAAATTCAAAAAATTTTTTTTTTCTAATCTATCAGAGTCAGAACTGAAATTTTATACGCATTTAATATTTATACCGCGAACTAAAACCAATAATTAAATAATACAAATACCTATCTCCCATACATGTAAAGCAAAGAGGATTTATGTGTGAGATTGGATAGCTTTTAAAAACATTATTTGTATGTTATTAATATTTTTTAGACTTAGGTAATCGTTTTGTAGTTTTAAACAGAACCCTACACTGAGCATGAAGTGACATGCTCTTACCTGTCTTTTTATGTTGTTTATGAAGTGTATGTTTGCGTGTCAGGTGATCCGCGAGCATTACCCCGCGCAGCTGGCGCGCGTGGTGGCGCGCGGCGCGGTGTTCGCGCGCATGTCCGCCGACCAGAAGCAGCAGCTCGTCGCCGAGTACCAGGCGCTCGGGTACTACGTCGGTGAGCCACACACAACCACGACACGACACACTCGCACACGCTCACTTACATACATAAACACTGTACACGGTACCCGTGGTCCCACTACTTCAACCTCTATTCGCTTTCGTCAGAAATCAGTTTTATTCCGCAAAAGTAGGTAGGTTAGATTCGTTAGGTATCTTCAAATGCCCGAAGGGCAAATCGCCCTGAAATAGGAGCCCTGCTACGAGGCAGGGCTCCGTCGAAAAGAGCAGTGGGACGAAGTACCACGGGTCGCGACCTGATAAAATCCAGCCATGCATGCTCTGGTGTATTTTTTTTAATGAATGCTAATTTTCAAGCAGCTCTTTTTTGTAATAGTCAGTGGTTATAAAACTACATAATAAAATGTTAGAGCATTTTATAATCCACAGTACCAATATTTATTTATACACGGTATTCTGAGTCTTTACCAAATTCTCCAGTTAAAAACATTTTATTATTTTTAATTATACAGGCCAAGTTATACCTTATTAGATTATCTTTTCACAATAGTTAAAACTTTTCTAATTCAATTGAGATAGTTCTGAGGTTATTTAACTTAGGCGAATTTGACTTTTTGACTAATAAATGCCTCCCATACAAAATCTATTTTCAGTGCTTAGAGTAAAAAGTCTTCGTGACTATTACAAATAGAAATAAGTTTAAAAAAATATTTTTTTGGTAAGACTACATTCTAATGTGCGTAAAACAGGTTGTAAAAATATAAATACAGTTGTGACATTGTAGCAGGAAGCAAGTGGAGATTGTCAAAAAACGCTCGACAGGCGATGAAAGGTATGATAGAATATATTCGGCGAAAACTCACACATACCCATACCATATGATACGATTTTATTTACTATATAGTATTATAATTATATAAGTTATAAAAAAAATACTGCTTGAAAATATGCATTCATTGCAAAGACACACCAGAGCATGCATGGCCAGATTTAATCGTGTACAGTCTTTAGCTCTCACTCTCGACAGTATTTAACCTTTTCGCACGCTAGTGATGGCTGTAGCCATGGTTGACAGCGAAATATAGACTTAAGTGCCTTCGAGGAATGTTGACATTAGTCATGGTTTCGGCGAAAAGATTGAATCAATTGTTTATAACTATGAGCTTACTCGTAGCAGGCAGTCACTCTATTTGGTCGACTGGTAGAGAATGCCATTAGGCATTAGGTCCGCCATTTGTACTTGTTTTTGTGCAATAAAGATTAAATAAATAAATAAATAGTTTAGTTTAGTTTAGTTTATTTATTTATCAATGTAATGTTACAATATAGATTGCATTGCATGTCAAAAAATACGAAATTACATTGATATCGTCAACAAAACATTAATACAAAATGATAAAATAATATTAAAATAATACAATAATATAATAACACTCAAATAATCAAAAACAACAATGATAAACAAGTAATAAATGGTCAGTTTCCGATGTCAATACACAAAACTAATAAAGGTCAAATATCAATAATAATTTTACAATTTAAGTTGCATATATTCGTCGACAGAGTATAATGGATTATCCAATAAATAATATGTAGGGTTGCCACGTTTCAAATGTCAGCATTTCAATAAGGTCAGGGAAGGATCAGTAGCTCGGCGGGAACAGTGGCTCGAAGGTGCTGTGCTAGAAAGGGAAAGAGCTTTATGTCTGTCCTCTACATCAATTGAAAGCTTTCTGTGCCCGCTCATGCTTGAAATAGTTAGCTCCGGCGCCATGGGGATGAGTTATGATGCGTTTTTTCACTTAACTTTTTTCTTAGCTCGTAGAGATTTTTAAAAACTTATGCTTGTGTAAGAGTGTCTTATCTTCTTAGTATTGGCTGATAATTCAAGGTCCTCAGTTCTGGTGTATGTTTCTAGTTTGATCTAGAATCCAAAATGGCCACAGGGTCAACAGTAGCTCGTTTCGGAAAAGTACACAGTCGCTCTCGGAGCACTGTGTACATACAACTCTTAACATTAAATAATATTAAAAATGTAGGTATTAGTAGGGTGTAGTTCTTCACGGGTAGATTCAGTTGAAACCAAACAAGAACGGTCATTGTATATCAAAACGCGTGATCTGATACCAAGTGTGTTACACAATTGAGCGGTAGATCGTAGTATACAGTGGCTTGATTCCTCCGTAGCCACTGTTTACTGTTAGAACCACTGTGTACTAGGAAGGCTTGAGTCACTGTGCACAGTTAGAACCACTTTATACTAGGGGGTACCAGTGACTGTGTACAGCTCGTACACAGTGGCCCGATACCCAATTGTTTTTAAATAATAGATATCCATTTTGGTGAAAGTAATAGCAAATCTATTTGCTACATATGAAACTTTAATAGTGCACTGTGCTTTGTGCCTGCAACAACTATTTCAGGGATTTATTTTTTTGATGCAACAGCATGTTGAAAAAATTCTAGCCGCTGTTCCCTCCTTGACTCTACTATTAATTAAATAGAATTATCGACCTTAATGCATTGCGAATGTCTAAATAGTACATTTTGCATCAAGGGAAGTAAGAAAGGGATAACTAGTGTTAGAAACCCGACGCGAGATGACTCGAGTTTGTTATCCCCTTACTGCCCGTGATACACACATTTTTTTTCATCACATTTGGAAGGAAATAAAAAAAAATTAGACTTTTAAAGAAAACAACAATCAAAAAATGAATGGCACTCGACTCGCTAAAAGAGATTGTCAACATGACAAATCAACTTTTTTCAATGTTGTGTTCCACAGATAATGCTAAGAAATGCCAATCGTTTTCAAACTTGACAGGCTATATTGCCAGATTGTATCGATTTTCATTAGAAAATTTAATAAACATAATTGCAAATGTCTCTGAAATAATAGTAAAATAATAATGCAGTTAAATGGACCGTTTAAGCTTTGTTATAATTGAAAACCCGAAGGTTTGGTTTATTCTTGATTACTGCCTCTGGGTTCCCATACTCCAATAAAACACTTGAAATTAATTAATCACAGCGTTTTATTTATTTATTTTGTGATATACGTTAACATGGCTGTCAGCCCAATAATGGAAGAGAGGGAGGAGGTGTTGCTAGTTAACAACATTGCGCATGGATGCGTTCAGTACTACAAGCTATATATTCAGTAAAATTGGTTTGTAGTCAAGTTTTGAATATAGGAAATAAACATTGGTTGATTTTACACTAACTTGGTGGGTTCTATATTTTAAAACTAAACCCATTATTCCCTTGGGAGGTCATTAGGCTATTACTAATGGGCGGACGACGGATGCAAATTACGTCAAAATCATGTCAAACGATTAACCTAATATGGATATGACTACAAAAATCTGCATACATTTTTATACATAACTATTACTCGAAATTTAATAAAAGTCTTATCCATCTTATGCTTTTGTCACCATATTGCATCCATCGTCCGCCCTTTACTTATAAGCAGTGATCGGAATAGGTAGTGCAATTTCACGGGAATTCGGTGCGTAAGCTTAGTATGGATATAACTTATAATCCCGGACTTTCACTTTGAAAAGTTTTAAAGTTTGTGTTTGGTTTAAAATAAATATCAGGGGACATTACACATTTTGATCTAGCCTCACAGCAAGCTCAAAAAAGTTATTTATTTATATTTTTTGTACTATTGTTTATTTTTTTGTTATATTTTATGACTGTATCTACTACCTACATTTCTCATCACTGTGTCTTATTAAGTGGTAACTACTTTCACCTAATTAACGAAATATGTAATGTTTTCATTTTAAATAAATGATGTAATAACAATGACATTTATGTCAAATATTTATAAATATTTATGGTATAAAATAAGACTTAAGTCTTAATTTATATATACTTCAATTAATTTCATGTCAGGCAAATATTGTGTGAAAAAATTACTAATGCCGGAATCCCGGGTCTTATCCATATTCTTTATGTTTGAGGTCATTCACCCGAAATTGCACTACCTATTCCGATCACTGCTTATAAATGATGTGATGAAATAATATTTTAACAAAATGGGTAGGGAATTAAATTCGTTGAGTGTATAGGCATGTGCGGCGACGGAGCCAACGACTGCGGCGCCCTGCGCGCGGCGCACACGGGCATCTCGCTGTCGGAGCTGGAGGCGAGCGTGGCCGCGCCCTTCACGTCCGCGCAGCCCGACATCGTGTGCGTGGCGCGCGTGCTCCGCGAGGGCCGCGCCGCGCTCACCACCAGCTTCGGCGTCTTCAAGTTCATGGTCGCCTACTCCCTCACAGAATTCCTCTCCGTCGCTTTCCTCTACTATTTCGAATCCAATCTCACCGACTTCCAATTTTTGTTCATAGACGTGGCACTGATTGTCAACTTCGCGTTCTTTTTCGGCATGACGGAAGCCTACACTGGCAAATTGTGCAAAATACCGCCTCTGACGTCGCTTCTGGGGCTGGTGCCTTTGACGTCTCTGATAGGACAGATGATTTTGATCGCGATAGCGCAGTATTTAAGTTTCTACGCGTTGACTTTCTTCCCGTGGTACGAAAGGCATTTATATTCAGGCGAGGAGGCGAATGAGTGTTGGGAGAATTATGTAATTTTTGCCGTGTCGATGTTCCAGTATATCGCGATGCCTATAGTTTTCAGCCACGGTTCACCCTACAGGAAATCGGTGGTGACAAACAAACAGCTCATGATCAGTGTTTTAATAATGACGGGTGTCTCTTTGTATATCACAGTGGCCCCCGCCGAATGGTTGTCGCGTTTCTTGGAACTAAGAATGCCGAAAGACGTGCTTTTGAGTTATATCGTGCTCGCTATTGCGGCTTTCTATTTTGTATTAGCGATATTTTTCGAAAGAGTTATAGTACAGTTTCTTATGGAAGGGAAACAGATGATCCCGAGGTTCTTGAAGGAGAAAAGAATAAGAAAGACCCCGCATTTACTGATAAAGAGAGAGCTGAGTGATATGGATTATTTGGACTGCGATAGTGAGGTGAAGTTTGAGAACGAGACGGCTACCAGCTCGCAGCATTCAGACAAATTATGAGATTTAGCGTTTGGAAAGAGGCTTTAGGTATATTGGATTAGTTTTAACTTGTCTCCATAGCAAAAATCAAACCTGAAAGTTAAACTTTTTGGTCTTAATTAGATTTTTTTATTGAAGCAACTGCAATGATGAGACGAGCTTTTTGTCCCAGCCCGCTTAAAAAAAAGTAGTTGGTTGGTGTTTACAATATAAAATTTGTAGGTTAGAAAGTTTTCTTCACGTGCACAGACTATAGGTGTAAGGTATGAATTAAACTTGAACCAATATTTCAATATCTATTGACTTATGCTTGGCAGAGTTGAATTGACAGAATTATTTATACTGAATTGACTACTAGATTGAATTGTATGAGTATTTACGCACATTTTAATTACCAATTGGTATTTAATTTATATAACTTTAAGAATATCTTCCATCTTTTATTGTGATTTCAATGAGTTACCTCTTCTTTTAGTACTTTTTTAGAATTAAGTCTCATTATGCTAGTGGACGAGTATTTTAAAATCTTAATTATTTTAAATCTACATAATAATAAAATAAAAAATATATACAAAATTAATATTTTACATGTTTTGAACTTTTTACTTTAATTATTTAAGTTCCACTGCGTATCGATTGCATTATGAATTAGTTTAAAAGATGGTGTATTATTTCTTATCTTGTTAAAAGATTTATGAGATCTCTTTATAAAAGAACGCCTTGCTGTATTTACCTGTATTTTTTACACGTTTCCATTTTATTATTTTATCTTTGATAATTCGTCTTTTGTAATAGCGTTTATGTTTTTGATGCATATTTTAATGTATTTTTTTTTTACTTATGTGTCTTTTTAACAGTCAAGACTAAATAAATCTTTGTTTGGTCTCCTAACGTTTTGTTTAATAGTTTATTTTCAGCAATTTGCACTTCTAGGTTAGAAAATTGTTTGAACGACTATGCAAGTTAATTTGAAAAGGCTATAGTTTAAGCACAATGTGATAACAGTATAACAGACGTACACAAAGTATAGGTGCCTTATTATAATTTATTTAATGTAAACTAATAGATAAGCGTGATTGTGAGTTTTGGCGCTGTGTATACCAAATAAAAATAGACTAATTGATAGCTTTTGTTTTATTAATTACAACCGTAATTGTTACTACTATAAATATTTCGTTTATGTGTAGCCGACTTTAAAGAGTGGGGAAAAGGTCAAAGTTTGAAAACTTCCAATTTGACGGAGCACCGCAGCGCGGGGCTGTTATTTGTAGGCGGTTGCCTTCAGGCAGGAGAAATTATCAAATCTACCAAGTTTGTGGGGGTTTATTAAGTTATTAAATAAAAGTCCAGATCTTTCGCAATATCATTTATTACTAAAAGCAATAAATAGACTGAAGATAAACTATATCCATAAATTAACAAAACTCTATTAACTTTACACATATATTTTTCATTATATTTTGGCATCACAGTACTTCCAAAATGTTTATACTTAAACGCTCCTCTAGCGTTGGTACCGCTCGATCTATAAAAATGTGAAAGAAGGTTGTAAAACTTGAGGTGCAAAATGACATATGTCAAAGTGAAGCTAGTTTTAGGTGTGTCACTTTATAACTAGGCTGTTTAACTAGATTATGCTATTATAGTATAGACATACCATTATAGGTATTTGACAGTTCTTGTCTGATCGATGTAGGGGTAAAAATTTATCGGTAATCGATGAAATGCATCAAATTATACAAATTAAATGAATCTCTGAACCTATTTAATATGATGTAACATGTAAAATAATATATTTATAAATATCGTGGTGCAGAGTATGTAAGTCCGTGATTGTGACAAAGATGAAATTTAAAGCTAGTTATATCTAGGTAGAAGAACAAGGTAAGTCTACGACGAATCATTCACAGGAGGACAGTTTTTAACGGTGGTAAGTAATAAAAAAAACTGTTATGTTACTAAAATCCGGGTTCAATTTAAATGGGCAAAATGTTAACCAAACCAAACGAAACAATTTACTATTATTATCGCGTAATCACATATTTTTGAAGATCAAGTGAGGTCTTTTATACGATTAATATACTCGATAAATTTTGCTAGATTATGTGTAACATTAAATAGCGGTTTTACTTTTTTTATTTGAGGTTATGTGTCAAACCGCATTAATAAGGTTTACATATTTGCTCGTTTCAATTGATACCTTAATTTAGTACGTACATGGTAAGAAGTAACTTGACAGAGGAAATATTTTGTCTAGGAGTTGTTTATACTTTTTCTCAAACGTGGAAGCGATTCAAAATAATGGCTCTTGAAAAAAGGAAGTAGGTACAGTCAAAGTCATAAATATCTTTAAACTTTAGTACCATGTTACTTTCATTCACTGAGACAATTTCATATCTAATTATATGAAATTGTCTCAGTGAATGAAAGTGACAAGGTACTAAAGTGTAAACATATTTATGACGTCGACTGTACCTACTTAGGAGTAAAATCAAATCAAGTATTATATATTGTTATGCCTGTACGGTAAGGACCATTGCCTTGTATTTAGCAAACCACTTCGACAGTAATCCCTTTATTTCAGGACCTCTACAATAATTTGTTTTAATATGTCACAGATTTACTTTGCTTCAACTATAAAACCTGTTAACAGGTAGTGCTTTCTGCCCACGTAGTCGCGCCCCACTACTAATTATAAATATGGGCAACGCAACCGTGCAACGTCGAATGGTGGGGCGCGCCTTTGCGGATTGAAAACATTTCATTTTACCAACCTTACGAAGCACCTCTAACAATTTACAAAGCACTCACATTTGTGAATTAAACTTACAAATAAAATATAAAACACCGAACTAACAATTTAGGCGGGGATATTGAAATTATTTATCAAGGAAGGCAATAAGGTTTGGAAGCGAATTATTTCGTTACAGTCAGAAGTCTTGATCAATCTTTGAATAAAACATTCAAAATGTATTACGTTCGATTTGAGAGACGTCATTCTTGTACAATTTACAATAGGAAGGCGAAAAAATGTTACCTGAATCCATCCTGAATCATACCAATTTAGACGCATACTCTGGATAAAATATTAACGCGATAAAAACAATATTCTCGTAACCTAACTCGCATGCATTGTAAATTGACTTAAAATTTGAATTTGAGGTTATAATTTGTACTGCGATGACAGATGTCAAATCTATCTTAATTTTGAGTACTTTGAAGAGTGCAAGTAGCTTATAGGTGAAAAACTTAAGTAAAGGACCACAACACAGATCATTTACTTAACACATATATACAGGACCTCTATTCTACTGCGTTATGGCTTCTTTATAACGTTCGGCTGGGTACCGCCATCTCACTTCCTCTCGCAACTGGCAGTATGTCTGTCGCTTGTGTTGTATAGAAAACGAAGATTTCGGATCGCTATTAAGAGTCTGGTATTATCAGCATACCTGGGATAACTCGGGGCAAGTTCTAGAGATTTGATATCGATAAAAAAGAATTCGATGTTAAATACTGTTTATTACACCGTGAAAAAAGTAAACAGTCTTATAAAAAGTGAGGAAATTTCAATAACCAACATGAATGAGAAATTGGCTTTGAGTCATTATAAATATTTTAAGAATGCCCCGTTGACCACTGTGGACGTTGACAGAACGTTTAGCAGTTCAAAGTGGATATTTTAATGTCGACGGCAATCATTAATACTGACGAATATGGAAAAAAATATTGATTGTATAATTATGAAAATGTTTTAAAAATAACCACATAAATACACGTTTTAATTTATTCATTTGTATTATTTCAAAATGAGGAGAAAATAAGTAATATTCATTTATATCGAATAACATTAAGATTTTGGCAGTAACATCGATATATTTTTTGTCGATAATATATTTTGCAACATCACTTTCGTATAGATGCCCCGAGATATCCCAGGTATGATTATCAGGCTACTTAAGAAGTTATTGGCTTATCCTCTCTAAAATGCCCAAATTATGACCTTGCAAATACCCTGCCGATCGTATTCCCACTTAAGGGCCTTGAAATCAGCTCGTAACGGGTGGAATGATCTCCATTAAATCTACGATACTTAAAACATTTCCAACTTAGTTTGACTGACGGCAAGTAAAACTTTTGAACACATCTCATAAACATTTAAATTAACTTTGTAACGTTCATACATCTATGTAAGTTATAGTTATTTCGTCTTACATTACAAAGCGTTTGGAAACATCGTTGGAACTGAAAAATGATGACGCAGCATTTAGCTTTATCGTTCAAAGAACTTGAAACTTCCAATGCGACCTTTGCACTCTACAGCTTTTACGTAATCGTAAGCTTATGCAAGTTAGAAATTTTGGCAGTAAAGCCCTTGCTTCAAACATTTCGCCACCAAGTATACTTCTTTTTTTATAAATACTTATTTAATTCGTACACTTTCGTAGATTTTTGTATAGAATTAATTTTAAATAGGTAACTATGTTCTTAAAAAGTATACAAATTAAAAGTATAATTATAATCGCTAAAAAACGAAGTATCCTTCAGTTCAGGTAGATGCCGTCCCTATACCTAACTCGAACTATATCGATATAGCTTCGCGTCTAAAGCAGAATTCCCTATGTATTACGTCGAGTTTTAAACGTAACAACTTATTTTATGACGTCATCTTCACGGGCTGCGCCGGAGCTTTGAGAAAAAACTGGAAACATAACAAAGTTTTAAAAAAGGATAATATAATGCAGACAGTTGGCGCCAAATAACTTTGCAGCTCCTAAACTAAGTTCGAATATGCGATTATCCGCAACTTTGAAAGGAAAAAGAATATTATTTTTGTCTTGCGGCTAACATACGGTAATCGTATGTAATCGTTAGGACTTTTAGTGTTTTTTGTTAATATAATGTTTGGAATATGTTTTGGTGACAGCAAAATATTTAGGTACAAGTTATCTAACTTTATATATTTTTGTTTCATAAATAAACATTTAAGTACCCACCGAACTTGAATAATGATAGATTTATTCGAATATGACAATGATACATTATATAAATTTATTAGCATGAAATAGCTTCAGTTTTGAAATTAACTCTTTGAGCTGCAAACTTTTTTGGTGCATGCTATAACAACATTCACAACAATATGGAAAAAAAAAGTTAAACACTTACCAGTGTGCACTAATGCTAACGTAGCGTGAGGTGCTGTTATGGAATATAATTAACAACTGCAAAATAAAATATTCGCCATTCTAAGACCTGAGTGCTCGAATTACGGAGACTCAAGGAATTGGTCACTCGTAAAACGCTTTATGCGACGTCAAACGGTCACTTTCATTAGTATATGTACAGTCGGCCTTATATGTAGTTGCACACTTTCGAACTTTTTCGATTTAACGTCTTTGACAGATTAGTGCACCAGTTCAAACATGACGTTAAAGTGACAAAGTGCTAAAAACATTTCCAGTCAGTAAAAAAGATACAGCTATAAGAGTCTTATACTGTTGTCTCTTTTATTATTATTATTATTATTATTTTTTTTTTTTTATGTTAAGGAGAAGGCACACGAGCACTCAGGCCACCTGATGGTAAGTGAGATCTGAGACTCATAGACATTTGAATTCTCAAGATTATAATCCTAAGACCTCAAATGCGCTGCCAACCCTGAGGACTAAGATGGAATGCCTCTATGCTAGTAATATTATCTAGAACTTTCAGATTTTGACAGCTGGTAATAGGTACGACTTCAGCTGATAGAATTATTTTTTAGCTAGCCTTTAGAATTAGATATAAATTATTTTGCAGTTATTTAGTGACCACGTGCTGTGCGAACGTGAACGAGCAAATCAAGAAAGCTAAAATAAAAACACAATGTTGTTCGAGAACGCTCTCATATACTTAATCTTAAATATGTAACAACTCACAGAGAGACATCACTTGCGCTGTACGTTTAAAAATAGATGAGTTACAGGAAATAGATCCAATCCGTGCAAAACCAATTTTAACTTTAACGTCGTTGATATAATGTAAGATTTTACAATTATGGATTAGATCCTTAACTGTAACACGTCCAATTAAATTAACAAAATTGCAGCAACGGAACAACGTTTTGTGACAAAAAGCGCCATTTTTAACATGTTATCCGCTACTTATATGTACATGTTAAACATAGCAGACACTTAAACAAAACTATAACTAGCAGATCTATGTTTAGGCAAAATTAAAAAGATCCACGCGCTGTATCATGCTCCGTTTATATCTGTACAAAGCAAATTGTAAAGAAAACGCAGTAAAAATAATAAATTATATAACACAAACGTTTATAGTCAAATCTATGTAATTTACATAAATACTTAATTAAATATAAAATGCAAATCTACTGATTTAAAGTTAAATTAATTGCAACAAAAATATTCCTTGTATAATTCGTCAATTGTATAAAAATCGTTGATTTGTAAAAATAAAATAAAAAATTGGACAAAACAAATGATAGGCAAGAGTTTAGAGTGATATACATTTGTAAAAATCAAAATGATTCAGTAAGCATATATTAAAAGTCTAAAATATATGAAATACGAACTAAAAGTCACATCAAATACAATGATTTCTTTGAAATCGAAGTGCAAAGTTAATATATTAAAATTTGACAAGAGTTACAATACAAGGTTTGACAGAATAACTTTAAAATGACGTCACTGCAAAAATCTTACATAAACCTGCTTAAACAGCTCTTACAATGAATTTGGACCATTCGAAAAAGGTTTCAGTGTCAAACCAATTCATTGCAGAAGCTCTTCAGCAGTATATCGGCTTTCTGATCACAACTACTAAGATTGCCAACGTAAAAAGATACTTAAGCAAAGTTCACTAAAAAAACAATCGAGGGTTTCAATTCCATTGATTTTTGTGTACTTTTTAATGTATTGCAAGCTGATTTGAATACTTTTTCATCATGGACCTAAACTATACTGCATTTGATTAGGTACTTAACTAAATGTGAAATGTCAACAAACCAAACCACGTGGCTGTGTCAACAAACAGCCAATTAAAACTGTTCCTTAGAGCTTTGACGTCTCCACGTGGACTAACCGTCTCCTAAAATAGTATTTTACCGAACAATTATCCTCGCGAGTAACATCCATGAACTTATTTCTCTAATAAGTCCATGGGAGTGTCTATAAATAACTTGACATTGGCGAAATACACCTTAACTATACCAAGTGGTTATTTACTTTTAATTTAGTTAAGATCCTAAACAAATGAATTATAATTTACTTGGCTCATTTTTTATTGAATGTTTCATCGTTAGCAACCTTCGGAGTGATCAGTTCGTAACAACAATAAATAGTACAACTAAGCAACTATATCATACATCGTCCGGTCGGTCGTTTACTTCTTCCTCTTGTTTTTTAGCTTCGGGATCCTGTAAGGGGTGCGGCGGTTAGGTGAGTGGGTCCGTACAACACTGTGCAACTGTAGCTTTCATTAAACTTGCTTGGATATATTTCTCATCTAAATAGCTATGTCTGTCCTACTGTGACCCTGGCCTACCTTGTCTAGTGATTCCCGAAATCAATCTTATTAAAACTGGTTCGACCTAACCCTAAACTTATCTATATTAGGGTGGATCAACTTTTCGTTGTTGTTATTCTGTCCCGTAAGCCAGGAGACAACAGTGATAGAGTTCCTTAGAAAAATGGTTATAATATACACTACTAATACGCTTGAAAGAAAACCCATAAAATAATGGGCTTGTAATTGCCACAAAAGCCGATGTTTGCTGGATTTATATACTTTAAAATCGTGGTTTTAAAGAGTGACCCAGGAGACGTCATCATGGCAACGAGCTACAAAGAAAAGTTGATTGACCCATTAAACGAGAAATATTGATATATTTTTGTAATCAAGTTCTCGAAAATGGCTCTAACGATTTTGATGGAAATTGCGGAATAGTATTTCGGGTCAAAAAATCAATCAGTCATGTTGACGACACGTTGGCCTAGTTGGGAGTGACCCTGCCTCCGAAGCCAGCGGTCCCGGGTTCAAATCCCGGTAAGGGTAGATATTTGTGTGATGAGCACGAGTATTTGTTGTGTTTAAGTATATATTTCTCTATATAAGTAAGTTTATCGTTGTCTAGTACCCATAGTACAAGCCTAGAGCTTAGTTTGGGACTAGGTCAATTTGTGTGACACTGTCCCGTAATATTTATGTCGTCATTTTCGGGAATATTCGCGTTCCGTCGAAAAATTGGGTTACATGTACAGACGACATTATCAAATTGTGGTTTAATAGTGTCGTCTACATAGGTACACCCGAGTAGAGTTCGGTCGCCCAGGGCCTCTATTCAGGTGCGTTGAAACGATATCGTGTTGGCACGTTTAAGAATCGTTTGTCACAGTCGCCATTATTGTAAATGACATAAGAGTTATCAAAACGTTGACAATACGGAAACAGGTCAAAAACGATATCGTTATAACGCAGTTGAATAGAGACCCGCACGGCTAGAACATGACGGTGCGAGTTTGTCGCCCGCGAGATAGACTACCTGTCTTTATCTGACCGTTCTAATTAGACAGTGACGGGTAGTCTATCTCGCGTCTTGTGCTAGCCGTACTGGTATTTTAAAAGGTTAAACCATACTTTAAACTCGCATAAAATAAGGATGTTGTTCGCGCATTACTTTAAATACTTATGCGAGCAAAAAATAAACGAGAATTTAATACTTCTCTACCTTTCCTACAGCGGAAACCGACCGTTATGAATATCTTTGGTAAAATTAATCATAACATAAAACACACACACACTAATATAAGTGCGAAAGTTTGTGCGTGAGTGCTCGCTCTTCACGCTGAAACGGCTAAACGGATTTAGATGAAATTTGGAATGGAGATTTTACCTTGGATTAACACAAGCTACTTTTTATCCCGGAAAATTTAAAAGTTCCCGAGGGGATAGCGACATCGACTCTACGCGGACAAAGTCGCGGGCAAAAGCTAGTATAACGTAAAAATAAGCTTTAAATGTTTGTGTTTAGCAGTTCAGGATTAATAGAAGTTTCTCAAAGCTCACAGTTGCACACTTTTCAAAATCATCGTGAATATTAATATTAGCTTAATGTCTTTTTAGACTGAATGTATGGCGAAAATTAGTCGAGTGCTTGTGCCATAGTTATTTACACTTTACATAGCAATGATCTATTACTTGGGTATGTAATGATTATTATATAATTTTCTTACCCCGAGGTTTTCTTTTGTGGTGATGGTGACGACTGGGACTTTTCGGATTCCAATAGCTTTGTGCTCGAATCTTTCATGAAACCTGAAAATAGATTTATTGATGTAGAATTGTAGACAGAAGTATCCAGTGGCTTTTTCTCAACTATTTTGTGATTCATATAATTAATATACCGGTTTTACTAGTAGCACAAATTAATTGGGAGTGTTTCCACCGCGCCACTTTTCAGCTACTAATTAAGTGTAATATAACAAAAAGAATTTATAACTGGGATCTGAGATCCACAGACATTTACATTCTCAATACTAGAATAAGACTGCAATCTAAGGATTGACTCCAAATGCTTTGCCAACCCTGAGGACTAAGATAGAATGCCTCTATGCTAGTATCACCGGTTGTCTTATCCCCACACCTGGACGCAACAATGCAAACACTGCTCTTTGTTTCAAGAAAGAGATGGTGGTGGCGATCCGGGAGGACCCAGAGAATTAGGTATTTGTGCTTAGGTTCATATACATAACTTTTTTTGTTAGAGTATAAGAGGGCGTTAAACGCTATAATTATATTAATTTTTTTTTTTGGAAAAATTAACTTTTTTTTTCAAAAATACTAGGTATTTTAAAACGTCTAAGGAGCTCTTGAAGTTTTCTTTTTACCTTTGCTCGATGCTCCGAACACGGAGTTGCCCAAGTCGTTGAGGCTGGTGGTGAAGCTGTCGGCCTCGCTGGCCACGGTGTCAGCCACCGCCCTCTCCGCGCCCTTCGCAGCCTCCTGTACCCCCTCCAGCCTCTCGCTCGCCTCTCCTAACCTCTCTTTCGCCTCCCCATTTACATCTTCCAACCGATTATCAGCTGATACTTGGAAACCTTCGAAAGAATCTTTCACATCTCCAAATAGTTCCTTTGAATTATTTTCGAAGCTCTGTGTAGAACTTTGAACTCCTCCTAGGAATTCTTTAGCTGAATCATCTAAGCTATCAAAAGTATTGCCAGCTGAGCTTTGGAAGCTGTGCAAAGTGTCTTGCGCGGAGCTTTCTAAACCTTGTACATCATCTCTATAATCAGCGTACGTGTCTCTAGTAGAACTGTGCAAATCTTCCCAAGTGTCCTTCGCTTCGCCAACTTTGTCCTTAGCAGAACTTTCGAATCTATCGAAAGTACTTAAGGCCGAATCTTGCGCGTGGTCGAATGCGTTTTTGGACGCTTGTTGCAGATCGCCTACTTTGTCGCTTGCGATGTTTTGTACGTGATCAATATTGTCTTGACCTTGCTTTTGTAGGTCAGCGAATTTGTTAGAAAGGTTCGATTGTAATTCCAACTTCTTATCGGCAGTAGCATTGATGGCATCTTCGGCAGATTTTTTTATTTCATCTGTGGTTTGTTCGGCGGTCTGTCTTATTCGATCTAGCTCTGTTTCTGTAGCGTTTTGTGCTTGTGTTTTCTTATCATGGATTGCGCTCTCTATAGACTCCTTTTTGTCGTGAAACGCGTTTCCAATCTTTGTTACTTTATTTTCTAGTGCATGTTTGGCTTCCTCAGATTTGTCGTGAATGGACTGTTGTACCGATTCCTTTTTGTCATGAATAGCCGAACTTACTTCGTGTGCCTTATCATGAACAGTGTTAGAAACTTCTTGCGTCTTATCGTGTACAGCATTACCAAATTCATGCGCTTTGTTACCGACTTCTTGGGTTTTATCGTGAATAGCTTGCCCAACTTCTTGCTTTTTGTCGCGAATAGCTTTTCCTAACTCCTCTTTTTTGTCGTGAACGGCGTTGCCGACCTGTTCCGTAGTGTCGTGTACAGCACCAGTGATTTGATCTCTCTTATCATGAATGGCCTGACTAGCCTCTTGAGTTTTACGTTGAATAGCGCCGCTAACTTCTTTCGTTTTATCCTGCACAGATTTTTCAACTTGATTTTTTGTATTTTGGATGTCGTTGGAAATCTCTGCCTGTTTTTCGAGTGCAGCCTTTTCTAACTCACCTTTCTTATCGTGTATCGTTTTTTCAGCTTCCTTGGCCCTGTCGTTGACATTTTCTGCTAATCGGTTAGCACCTTCTTTAATTTCTTCGTTTTTCTTTTCAATTCCATCTTTGATCTTATCTTTTTTCGCTGACGCTTGCTTTAACAAATCATTGGCCTCGTCTTTTCCGTCTGCAATTTTGCCTTTTACGTCATTTTCAATTTTTTCTTTCTCACCAAAGATGTTATGAACCAATCCAGTTATAAAGTTCTTGCCTTCTTTTTTGGCCTTTTTGGCTTCTTTTTTAGCCTTATCCTTTTCTTTGCCTGTTTTTGATTTGAGATCCGAAGCGGCATCTTGCGCCTTTTCTTTAGCGTTATCGATTGAGTCATTTAAGTCATTTATCTTTTCGTTCGTTTTGTCTTTGATATTTTCTACTGTTTCCTTAGCACCTGATTTAATATCTTGAGCCTTGTGATTCAAGTTATCTTGAACTGCGTGGTACGAGTCACTGACAGCATTAGCACCAGCACGCGCTTCATTTCTAAGATCAGATTCAATGTTTTGTGCTTTTTGTTTGAGATTCTCCGCCGTATCATGTCCTCTATTTTTAAGCTCCTCCGCTTTTTCCATTGCAGCAAAATTATGCTCATGAGCTTTGCTCGTCAAGTTATTTTGGGTTTCTCCAACGGTGTTAGCCAAATGATCATAAGTGTCATTACCAGACGACTTAATACTGTCGAATTGGTTTGCAATATTAGACTGAATATCCACAGCCTTAGCATTAATATTATCTTGTGTTTTCTGCGACTCTGATATCTTGTTTAGTCCATCGCTAACAGTGTGTTTCACGTCATTCGCTTGACTTTTAGCATCTTCTATTAAATCATGTTCCTTGATAAACAAGTCATTTTTAAATTTGTCGCCTTCACTCCACATATCATCCTTTAACTCACTGGCTTGACGTTGTAATTTGTCCTTGTCATGAGAGAGCTTGGCAGCTTCATCTTCTAAATGACCCTGCACTTCATCACTGACATCATGCATTTTTTCATGTGCGGCAAACTTGATTTGTTCAGCTTGATCAAGCAAAGTGGAAGTTTCTTCATGGCTATGTTTAGGTCCATTTTTACCCTCACAGCATATTGTAGGGTACGCGAACGGATCTTTCTTCGAGACCCTTAGGGGAGTTTCAACGGGCTGCATATTAGCGTATTGCTCATATACTTCTTCAGTAATATTAAGCAGACCAGGTGATGTATCTTCATCAACGACCAGTTTAGTAGTGTACACTTCACTGTTTAAATCGTCTTCCTTATTTTTCTGGTGAGGTTTCGATTTCAGATCTTTAAACATATCATCAACTTTATTTAAGAGGTCTTCGCTGATAATTCTAGGGGCGGGTTTAGGCGGTGTTTTTTCTTTAGGATCTTTAGGCGGGGTTTTTTCTTTAGTCTCTTTAGTAGGGCTTTTATCTTTAGAATCTTTCGGCGGGGTCTTTTCCTTCTTTTTGCTTGGACTTTTTTCTTTGGACTCTCTGGACTTGGCTTTAGGGGAGTCCTTTGCATCATCTTCGTCCTGACTGTGGCTGAACACGTGTTTGACCTTGTCTGCGAGGCCTCCTAAGAAACCCTCCTTCTTCTTGCCCTTGTCGGTTTTCTCGAGGGTGTTCATTGGAGTTTTGTCTTCGTCGGAATCGAACGTGGCCTTCACTTTGTTGGAGTCCACGTGGATGGTGTTTCCGTTAGCTGGGAAAAAATATAACTGTAAGAATTTTCTTGGCGCAAGAGACCATCGATTGTTTTTAAACATCGTATTATTGTTGAGGGCTTAATTAATTTGGTTCTATAATACATACGTTGTGGCTTCGTGATAGAGTCGTCCAGTTGGTCTTCATCCTTGACGGAGTACTTTGCGTCGCCGTTGGTAACAATCGTGTCCTGTATAAAAAATAACCGGTTTAATGTTGTTTTATCCACACTCATTTCAGAAGAGCGTATCACTTCGCAGAATGTTCATTTCGTCGACAGGCTTATCTAGCCAGACCACATTACATTATATTTTTGGGAAACGCGATGAGATATTAAGTGTGAAGTTGAAACGTTCTAAATATAAATATGCTTTAGTTTAATGAAAGTTTGTATTAGAATTTGAACAAATATGGATTGAGCCCCGGCCCTAGTGTGAGCACGTACGTGTCCGTTGACGGGCGGCGGCGGCGGCGCGACGGGCCCGAGGCTGTGGTGGTGGTCCCAGTGGAAGCTCAGCTCGTCCTTCAGCGCGTCGAAACCTGGACAATACGAGCATTCATTACATATTTCTGTCGCATTCAGGAAATGGAGTTTTACAATCCTTCGCCTCCGCCACGGTAATAGTCCATTGTCAGCCAGTTACACAATAGTTTTTTAGCACTTATGTCGAATGAGAACACCTTTTTCGCCAAGGTACAATAACAGCACGCGACTTCAGGCGAAATGGCTTCATGAAATTTAATGAATGTTTGTGCAACTGGGTATTAGTCACCAGACATGTGATTTAATTTCGTCTAAATTTTGCACCCATCCCAAAATGCTTAGAATTTGAAATCGACAGTTCTGATCAGTATAACTAGACGTTATTTGACGCAATTGGACCAATACTAGTGAAAAAATTGCAGTAAACGGCCCAAAACAAGATACCCTGAGTGCAGTGCGGTATGTGTTATAACAATCTAGGAAAACTAAACGGTCTCAGTAAAAAAAAAACAAGCTTATAAAAGTTTTGATGAATCAAACAGATGAGAATTAGAATTGGATTATGTTAATACAAAGTAAATTGATAACGATAAAAAGCTGACATTTATGAATTTTAATATAATAGTAAATCACTGCAAATAGGTTGGGAAGGATTCGCGGCAACAACAGTAAAAGCCTATTTACATTCTGGCACATTCCATACAATAAAATTGAGGAAATCATAAAATTGCTCTGTCTAAATCTTAAACTAAAGTATGGGCAGGAAATAATTGGATACAATTATTGCCGATTCTAGTAAAAGATAGTTGTATAATGTAAAGAGGTAACTCATTACTCCATCGAATGTATCATTTCATCGAACGCAATTTTCTGCTGAAACCATAATGTTTTCAGGGTATCTCAAAACATTAATTACGTCGGTTAGGTAGGTTACGTATTTTAGATAACCTGAAAACATTGTTTTCAGCAGAAAATAGCGTTTGATGAAATGGTACATTCGATAAAATAACATTACCAAGCATGTAGGTGAAGTAGTACATTATCGGCATGTGACGATGCATAGCATCTTGTGAGAGTGCGTTGTACTTCCGGTATTGGATTAACCAATCACAGCCCTTTCCGGCTTACCTTCTGCCAATCACCGGTCGTTTCCGGTGGCGCGTTTTCTGTGTCACGTGGTCAGCCCAGGTGTTCTGCAAGCTGCGAACCTTACCACATAACGTCGTTACTTCTCGGTAAGGCAACTTGCCTTTAGTTATTTTTAATTCTTAGCTATTTAGCTCTGCTCATTGCTAAAGACTACCCTCGAAGTTAACTATTTTTTTATAAATTCTCGTTCAAAAGTTCATAATTTATAAAATCATATTGCTTTTGATGCTTACACTCCGTCCGTCAGCAATATGAGTGATAGCGAACAAAATGATTCTATGCGGGATTTTAATCACGTTCCAGAGAACGAGATGGAAAGCGGCACGCCCTTCGCGCCTGAAGCGTCGAGGAAGCGGCGAGCCCCGGCAACCGACGACGAGGCAGGCGGTTCGAGTACGAGTTCTTCGGAGTCTTCATCGTCGGACGACGATAACAACAGGAAAGCAAAAAGAAGAAAACGCGGTGAGGTGCACAATTCTAATTTGGATGCTTTGTTTCACCAAATGGGTGTTCTTACTAATTTGTTTATGCAAAACTCCTTTGCCTCACAACCGAACTCGAATACGTCGTCTGTGTTGCCTGGGGCGGTGCCAATAACTAATCCACAATTGCCGCCAAATTCAATTGAGCCGGAACCCTCTACCAGTGGGTGTTGTCTTCGCCGACCGGCAGCCATTGCCGTTTCTACTCGTAAACTTGAGCTCAGCGTAGTAAACACGTCTGTCAAAGATCCTTAAATACCTCGCGCTAACCCTGAACACTTAAAACGACTCGAACAGCTACAAAAATTTTGCAGTCCCGATTGGAAAGACGTTAGATATGCGGAGGCGTTAAAAGTGCACGGTGCGTTTCCTGGTTTCGTGGAACTCGAAGTTAACGATGAACTCAGACAATTTGTTAAGGGAAAGGACTATATCGCAAGCACTGAGCGATCTTTAGCAGCGATATGCAAAGCGCTCTTAACTCAGCGAGAGTATTTTAATCAGCATCTACAACATTTTGTTGACTGGGCGGCTTCCCCAGACACTACTCTGACATCCTCAAGTGTGTTTGATAAAATTACGGATCTTTTTAATGCTTCGTCAAAATATCACAAAATTGACGAAGAAGTCATGCAGCTCGTTTGCGGAAAGCGGGCCGAATGTATAGAAAACCGCCGAGAGCGTATCTTGGCAGAGCTCCCCAATAAGGGACTTCGTGAGGGTTTGCGTAAGATTCCTCCGAGTTCCGAAGTTATGTTTGACAAGCCTCAGTTGCAAGAGTTTATAAAATGTACTGGTGGTATTGATAAATGGGTGCGCCCATGGTTTAATTTGGATAAGGATAAGAAAAAGTCTACTCAAAAATCGGAGGCAGACCCGGGACCGTCTCATAGCCCGGCAAACTATTCTCGATTTTTTCCTACCAAAGGATATGACGCGAAAAGTAAAGAAACCAAGCCCTACACCCGTTTTCAAAGATACGGAAATAATCAAAAAGATAAAAAACCCTTCAGAAAGGAGGGGGGGCGCGGTAGGAAGTCGCGTCACAGTTGACTCAAAACCACACCAGTTTTACGGAGGCTGCCTGCGAGCGTATCGCAAGCAGTGGCAGATGCTGCGAGCTCCGAAGGCTCTTCTCAAAATAATAATGGGAATGCGTCTGCCATTTACCTCCAGGCCTACTCTGGTATACCCAACACCTCTAATCCTTCAGCGCTTCGAAACGAAGAGGACTCTAGAAATGTCTCACCAAATAAACACTTTATTGAAACAGGGCGTGTTGGAAGTGCCAGATCAGAATCTATTGGGCCCCAGTTTTTTCTCAACGATGTTTTTGGCAAAGAAAAGCGATGGCTCCGACAGGCCAATCTTCAATCTAAAACGATTAAACACTCATATAGTCCCAAAAAAAGTTCAAATTAATCTCGCATCACCAAATACCGCATTTCCTACAAAGAGGCGACTGGATGGCAAAGTTGGACCTATCATCAGCTTACTTTCACGTGAGCATTGCAAAAAGCCATCGTCGTTTCTTGCGACTGATTTACGATCATCAAGTACTGCAGATGACAAGCTTACCATTCGGTCTTTCATGTGCCCCCAAGACCAGGACATAAGGGTCATAGTCTACTTGGACGACTTCCTGCTTGTGAATCAGTCAGAGCGTCTACTGAAAATACAGATAAAGACTGCAACAAGGCTCTTGGAACGACTGGGATGGACGATCAATTACGGGAAATCGGTTCTGACACCATCTCAGGAGATAGAATACTTGGGTATAGTATGGAATACCAGGATGAATTTCATGGGCATTCCTCAAAAGAAAATAGCTTCCATCGTGACCATTTCAGAAAAAGCGCTCGAGAGAGAAAAGATGTCCATGAAAGAAACCCAGATACTACTCGGAACCTTCAACTTTGCGAATTTCGTCACACCAAGAGGAAGGCTTCACTGCCGACAACTTCAACGACATTCGCGAACTCTTATAAGACTTCCGTCACGCCAGCGTGTATCAATTCCTTCTCAGGTGACACAGGATCTGAAGTGGTGGATTGCTTCAATGCGCAGCGGCTTTACGAAAAGTGCCCTGCATCAGTCTCGGGCTCATCACTTCCTAACGACAGATGCAGCGGACTTCGGCTGGGGGGCCCAAATGGACGATCAAGCGGCGTCGGGAAGATGGAAGCAAGCTCAGATGAAGTGGCATTGCAACTGCAAAGAAATGTACGCCATAATCGCAGCAATCCGTCATTTCAGGCATCAGTTACGGGAACGTCGTCTTATTCTCCAAACAGACAACCGAACGGTAGTTGCGTACATACGAAACGAGGGGGGAACTCGGTCAGCACCGCTACTGAACCTAACGTACCAATTACTGAGCCTCTTGGACCAACTGAGAATTTCATTAATAGCGGAATACCTACCCGGCAAGTACAACGACATAGCCGACCGATTATCGAGGGGCAAACGAGCAACGGAATGGCATCTACTGAATCCAGCCCTCGAGAAGGTTTTCCGCAGATTCGGCACCCCTCAGATAGATTTGTTTGCTTCCAAATACACCAAGGTGGTCAAGAAGTATGTAACGAGAGACCCAAGAGACACAGCGGCGCAGTTCATCAATGCGTTCAGTCGGATATGGCGGTATCAGCTGGCATTCGTGTTCCCGCCTCCGAGTCTGATTTCACGAGTGCTCCACCATCTGAACTCTGCCCAGGGAACTTTCCTAGTGGTCGCACCACTTTGGAAGAAAGCCTATTGGCTGCCCGACCTCCGTCGCCGAGCGCTCTGCAAACCGATGAAAATCAAGAACTTGGAATGTTTCCTCATCGATCAAAGTACAGGTTTACCTCCCCCGCAAGTCCAGAACATGGTTCTGTTAGTATGGAAGATTGGGGCTGGGGTGAAATGACGAGCAATTGGTCTGAAAGTGAAAAATTACTCTTTAAAACAAGCTGGCGAGATTCCACTTTAAAAACATACAAACCGGCTTGGTTTCGTTGGCTAAAATGGTGTTCTAAAAATAATTTAGATTATAAATCGTTAAATGGAAATTTGTTAGCTAAATACCTTGCCCATTTATGTTTGGAAGTGAAACTGGCATATTCCACAATTTTATTACACAAATCTGTAATTGTTTCATTTTGTCAAATGTACTGTAATGAAGATTTAAATTCCCATTTCTTAGTGAAACACATGTTGAAAGCTATTTCTCTTTATAGGCCAAGAGTAGTTAAATCTTCAATCTGGGATCCCAGCGACCTGATTATGTGGCTACAATCCAACAAACCTACCATTGTAACTTTATTTGAAGCGTCCCGTAGATTAGCATGTATTTTATTATTGGCTTCAGGTAGACGTGTACATGATCTCACACTTTTAAAGATATCGTCTGATCATTTTACTGACAATGACAGCCATATTATTCTGATTCCGATGTTTGGCTCAAAAACAGATACAGCGTCATACAGGCAGTCAGGTTGGAAACTGTTAAAGCATAGCGATTTCAATGTTTGTCCCGTGTATTGGATAAAGAAGGTAATAGAGTTGAGTATGCAGAGACGTGGGCCAGAATGTGAAGATGCTCTATTTATTACTATTAACGGTCAAGCCAAAGCCGCGTCACGCACTATGATCGGCAACTGGGTTAAATCTATATTAAAAGATGCTGGCATCCAAGCATCATCAGGTAGCGTAAGATCGGCTGTAGCGTCCCTTAACTGGCATGAAAATATCCCGATTGAGGAAATATTGTCTCGAGGCAATTGGCGTAAGGAACCTTCGCTAAGTATTATTGTAGACAGATTCTAGGTAGAGCTATTGGTACTCTTTCAGATAATAATTTATCATCACGGTTTGAGCCTCTTATGTAGATGTATATTTAAATTATCAAGTTCATTGTGTTGATTACATTAATCATATTTCAGTTGATGTAAAAGTCAAGTTAATAAAAAAGTCGATTTTGTGCTTACATGTTATTTCAGCACCTACTTAACATATCGTAACTCTTATCTAATGGAAGTACCACATAAATTCAAGTCTAACTCTGAATTAATTCTAGTGTCCCATCACATAGCGTCGTCCGTGGTCACCAGGAGCCAACAAACACATCTCTCACAAGATGCTATGCATCGTCACATGCCGATAATAGTGCAAGTTTTACATTACAATAAAACTTGTATTATTGAGCAGAGACGATGCATAGCATCCAAATAAGGCCTCCTGGTGAGAGACTCTATGAGGTAAGGTTCGCAGCTTGCAGAACACCTGGGCTGACCACGTGACACAGAAAACGCGCCACCGGAAACGACCGGTGATTGGCAGAAGGTAAGCCGGAAAGGGCTGTGATTGGTTAATCCAATACCGGAAGTACAACGCACTCTCACAAGATGCTATGCATCGTCTCTGCTCAATAATACAAGTTTTATTGTAATGTAAAACTTGCACTATTATTATTAGGCGCAGAAAGTTAGCCTGACGAGGTGGTTAGCATGCTAAAATACGAGTCAGGCAATCCCATTTCCGCCGAGGAATATATAATGCTTTTCTCAATAAATGCGAGGCAATGATACAAGTGCATAATTAGAAGTATTTGTAAAAGAAATATCGACGAATTGAGACAGAATCTCCTTTTGAAACTATAAGACAGTATTGAGAATTGACAAAGGCGGCGCCGCCGAGCCAGCGCCGCCACCTTTTATTAAATTGAGTGTATGGGATTTTTTTTAATGTGAATATGATTTTACTGTCAATAGAGATCACTTTTAAATAAAATATGGACATGGACGGATAGTGTTTTCATATGTTTTTTTTTTACTCCTAGGAGTAAAATGAGGCACTTTCCGTCTTTGTTTCAATCGGAAAACGATTCGGATCCTATCATTTCATAACCACTGTTTCACAAACATATCATTTGACTGTTAATCTGTAAATAATTCTGGATTTATTTCAAGACCATCGTGTAGAACCCTATACGTTAGGTTTGTAAAAATCCTGAAATATTTGTAGTTACTTCACAATTGGCGGTTGTGTGTGTGTGTGTGTGTGTGTGTGTGTGCGGGTGTTACCGGACTGGTCGAGGTTGAGGTAGTCGCCGTGGCTCTTCCCGGCGCGCGGCGCCACGCGCTCCGGCAGCTGCACGTCCAGCACGCACGCCGGCGCCGGCGACTGCTCGCCCTTGCCCACCTGCACGCCATTCATACGGGTCATAATACACTCTTAAAAACAAAAGTGGTCTCTCCTGTGGTCAATAGTTAAGAGCTTGTGTGCATATAAGTTACGTTTTATATGATAGGTCTAAAGCAGTCCTGACGGTGTTTTTGCGGGAATGGGCTTAGCCAGAAAATTAGGCCTTAAAAACGTTAACTTTCGGTGTGTCCACAGGAAAGACGGTAACCTAAATCTGTGTACGACCCATACACGCCTTCATCCCCAGAATGGGGTAGGCAGAGCTACAGGAATACCAACAACTAAAAAAAAGTTGACGATTCTGTAACCACATTTTGCACAAGAAGGCTAAGTTTTTTTTTTCACAACGTCACACAAATTGTCCTAGTCCCAAACTAAGCTCTAGGCTTGTACTATGGGTTCTAGACCAGGGACTGGACCACCCTTTTCTCGGGACAAGCCTTTAACCTCTCGAGGCCTACCATACTAAAACAGGGAGGTTTTTGTGCATGGGGATTTGAATATACCGCCAAGGAAATAAAGTTCAGTTTAATTAGCTCTAAAATGGAATTATTCATTATGAAACAAAGATACATGAACTTTATCATTGTGGAAATATAGTTTAAAAAGTCAATTGCCTTGATTATGTACCTCCTATAGCAAACCCGGTCTCACATAACCCTAAAAAAATACTATTAAAGTTCCAAGACCCAACTATAACACTGTCCCAAGTTGCTGGAAGCACTGACCTTGGGCTCGTTCATGAAGTAGATGCGGCCGGCCGGGCTCTCCTCGTGGTGCTTCACTCGAACGGGGAACTCTACGCGGTTGTCTTTGAACGCCTGTAACAAAATAATGAAGACGGTTAGTGATTTTAGTGTGTTTATTTATTTTCGTCACATATGCTCGGAAAGGGTGTCATAACCAGGGGTCGGAATAGGCAGTGCCTATTTGCCTAAACTTCGCGGGAGGACGTAACTAACAGTGGTTAAAACTACCAAAAATAATGATTTATTTTTATTGAATGCGGGAAAATAATAATATCACAAGTTAAAAACATTTATTGTATACTTTCGTGCACTTTGTTATGGAGCGTCCCCATTATCAGCGGGGTCGCATAATGCAGGTAGTAAGTACACGGCTAAAGGAGTAATGAGATAATATATTATATATTACGAAACACTTTGTTAGTTTAATTACATCAGAAATAAACCAGAAATGTCATTTGTTCATGTTAAATTGTATACGATAAATGTTTTTAGCATGTAATATTGAGTTTTAGTATCAATTTCCACATTTATGTATTATTAAAAAATCCCGCATTCACTAAAAATAAATCATTATTTTTGGTGGTTGTAACCACTCTTAGTTACGTTCTCTCGCGAAGTTTAGGCAAATAGGCACTGCCTATTCCGACCCCTGGTCATAACACGCAGGCGTATAGGGCAGTTATAGCCTATTTAACTCCCAAGTAATGGGTTTAGTTTTAAAATATAGAACCCACTAGTACATCATTTCAGACTAAGGAGGTGTAAAATCAGCCAAGGATTATTTCCTATACTTATTCAAAACTTGGCTACAAACCAATTTTACTGTATATAAAACTTATACGGTACATTTAAATGCATTATACTGGGTGATTTTGGAGCCATGATCAGGAATGGCCAGAAGTGAATAAGATGGTCATACCGAACAACTTTTCCGATGCGCCCCCAACATTGTGTGTTTTTTGCTCTATTTTTCAACAAAGCATATTTGAAATAATCGCTATGTTATAATAATATAAAGGTAGGGTGTAATACCTGTTGCACTACAAAATAGTTAATAATTATCTCAACCTCTTTAGATAATTAAATAGAAGTAAATTACCTACTTAGACACTCGCTATAAAACAATAGGTGCTTGCCAATGTCGTCGGACAGTGTCATTTGTAAACACGTTAGTAAACACGTTATATTACATAAGTATTTTATATTTATGAGTGAAAATAAATATTGCCTTCTAAAAAATAGAAGAATTGCTTAAAAAACCACCTGAAATAATTAAACGTGGGTCCAAGCTATACTGTTGCAAATGTCAATCCACCTTTCATCGCAAAAAATATTCTCTGGTTAGGCATATAAAAACCGAAAGACATATTGGTATTCAAGAAGAAAAATATCAATTTTACAAAGACCTTACATAGATGGGACATTCACGAAGACAATAATTGGGACGAGTAAAATTATAAAATTGTCTTTAAAAACGAAGAATAGTATTGAGTTATTATGTACTTATTTTTTTTTACTTTTAATAAAAACATATTTTTACAAGCAAGCCCTTGAGTGATCACTAGTATATAGAACAAACATCGATAATTTAATTTGTCGATATAGGATGCCCCTACCTGTCAACAAAATTTGCCCCACGGATTCCTAGATCTGTACATTACCGTTGCTCAGAAGACAAATATAAACCAAAATAACTTACTAACTAACAATGTTAACGATGGTTAAACAGAATAAAACTACTCCCTAATGTAAAAAAGGTCTGTCTAATTTCAAGGTGATAGCACAATATTTAGAGGTTGCACAAATCGACTTAAGGGACGGCATATTTCAATGTTTATTATTTATCCAAAAATAACAAACAATTACTAACTTTAATGTCAACTTATGCCAAAGACTAATGATATCGACCCTTGTTATCACCTTTTTTCCGCCTGTTGCGGCTTCGGTGAATTGGATAATCATGAAAATTTATTCCAAAACATGTCAGTGTGCAACCTCTAAATACCAACTAAATTACAATATGAAATACTGGTCTTTTAGTCAAGTAGGACCCAAAATGCATGAAAAACAGAATTGAGTTTCATTGACACGATTTAGGAGAAAGGACGATGGGTAAAAATGTCCCCACCCACCAACAGTGATGAAACATGTGCCAGTTTATAGATCTTGGCAATATGATGTATTTTTTCTATGGCGACGATCACCATATGTATGGGGTTTTCTTGAAAAATCATAATCTTATCGTATGGAACTATGGAATTTGTTTGAAAATGAACACGTATGTAGATGATTTGCCTTGCCTGGCCCTTTGTTTTCATTAAAAAATTCCCATTGATTTTGCTACGAAGATAAGTATTTTGTCTTTTATTGGGTCCTAATGAACATATAGACCTGCAGCCCGTTACTGTTGGAGGGGGGGACGGGGTCCATACAAAATTGCTCATCACCCTTTATTAAGGTTTTATACATAATCAAAACTTGTTAACATTTTAAAACTTCCTTTAAGGTTTAGTTTGTTTTCTTCATCATCCTCATTTTATTTACGTATTATTTTAATTTAATGATATTGGCTTGAACATAGTAATTTCTGAAATAAATGCAAATCTCTTTATAAAGTCCGTACATTTTAAACATGGAACAACAGCTGTGACGTCATTCCTGTCGTCGATTTTGTATGGAGTGTTTTTGCAGGGGTCTAAACTATGATCTTTAAAGCTTCATATCTTATGGAAAAGTAACACGACAATTGTTTCGCGCATACAGGTATCCTCTTTCATAGCACTTTACAGAGAGCGCAAGTTTTTTTCTGCATGTGCACTATTCATAAAAAAAAAAAGTTTGCTGTACCTCGAAGGTGAGCGATGGCTGCTCCCCGCTCTTGGTGACGGGCAGCAGGTTCCCGCTGAACTCCAGGTACACGGCGCGCCCGTCCAGCAGCCGGACCGACGTAGAGTGGGCCACTTCCACGTAATGCTCCTGGGAAACAAAATACAAATTAGTACTAGCAAATCGTGGACGAATTGACCTATTACTTTAGAGATGGTTTTATTTTTTTACTAGCGGCCCGCCAGCGGCTTCGCTCCGCTGAAAATTTCTGACTTTCCCGGAAATTATTCGATTTTTTCTCTTTTTTTTTTTTCAACGAACATTTAAAAAAAATAATTGGTAAAACTGGTCCAGGCGTTGTTGAGTAATGCGCTTACCAACACACTTTGCTATTCATTTTTATATTATAGATTTTTTCAAGTACATTTACACGGCAATACACCGAGAAACTTAAAAAAAGGCAGAGGAAGTAAATTAAAAATAAAACACTGTTTCACCGACACTGATTAAACGTATCATTGCAGAATTTTCATTTAATAGAAAGGCAAACAAAACTAACGAAGAGGTTTTGAAGACGGTCAACGAGAAAAGACATATTAAAAAAACTATAGAATGTAGAAGAGGAAGAGGAAAGATGATGGGACACTTGATGCGGCACCATACTTTATTTTTTAACATTTTGGAGGGTAAAGTCGAAGGAAAAAGAGGAAGAGGAAGACCTAGGCTTACTTACTTTAACCAAATAAGACAGACGGCCAATGTCGTGTCGTATCAGGAGGTGAAAAAGCTGGCACAGAATATAAAAGTGGCCATTACTCCACCGACAAGAGCCTAGATCTTCAATTTAATGATGATGAGAAAGCCCCATGCTAAAGATCTGTTCATGCTTAAGATGTGTGATCTGTTGAAATCCCTCAATAAATAAATAATATGTCTCTGTTTGCCTGTGTGGTTGCCGGGTTAGAATAGTGCCACTCCATGTCTTCCCGTGGATGTCGTAAAAGGCAACTAAGGAAATAAAGGCTTGTAGTACTGTTAGGCGATGAGCTTGCAATCTGTCACTAAAACACTAGTAAACTTCTTGGCCTGCTTGTTCAAAATGTGGTTACGGAATTATCAACAAATCTTTTTAGAGTAGTTGTTATTTCTGTAGCTCTGCCTACCCCACTGTGGGAATAAAGGCGTGTGGAAGGGTCGGAAGGGGCCGCCCTAGGCGTACGCGGAAAATCCCCGCGTAATCGGGGAAATACTGGAAAAGGCCCGAATCTTAAGTACCCGAAACCGACGTGCATGCATGACTCGATGTATGAATGTGGAAGAAGCGAAAGAGCTTCCTCAGGATCATAGCAGGTGGAAAGAAGTGGTCTCTGCCTACCCCTCTGGGAAACAGGCGTGATTTATGTATGTATATATGTAGTATATGTCTCTGAATACGGTGGTTATTGGTAGGTGTTTCGTGTTAGAGTGATAGCCGTACCTGTTGCAACAGGGTCTCGTAGGCGTATCTGTCGGTGATGTACAGCACGAGCAGGCGGCCCTCCAGCGTGTCCAGCCTCTTGCCCAGCACCACTATCCGCACTTCAAACGGCACCAGCAACATCTCCCTTAAACAAATAAAAGTATGTATGGTTATATCGATAATACGAGGCGTGGTAGGACCCTGTGCTGAGTCCGTCCGGATCGCTACCACCATCTTATCCATTAACCACCCGCCAAGCAACAGTGTTCGCATTGTTGTGTTCCGGTGTGGGGATAAGACAACCGGTGAAATTACTAGCACTGGGAATGAAGGCGTGATGTTGTGTATGTATGTATATCTAAACATGGGTCATGCATTTATCTCGAAAATCCTGTCTTTAAAACAGGGTAAAAACCACATTGCCTTATTGTCAAAGTTTTGATAGCTAGACTCGGAAGAAAATAGAATAGTAAGCATTATTAAATCTTCGACTTAAATTCTTAATTCTGACCGAAAACTTACTTGTAGAGTTCTGTTGCCAGTTTGGTAGCGTCGCTGACATTTTGGCAGTTCATCAGCCAAAATCTGAAAAACATTACTTTTGTTAGTTGTTTAATTCCAAGGTACTAAATATACATTTTATTTAAAAAAAAAACCTTATCACGGAATGGGATTACCATAAGCATATATAACGGGATCCCCTTGAAATGTCGAAACTCATTTCACCGAAATCGTATTTTCGTGTAGTTTCACCGAATTTCATTTCTTCGAAAGCTACTTTCTGCTGAAACCTTATCGAGTTTAGGTCATCTTAAACATAGATTACGTATTATTACAATCAATATTACCGAAAGCTTCACCTACATCAAGTTTTTCTATATAATCCACATCACCGAAACCATTTCCATCTTTTCCATCGCCATCACTATCACCTATCTCTTCTTTAACCATCATTACAATGAAACCTGCCGTTTTACTACCGCAATGAGCAACAAAACCTTCTATATCATCATTATAAACATTATCAAAACTAATATTATATAGAGAAAACATTTAATTTTTGTTTGTTTGTAATGGACAAACTGAAAAACTACTGGACCGGACTGTTTTTTTTTAACTAGTAAGTATAATGCTATACTAGATTTTGCGCGCGACTCCGTCTGCGTAGAAGTTGTTTATCGCAATTCCCTTGGGAACTGCCCAATAGTTCGTGATAAAAATTAGCCTAAATATATTAATTTATCTTTGTGCCAAACTTTATCTGAATTATCAGATATCCTTCCAAATTATCACATTATTAATATTACTGGGATAATCTGAGTAACATAGGTTTTTTTATTTTTTTCACGCGGCGTGGACGGTGTTGCGGCCAACAGCTCGTTATAAATAAATAAATAAATAAATCACAGGTCATACAAATTCACCTAGTCCCAAACTAAGCTCTAGGCTTGTACTGTGGGTACTAGACAACGATAAACTTAATTATATAGAGAAATATATACTTATTATGTAGTATGTTAATATGTAGTATGTGTATGTTAATATGTAGTATGTGTGATGTGAAACTGTGTGATAGAGTAAGGAATGAAAACATCCGAGAGAAGTGTGGTCTGAAAGAAGATGTAGTGACTAAAATTGAAAAGGGCATGCTTCGATGGTTCGGTCATTTGGAAAGGATGGATGAAAAAAGATTGACGAAAGAAATTTACAGTGCTAAAGTGAGTGGAAGGGTCGGAAGGGGGCACCTTAGGCGTACTTTTTTGAATCAAATCGGGGAAATACTGGAAAAGGGCCGAATCTTAAGTACCCAAAACCGACGTGCATGCATGACTCGATGTATGAATGTGGAAGAAGCGAAAGAGCTTTGTCAGGATCGTAGCAGGTGGAAAGAAGTGGTCTCTGCCTACCCCTCTGGGAAACAGGCGTGATTTATGTATGTATGTATGTATATATACTTAAATAGATAGAACACATCCAAGACTCAGGAAAAAATACTCGTGCTCATCACATAAATATCTGCAAACCCAGCTTCGAAGGCAGGGTCGCTAGCAACTAGGCTAGCGTGTCGTTATTGATCACCTGTAGATCAAGCAGTCTCGCGGCACTGACCTGGCGGAGACGGTGGTGGTGAAGGAGGCGGTGTCGGCGGCCAGCGTGAGCGGCGTGGAGCCGGTGACGTCCTCCCACACGGCGCGCGCCTGCCCGCCCATGATGGAGCACAGCAGCCGCAGCGTGGCCGGCGGCGGCTTCTCGTGCCCGCTCTGCGGCACACGCGACATTACCGACCCACGCAACCTATTGAGGGTTTACTGCGCTCCAAATGGTAAAAAACGAACTCTTACACAATCACTTTATTTCAGGCAGCAAGGCTCATATTTACAAATACCTCTAGGACTGATATACATTACAATATACAACTCAGAATCTCAACTCTGACCTATTAAAATCCCGAAAAATGCAGATTACCATATAGCCAACAAGATGGAACCCCGATTTCCTTAATTTCCGAATTTGCCGATTCCAAATGCCGAATTTTCGAGCATCTGATTCCATAAGATGTATGCATATATGGACGCTTAAATAAGTCCCTATGCCCACACTAGTAGTTTAACATGCTATTTTCAAAAAAATGATATAAACTATTACATTTTATGGAAATAATTTTATAGAGCTCGAAATTATGTAAATTCGGAAATATAAGAAATCAGGGTTCCGTCTTATTGGAGATATGATAATCAGTACAGTAATTTTAGGGATTTTAATGAGTCAGATATTAAATAATTTGGAAATTAAACAATCGTGAGTATTCTCCGTGGAACTTAAATTCGGAATAGCAATGAATAAGAATTTAAGTTAATGAAATTCGGAAAACCATAGTTCGAGATTATGTAGTGTATCTTAAAGACTGCAATCTCACTACGCCATCCTTAAGAATGTAATCTTAAGACTACAATCTCAAGACCGCAATCTCAAGACTGCCAATGCAACTTGCTACGATTTTTTTTTTATTGTGATGCAGGAGGCACCTGATGGTGAGTGCAGTATGTTACCTCAGGCTGCGGCAGCGGCGAGGTGAGCGTGATGCTGCGGTGGAACTTGCGGCGGCGCGGCTCCACCGTGATGACGGGCGCGACGGCGGCGTGGCGCGGCAGCGTGCGCCTGCGCAGGGCGGCGGGCGCGCCGTGCGCCTGCACGCCCACGCGGATGCGCTTCGTCAGCGCCGCGGGCGGGAACAGGGCTTGCACCTGCGGCCATACATTTATCAAAAACGAAATCAAACAAAATCAAACATAAATTAAAAAAAAAAGTTTTTAACACCTACCTAAGGGTTGTGCCAACTAGTCCTCACCTAGCGTACATAAATTGACCTCTACCTGTGGGTTGTTTCACCTAGTCCTAACCTAGCGTACATAAATAGACCTCTACCTGTGGGGTGTTTCACCTAGTCCTAACCTAGCTTACATAAATAGACCTCTACCTGTGGGGTGTTTCACCTAGTCCTAACCTAGCTTACATAAATGGACCTCTACCTGTAGGGTGTTTCTCACCTAGTCCTAACCTAGCGTACATAAATGGACCTCTACCTGTGGGTAGTATCACCTAGTCTTGACCTAGCGTACATAAATGGACCTCTACGTGTGGGTTGTTTCACCTATTCCTCACCTAGAGTACATAAATAAACCCCTCTGTGAGTTGCTTCACCTAGTCATCACCTAGAGAGTACATAAATAGACCCCTCTGTAGGTTGTTTCACCTAGTCCTCACCTAGAGTACATAAATAGACCCTTCTGTGGGTTGTTTCACCTAATCCTCACCTAGCGTACATAAGTGGACTCCTACCTGTGGGTTGTGTCACCTATTCGTCACCTAGAGTTCATAAATAAACCCCTCTGTGGGTTGTTTCACCTAGTCATCACCTAGAGTACATAAATAGACCCCTCTGTGGGTTGTTTCACCTAGTTCTCACCTAGAGTACATAAATAGACCCCTCTGTGGGTTGTTTCACCTAGTTCTCACCTAGAGTACATAAATAGACCCCTCTGTGGGTTGTTTCACCTAGTTCTCACCTAGAGTACATAAATAGACCCCTCTGTGGGTTGTTTCACCTAATCCTCACCTAGCGTACATAAGTGGACACCTACCTGTGGGTTGTGTCACCTATTCGTCACCTAGAGTACATAAATAGACCCCTCTGTGGGTTATTTCACCTAGTTCTCACCTAGAGTACATAAATAGACCCCTCTATGGGTTGTTTCACCTAGTTCTCACCTAGAGTACATAAATAGACCCCTCTGTGGGTTGTTTCACCTAGTCATCACCTAGAGTTCATAAATAAACCCCTCTGTGGGTTGTTTCACCTAGTCATCACCTAGAGTACATAAATAGACCCCTCTGTGGGTTGTTTCACCTAGTTCTCACCTAGAGTACATAAATAGACCCCTCTGTGGGTTGTTTCACCTAGTTCTCACCTAGAGTACATAAATAGACCCCTCTGTGGGTTGTTTCACCTAATCCTCACCTAGCGTACATAAGTGGACACCTACCTGTGGGTTGTGTCACCTATTCGTCACCTAGAGTACATAAATAGACCCCTCTGTGGGTTATTTCACCTAGTTCTCACCTAGAGTACATAAATAGACCCCTCTATGGGTTGTTTCACCTAGTTCTCACCTAGAGTACATAAATAGACCCCTCTGTGGGTTGTTTCACCTAGTCATCACCTAGAGTTCATAAATAAACCCCTCTGTGGGTTGTTTCACCTAGTCATCACCTAGAGTACATAAATAGACCCCTCTGTGGGTTGTTTCACCTAGTTCTCACCTAGAGTACATAAATAGACCCCTCTGTGGGTTGTTTCACCTAGTTCTCACCTAGAGTACATAAATAGACCCCTCTGTGGGTTGTTTCACCTAGTTCTCACCTAGAGTACATAAATAGACCCCTCTGTGGGTTGTTTCACCTAATCCTCACCTAGCGTACATAAATGGACACCTACCTGTGGGTTGTGTCACCTATTCGTCACCTAGAGTACATAAATAGACCCCTCTGTGGGTTATTTCACCTAGTTCTCACCTAGAGTACATAAATAGACCCCTCTATGGGTTGTTTCACCTAGTTCTCACCTAGAGTACATAAATAGACCCCTCTGTGGGTTGTTTCACCTAGTCATCACCTAGAGTACATAAATAGACCCCTCTATGGGTTGTTTCACCTAGTCCTCACCTAGCGTACATAAGTGGACCCTACCTGTGGGATGTGTCCGCTGCTCACGGCGCCTCCTTCAGGCCCAATGATGTGCACCTCCTGCCGCACGCGCGACACCACAGCCAGGTAATGCGGGAAGTCACATGTGATGATTCGTGTCACACGTTCACCATTCTCGCCGAGGGTCTCGCCAGAGGTCCCGTGTTCAAGACGCTCGCGGTGTAACGCTTCCTGAATAGGAAATTACAGGATTTATATACATATTTATCTATTTTCGTTTTGATTACACAACAGAAATGGTAAACGTAAAGCGAGGAGACTGCTGGCTATTTGGCCACCCGTTTCCTTGGCCAAGTTTGGAAAGCAGCAGAGTTTATATGATTTAAAAGTCAAGGAGTAGACGGACCACCTGCTCCAATTTTCACCATCTTGACCATAATAGGTGACAGTGATACTGCGCGACAATCGTAAAGTTAACAAGCTTTCACATTAGTGGGATTAACTGCGCTATGTACACTGAAATGTCACCTGTCATTATCAGGATGGTGTAATAGGGGGCTGATGGACAGCCGTCACTGTTGCGCGATTTTAGCAGTGCCAAGGGATAGCCAAGTCCAAGCTTAACAATTATTAACTTAGCGAACATAGACTTTTACTTTTCAAGGTTTAACAGTTAGTTTGTAGCAAACCATAGTGCATAGTGGAAGTAGGTTAGCCATCACTTTAAGTATTTTAAAAATAGAGCTTTATTTGGTTTCGATGGAGCTACAATATTCTCAAGTTGCAACCACCACATATAAAAGCAGTTAGATAAAAATGTAATAATGCTATCCATTTTACTCCAAACACAACTGACAAACTATAAACTGAAGAAAAACTTTGCAAAGTGTAGAAATATAAGACGGCAAAAAGCCCTACGTAGATTTTAAAGGACTTCCTTTAAAAGTCATTAGATTGGTTTTAAGCAAAACTCTCACTGTATACTATGTTAGAAATGAATGATATCCATACACAACAAGCTCTATTTACCTGTATCATAGGGTTGTCGTTGTTGTGCAGATAGTGGTCCTGCCACGTCTCTCCGCTGTCTGAGCGGAGGATCACAATCTCTCGCTCCGGACACGACGTTGTGAAGATCGGCACCTCGATTATCACCGGACTGGGGACAACAAATACAAAAATGCAGGTTATGTTAATTATTTAACATACTCCTAAGAAAATGCAGCAATCCGATATAAACAGAACACAATCTGTCTAGTTGGCAGTTACCATTGGTACTGGAGTGCCACAAGGTTTTATTCTAGGCCCATCTTTTTTTTGTTATTGTACAATGACTAAGGACCCCGTGTGGTTGCCGGGTTAGAATAGTGCCACTCCATGTCTTCCCGTGGATGTCGTAAGAGGCGACTAAGGGAATAAGGGCTTATAGTACTGTTAGGCGATGGGCGTGAAACCTGTCACTAATACACTAGTAAACTTCTTGGCCTGATTGTGCAAAATGTGGTTACAGATTATTATCAACAAGTCTTTTTGGAGTTGTTGGTATTTCTGTAGCTCTGCCTAACCCCACTCTGGGAATGAAGGCGTGATGTTATGTACTGTGTTGCGCAATGAACATAGTGTTATTTGCAGCAATGTATTCAATTTTGCCGCATTTCATTTTAAAAATGGGAAATTTAAAGGAAGAAGATGCATAGACCCAGACCAAGATGCAATGAGAAAGTGAAAGGGTAAGTTAAAGTGTAGAAGTATGATAGTCGCATGTTGTCAAGAATTTAAAGAAGTCAATGTCACACAAATTGACCTTGTGCCAAACCAAGCTCTAGGCTTTTAATATGGAACGTTAAATATATACATAGAAAACATCCAAGACTCAGGAACAAATATTCGTGCCCATCACACAAATATCTTCCCTTACCGAGATTTGAACCCGGGACGCTAACTTTGAAGGCAAGGTCACTACTCACTACCAACTAGGCCAACGTGTCGAAAAGAACGGCGGTCACTCCACAGAGAATTCCCCCATAACAACACAAGAGATCCCTTAAAGAGGTAAGTGAGCCTTTGTACATACCGTTTGTGTTTCTGTTTCGTATTTTACTTTATTATATTCTGTTTGTACAATAAATAATTTACATACATACACATAATTCATAAAACTAATGATGATGGCATGTGTTTTCAATGTTTTCCTGACTTCTTTACTCACGCTAGGAATTTGGCTCCCTGTGGTTGCAGTTCCAGCAGCCGGGACGCCAGGGCCTCGCCCTCCATGAGCGGCGGGGGCGCCGCGGCCGGCGCGCGACGCGTCGCCGCACTGGAACAAACTCACCATTAAACACTAGCTTTTGCCCACTTTCTGTAAATAGTTGAAACATTTGGCAAGATAACACTGTTCGATCCGGGTTGAACCATTATACTTAGAAAGGACCATGACCAACACATATCTAGGCTAAAATATATAACATCTGCAACTGCATGCGAGAGTTTTCTAATGGCATTAAGCTCAATACCGTCTTCGTTTAATGCTTTAAAAAATACCGTCTATGAGGCAAGGTTGATATTCACTCTGGTTAGTTCAGTTCAGTTCGGACTCGGATGCGGGGTTGTGGATGTCATATCTTTTAGCCTGGTGTTTTACCAAATGATCATTTGAAAAACTATATAATTTTACAAACTATCATTTCACAAAAAATTACTTCTCGCTGCATTTTTCATATTTTTATGGTCAAAAATCTAACAAACATATATATTATATGTAATGGTTTAAGCACAAATACGATTTTGCGAAACGAAAGTTTGTAACGTTTGTTTGTTTTCTGTGCGGTTTACGGGATAGAATAGTGTCACTCCATGTCTTCCCGTGGGTGTTGTAAGAGGCGACTAAAGCTTGTAGTACTGTTAGGCGATGGGCTTGCAACCAGTCACTAATACACTGGTAAACATCTTAGCCTGGGGGGTTCCCTTCATCTGGCATAACTTTTTTTGGCATAATCATCACTTGACATAATCATCATTTGGCTTACAGTCTTTTTTTTCAGAAACCGCATACTTTTCAGGATTGTTTAAAATAGCATTGCATAGAGCCCATTAGGTTAGGTTAGGTTTATTTTATAACAAACTACAAATTACAAAGTACAAGCGGAACTCCCTTTCTAGCAAAAGGAGTTAGAAAGAGACTGCCACTTGTAATTTGTAAATTGTAGCTTTATATAACAGGCAGGGCCCTGGCCCTGGATGTGCAAAATGTGTTTATAAAATTATCAAAAAAAAAATTAGACTTGTTGGTAATTCTATAGATCTGCTTAGCCCATTCTGGGAATGAAGGCATGATGTTATGTATGTATGTAGTCTGTAAAATGATAGGTTTGTCAAGGGTACTTCTGGTCAAATGTTCGGATCCCGTCATAAACATTCAGGTCTAATTTGCGGTGGCAACCATGTCGGAAATATCCATCAATAGCGTTGAACCAGTGGTGCGGATATATCTATCAATGGCGTTGTAAACAAACAAGTTTGCTTTTATAATAAGAATACGGATTTTAAGACTACTTACAACACATTATCATCAATTCTAACCTATCCATCACCACAAGGCATCTATTATTACAGCACACGACCTTGCCGGATCGAGCACTTGTTGAAACACCACGCCAACAATAAACAAACAACAATGCATTAGCACTATTACTAATGATGAGTCATTCCCACATCGCTGCGCTTTGGATTTGGCACTAGTCGATGGAGTAAATTTGGAGGATATATCACTCGCGATGCTATGATAACAATGCAGGCACATGTTTTAAGCTTTTCTCGGGATCGTTGTCCTACATTTCTCTGCGAAATTACGCATTATATTCTATTACGATCGTTTTTATCGATGTGGATAAAACATATGTCACTTTATCAGTATTTCAGTGCGAAAGTGACGGATGCTTTATCGACTGCGATAAAGGCGACCATAATACGAGCCCTGGGTCTCTATTGTACAGCGTTATAACGATATCGCGTTTGACGTGTTTTAGAAACATTTAAGACTCGGTCGCCATTATTGTAAATGACATAAGAGTTATCAAAACGTTAACAATACGGAAACACGTCAAAGGCGATATCGTTTTTACCGAGTGGATTCTCAGCCCTGAAGTAGGAGACAATGTTACACAAATGAAACTAGTTCCAAACCAAAATCTTGAGTTGTACTATGGGTACTAGACTTCGAACTCGAAACATTTAAGACTCATAAACAAATACCCAAGCTAACCACAAAAATATTTGCCCTTACTGGGATTCAAACCCGGGACCAACACTTACGTAGGCTCTACCAACTAGGCAAACTTGTCGATCACATCAAATATCTAAAACGTGACCGAACCTCGTGAGACCTGCCCCCTATTTCACCATCCTGACAATGACAGGTGACATTTCAGCATACATGGCGCAGCTTATATGAAACCAATGATGTATCAGCGTGTTAAACTTAGCAACGTATACCGATTTTTCACCTGTCACGTGTCAGTGTCACGATCGATGAAGGCAATTCTTAGGAGTATAAAGATCATTTTTATTTATTTCAAAATTGACCAAGGCATTTAAGATCAAAGGAAATTAAACTCTATGATAAAATATTTTTGAGATTTAACTTCTCACTTAAACTAAATCTCTCTGTTGGTAGTATGGATAACCCATCCACTCCACTCCCTAAATTTACTACAGGGAATTCACGTGAAGATACTAAAAACTGTTCTAAAATTTGACACTGCTCATTCAATGTTATTGCGTTGAATCTCCTCACAGTGTCATACATATAACATGTTCTATATAAGGGGTCAGTGGAGCGGCTATATTCAACGAGGTGCATAACCAATTGTATCCAGGTGGCACTTTATTCCTTTCAAGCCCAATCATTTGCAATCTGCACGGCAATTTTCTAATATCTCGTCAATTGTACAGAACATCTCCAATATGGGAACTACACGAATAGACAAGCGATTTTACGCATACATAAATCATTTAATCGAAAATTTAAGGATTGAAGGAAAAATTGTTTACACAAACCCGTAATATTTTTAAAAGACCTATCCAACGATACCTTGGGGTACACTACACTTTGGGGTAGACGAGGAAAAAAAATACATCCCCACGTTATATGTACGTGTGTGTGTTTTTTACGACTTTGTTGGCGTGGCTAATATGTATATTCATACCAAATTACAACTTTGTAGTGCTAAGAGTCTGAGCTAGGCTGCAGACGGACGGACATGGCGAAACTATAAGGGTTCCTAGTTGACTACGAAACCCTAAAAAGGGGTAACTCATCACTTTATCGAATTTCACTTCATCGAATGTATCATATCATCGAATTTCATTTCATCGAACGCTTTTTTCTGCTGAAACCATAATGTTTTCAGGGTATTATTATTATTAGAGCCTCTTTATTTCCTTAATAAAAATATTACATTTCATTCAACATTTTATATATAAAAAGAGTATGTATGATAATTTTACATTTAAAATTCTAATGATTAGTTAAACGATAATACATTTTCATGCATAAATATTTTCAATTATTAATATTGATTTTATTAAGGACCTCTCTGCGAGTAAAGGCCTCCTCCATTTTACTCCATGCGTTTCTATCTTTTGCCTTTATAATCCATTCTTTGCCTGCCACTTTTCGTACCTCATCTTCCCATCTTTCTTTAGGTCTTCCTCTGTTCCTTTTATTATGGGGTTTTCAGGGTATATTAAATATTAATTACGTAGGTTAGGTTAGATGTTCAAGATATCTTGAAAACATTATGGGTTCAGCAGAAAATAGCGGTTGATGAAATTAAATTTGATAAAATGATGCATTCGATGAAATGATAGACACCCCTAAAAAGGAGATCCAAGCGACAACAGAGAGTCACGGAGCACTTGTGGTAGTCGTCCGTCCCGTCGACTCACCGGCAGGTGACGCGCGTGGGCGCGGCGCAGGCGGCGGGCGGCACGACGACGCGCACGCCGCCGCGCCGCTTCGCCTTCATGGCGCCGCCGCGCGCGTCCACCACGAACGACACCAGGAACCTGCGGGGGAACAAATGGAGTTACAACACGTAGACACGATAAGAGGCCGTATACAAATTCTGCCGGTTTTGCCTTGTTGAACTTACCCAATGTCAAGCGGCTGCCGGTCGATGGTGGCGACCTTCTGGTCATTGTTGCTGGGCCAGAGGTGTCCGTCCGTCACGCTGTCCTCCAGGGGGCGCGCGCGCGGCAGCGTGCCCTCGCTGTTCATGTAGCGGTACTGTTGCTGCTGCTGGATTGGACACTCCACTTCTCCTGGAACCAGGTGGGTGTGATTAAGATATGTCAAGAAGGATCGTCAAAGATTGACTTAAATTGGGGTTCTGAAGTTCTGGAATTGACATTTGGATTTTTTTCCGTCGCATTGGTGCATTTCGCACTATCTATCTATTTTCCTGTTCTGTAATAGTTGACTAGTTAAGAGGCCTGATTATTTAATGTTATTCCCCCTTTAAACACATTTGCATGCTTGTCAATTAAACATTTTTCCTAGTAAAACAATAAGATCTATGCTAAAGACTGATCGTGTTCCAAATAAATTAATAAAAAAAAACAAAATTTCTAGAGTAGCTGTTCCTTCGAATTCGTATAACGTTAGTTCCTAAGTCATTTGCCATAATTGCTGTTTTAGACATAGCGTTATTTCGGTCTAAAAATAATTTGCCATAATTTTACACTATCTAAGTGTCTACAAACCTAATCCAACTTATACAATCACGAAAGATCTAAAGCAGAAACAGCGTTCATAGGCAAAGCAACAAGCAGGAGATCGGAAGACGAAAAAACTCCCAAATACTTCATATAGGTTTGATAAAAAGTGAAGGACCTTTTAGACCACCAATCTACTCAGATTCCCCAGTAAGAGACCAGTGCTGCCCTGCTAAGCTAAATAGCAGCAACTCAAATAAAACTCTTGTTGCAATCACAACCTTATTACTAAGAAGCGAGGATTTAATTTACTTTGGCAATCGAATTTGACATACTGTTGTTTTGCTTAGGAGGGCAGAGTGTAAGTGGAGTTGCCCAATACATTACACCTAATTGACATTCTCAAATTGTGATTGCACAACTCGACCCGCGTAATTGATCGTTATGAGATTGCCCTAATGTAATCGACGAGCTGAACCCATCGATTGTCGAAAGTAGTAGTCGTAACGGGACCTGTCCATAATGAAAATGATCAACCTAGATATCGTCACTACTTTGAAAAAAATCTCGTATCTCATATTTCGTGATGAACAGTTTTAAACTTAAATCTCAAGAGAAATAAGTTTAAAATCGTATATCACGAAATATGAGATACGAGGTTTTTTCAAATTAGTGACGATGTTATTTTGGTTTCATCTTTTAGGGTGGTCCTAACCCAAAATAGGTTTTTTTTTTATTTCTCCCTTTGACACATCACACTGAAATTACAAGAATGTTAACTAGGATAGAACACCAAGTCGGGCAGACTTGGTGTTCTTGTCAAAAGGCAGTATCTGAAAATGAATAACCAAAGCAGTTTTAACTCTCTTCTGTGAGTAATAAGATTGATATTGCTTTGGAGGGCAGAAGTGTGATTGAAAGATAATTGAAAATTTCTTTAGATTTTTTTACAACGGCGAATGCCAATCCACGGTCTGTCAGTATTATCATTCTCCTTTTCTTAGGAATATGTAAGAAAAGGATAGAGGTAAAATTTATCTGACAGATATTGTAGTTATTAATATTTTTAAACCAATGTATATTCCCGTTTGTTATGAAGACCGAGCATACAGGCCAATACAAACTCAAAAAATGCAATGTTAAAAAATGCAAAGCATTTACAATTCAGTGGTTGCATATGTTGGCGGCATCAGAATCTACGGGCCACAAAAAACCTTGCAATTACAAATTTAGGTCCATTTAGTTTAAGTGAGGACCATTGGTATATGTTCTGATTACAGATTATGTTATGTTCAGTAACGTTCAATGTGCGAGTCGTATTAGAACCCCTTATTCTCGAGCTCAGCGTGCCGAATCCCTTGAGTACCATTCCAATGCAATAATAATTAACCTTTCATAATTGGTCAAATGGGACGATGGAACGGAGCATGATATTTGATGATGGACAAACAGTTTTTAAGGTAGCAAGTGAAAATATTTTGTAAAAACTCAACGAGTAGGTACGGTCGAACCTATAAGTAGCTAAATATCTTGTCACAGCTAAAACTACACTGAATTCTAACTCATTTTAATACGTTATTGCGACAAGGTATAGTCAGCAGCAGAAGTAGGTACGCAACCAGAGGTCAAAATGATCTGCACTCGACTCTATTGTCAAGAGGATACGTCGTGTCTAGATCATTTTGAGCATGTTATTCTGCTTAGCTACTTTTGATGTTGACTGTACTAAAATGTACAACTACTTGTTAGTTCGACTGTACATACACTGTACTACATTTTAAATACGAACTTCCAACGTATTGTAACCGCTTACTTCCCGAGCTGGTAACTCTTGAACGACGCATTGATTTTGTTAAATCTAAACTATCCCAATTTCAGACGTTTTTCATGTCAATCGTTAGGGTGTTATTAAAATAAAACCTGGCACTTTTAATTCGAGTCGGCGACTCGAACTTCCCCGTTAATTTTTCACCTTTTGAAAAACAAAGATGCCCTAGATTGGACTGTGGGTAGATGTCAGGATCCTTACCTCCTTCGTCTTCAGAATCGCTCATGAATGTGTCCTGCATGAGCTCAGGCGCGGCCACGCGATATTTGCCCTCGAGACCACCTGGAACAAACAGACAAACCAAATTAGCACAAAGAACAGTTAAAAAATTCAAGAGCCACTATACAACTATATCGCAGAAAGTTTAAAAATAATTTTGACGTTATTTCCTTAATAAGACTTGACGATGTCATTGTGACAGAGTTCTATTGTGAATCAACAAATGAAGTTGATGACAAAGATAATATACGTTGAGCCTAACTATAATTACTTAATTGTTTTAACTTCGGATTTGATAAGTCTCGGTGAAAACAATAAGACAACGTGCTTCACAAAATTGTTCAATTCAATTTTACGTAATTAATCACGCCGAGTACATATAATTCGAGCAAATAATATGAGTTATTTTTGTACTGTGAGTTGTGACAAAACTAAAATTAAGCATGTGGCTGTGGATTTAGTAGATAAAATTCTTGTCACTTTCTGACAAGTGTGTAAATGTGACAGACGCTTTATCCACATTTATCCACTGCAATAACCTCCCGGCTCCCCAGGTTTGTTGCTTGAGAACGTAATAGCAAATATAAAAGGCACCCTATAGTTAAGCCCACAAGGTTGCAATTACAATGTAACTAATAACACTAGGCAGATTCTCTATGTATATAAAGGTTTGAATATAGCTTGTTTTTTTGTCGATTAGCAACCGCCAGTCGTTTGTTATAACCCACAACAAAAAACTCCAGCTATTTTGGGAACCCAGTTAATTCGCGCGTGGGTGCTAAAAATTAGCTTAGGTGTGTATTTCATTTAGTTCTGCAGTTAAACTAGTTTTTGTTGCTTGTTTACCTAAGCCTCTACTGCCATATTGTTTTGCATACAAAATTGCATGTAAATAACAATAATAATACTACTAATACTACTATAGACGACACGTTGGCCTAGTTGGGAGTGAACCTGCCTCTGAAGCCAGCGGTCCTGGGTTCAAATCCCGGTGAGGGCAGATATTTGTGTAATGAATGAGCGCGAATATTTGTTCCTGAGTCTTGGATGTTTTCTATGTATTTAAGTATATATTTCTCTATTTAAGTATGTTTATCGTTGTCTAGTACCCATAGTACAAGCCTAGAGCTTAGTTTGGGACTAGGTCAATTTGTGTGACATTGTCCCCTGATATTTATTTATTAATAGTTTAAATTGCAAAATGGGAAACCATCCTCCTTTTCTATCTATTCACAGATTTTGGTATGGTAGTTGTGAGTGTGTGGTGCCCTTTAGGTTGAGTAAAAAATAAAGCCGGCTTTTCATACAAATGAACGAACTAAATGCCATTGACCTCTAACTGTCATGATCATGCAAACCAATGCAACTTACAGTCATGTCGAAAATAAAAAGAGACGCCGATAATACTTTACATACTAATGTTATGGTTGTCCCTTTCACGCGTGTACACTTGTACATTAATATGTTGATTGCAATTGGAAACTGATTATGTATGCAGAAAGAAGCGTATGCGCATCCAAAACTGTATTGAAATGTATGACTTCCTTATTCTTGTCGGTGACGGAATTTGTGGTCGCTTTCAAAGAAAGTTATGTTTATTTTTGCTGATGCCTTCGACTTTGTTCGCGTAGAAGTCGTTTATCGCATATCTTTGGGCACTGTCTGAATTTCCAGCACAAAAAGTATCAAAACAATCTCCTTGCCTAATTTTATTACGATCCGTTAAACTGTTTCCTTCTTTTTGGCCTACTCCACTTTTCAATGTACATTTTTGGTCATCGTCCGATTAAAAGTATACCAAATTATGAATCCGCGTCTAGATACATAACATGAACCTAGAATAGAACTATTAAATTACCCAATTATTGTTAAAAAAATTGGTAACTCAGTGGTAAATTGCCCTTTTTCCATAGAAAAGGCGTGGACATCAACCTCGACTGCGTTACTCACTTTAAATTACTTTTTGTGAATTAGGATAACTGTTAGTAAAAGCCTATTTACGTCACTTTTCGAGTTTCAAGTTTCATTCAACAAAATCGTTTAGCGAGAACGTGTGGCTAAAAATTATGTAGAACGAAAAGTAGAATGAACCTTTTACTATTTCTTAAACATCTCATAGTCAATAAATAACCAGATCTACGAACATTTGCTGAAAACAGCTACTAACAAATAATATAATAAAACAGACATAAGAAATACCTTTAAGATGACCTAACCCAACCTAGAGAACACAATAATCGTCTATTTCCATATTATCTCGCGATATATGTTTGGACGTAGGTGCCCTGATGTCACGCGCGTGGGCCTACTCAATTGACTCGGCTTGACTCCACAATTGGCACGCGGCTGGCTATTACAGTGATCAGCTGAGGCGAACACCAGCCCCCTATTTCACAACACTGACAATGACAGGTGACAGGTGACAATTTGGTATACGTTGCAAACTTAACACGCTAATACATACACTAGCTTTCAATATAAACTGCGCCACCTATGTCCCCTGTCACCTGTCATTGTTATGATGGTTTTGACATATTATCGTATTGTCAACGTTATTACGAGTATGGTGCTTATGTAGTTAACAGCAATGTTTTTACGGTATTGTTTCCACATCTGTAGTCTGAACTGGTGAATCGGTCAGAACAGCACAATGTGTCATTATCGTGAAAGAATTAAGGCCGTGAAGCCCTAGTTGCATACACATTGCAACCGTCTCGCTTTGCGTGGGCATGCCGAGAGTAAATATAGGTCAAAACATTTTTACACTGATTTGTTTGAAACTGGTTTAAGTTGAAACAGTTTATTTGTCAATGAGTATTCTGGTAGTAAGTTAGAGAGATCGACTACGACTGATATTTTATTATAGTATAGTACATACATACATACATAACATCACGCCTGTTTCCCAGAGGGGTAGGCAGAGACCACTTCTTTCCACCTGCTACGATCCTGACAAATGTCTTTCACTTCTTCCACATTCATACATGCGCGTCAGCTTCGGGTACTGAGGATTTGGCCCTTTCGCAGAATTTCTCTGATTTGATTCGAAAAAGTACGCCTTGGGCGACCGTTTCCGTCCCTTCCACTCACTTTCGCACTATATATCTCTTTCGTCAATCTTCTTTCATACATTCTCTCCAAATGACCAAACCATCGAAGCATGCCCTTTTCAATCTTAGTCACTACATCTTCTTTCAGTCCACATTTCTCTCTGATCTTGTTTTTTCTGACTCTATCAATCAGTTTCACACCACACATACTACGCAATATAAATTATGGTGGAATCGTAAAATCATAAAATACTAAGGTAACACATACTTTGATAGGCAGAATGTGCTATTAAAACGCAACATGCATGATAGTAGCATGAAAGGTCATTTTGAACATATTTAACCACATTTGCTGCTATGCGAATTCCGAAGTCCTTGGTTTTTGAGATACTGAAGTTTTCTATTTTATGGGATGACCAATAACACGTTTGGTAAACACCTAATGTAGCATAGCCTGTATCAAAATTAAATGAGTGATTTAATTTTCAGTTAGGTAAAGCCTGACAAGATTCTATTTGGCCCTACTTCAATACAAACTTGTATTGAAGTAGGGCCAAATAGAATCTTGTCAGGCTTTACGTTATATTTAAATTAAAAAATGGTACAAAGAATATTGCACACCGACCCATTGGCGAAGTTTTTATAGTGCTTGACCACATAATATGAGATAGCGGGTTTGATTTCCGGTATAATCAGTTATCGAATGGACAAATTGCGACAATACCTATAGGTGTCATTTGAGAACTGTAAAGTTTGATTCTAGTTCAAATCCCGGTAAGGGCAGATACTTTTGTGATGAGCACGAGTATTTGTTCTTGAGTTAAGGATGTTTTCTATGTATTTAAGCATTTATTTCTCTATATAAGTAAGTTTATGGTTGTCTAGTACCCATAGTGAGCCTAGAGCTTAGTTTGGGACTAGCTCAATTTATTTATTTATTTATTTACTATTTATTTATTTGCCCGTGTGGTCGCCGGGTTAGGTTAGTGCCACTCCATGTCTTCCCGTGGATGTCGTAAGAGGCGAATAAGGGAATGAGGGCTTCTAGTACTGCTAGGCGATGAGCTTGCAACCTGTCACTAACACACTGGTAAACATCTTGGCCTGTTTGCGCAAAATGTGGTTACAGATTTACCAACAACTCTTTTTGTAGTTGTTGGTATTTCTGTAGCTCTGCCTACCCTACTCTGGGAATAAAGGGGTGATAGTATGTATGTATTTATTTATTTATATATTATTTCCAGTAGTATATATTTTGAAGAACGAATGCTCCAAGAACTGAGCACGGCAAGTTTTGAAGTCGGACTCAAAATAAATAAGATGAAGACCCAGCTGATGACCAATGGCACGAAACGTAGGGTCACGGTAGATGGGCAAGATATACAATATATTGACGAGTATATCTACTTGGGCCAGATAGTATCCTTCGACAGCAGACAGGCTAAGGAAATTGATCGACGGATCCAAAACGCCTGGAAGAGCTTCTGGTCCATGAAGGCGCTAATGAAGGGCAACCTTCCACTTTCACTAAAGCGCAAACTCGTCGACGTCTGTATTCTTCCCATCCTAACCTACGGTGCCCAAACTTGGTCATTGACTGAAGCCCAAAAATCCCGACTCAAGATTTGCCAGCGAGCAATGGAGCGCAGCATACTCGGGGTTCGTAGAACTGACAAGATCAAAAACACCGAACTGCGCTCCAAAACTGGCATTGCTAATGTGGGTGACAAGACCGCTAGGCTTAAGTGGAACTGGGCTGGACACGTCTGCCGAATGCATCCGGAACGGTGGGCCAGGGTTGCCACCGAATGGACTCCGCAAGATGGCTACCGGAGCAGAGGCAGACTAAAAAGGAGATGGCGGGACGACTTGGACGCGTTTCAAAGCGAATGGCGGGAGCATGCACTCAACCGGGACGAATGGCGAAAAAGAGGGGAGGCCTTTGCCCAGCAGTGGGACACCAAAATAGGCTAATAAAAAAAAATATATTTTACAGCTGCTTTGAATGATAAAATTTACTGATGATCTAAGAAACTGCTGTACAAAAACAGCTGAACTATGTTAATTATTAAAACCACTCAAACACCAGCAGCCTTTTACGTAATGGTAATTCCAACCCGACCTAATTTTAAAACTTACTCTGCAACCATTCAGAGCCAAATCCTCTGAAGTTAATACAAGACTGACCAGTTTTGTAGCCCCTAGCACTTAACGCGTCAGCGAATTCCACGCCCGGCTCTTCCAATTCCATACAAAATTGACCCTTATACCAGAGCCCTTGGCGTTAATAGTATTTACACCGCACGCGCATATTTCCGACGCAATACGCCCAATTATTTTTATGAATCACAGCACAGGAATACTCTCTACATACGCACAAGGGCAATAAAAACAGGCCGCGTATGTACAACTTTGTATGTAATGTGACCAATTTTTATTGCATTTGAGTGCCAAAAACGGTTTATTATGATATCCATGACTACGTAAGAGGACACTGGGTATTCTGGTACCCGCTTAATAGCAATGATGGTGGTGTCGTTGAATAGGTCATACAAATAGGAACAGCGAAAAAGCGCCCAGTGGGCCGAGCACGCTGCCACGGGTCAATTTTTGACATAGGGTCTCCCGACCCTATTAATTCGTCTATTCCATATTCCAACGTAAGTATAAAGAACTAAGGTTTAAAATAATAGTGTGTTTTGTGTGATTTGAGTCCCTTTAAACTAAGCAACTTACCCCCTTACTTATGAACGTGGAATAAGCTTGGAATAGTTAATGCCATGCTTTGTCCTTATCTGTAATTGTGACATTTGCAACTGACAGAAAGTGACAAAGCATGGCATAAACTATTCCAAGCTTATTTCACGTTCATAAGTAAGGGGGCTAATCCCTCGGTGGCTGTCATTTTATTACCTTTTCCGTTACCTCCTCTTGGAGCGATTGTCGGAACGGTTTGAGGGTTTTAGCTCGGGCAAGTTGGACTTAACGCACCCTGGCCTCCATCGGGCGGGTATGCATAAGCATTTCCCACGGGACAAAAAATGGTGCTGTTGCTTTAATTTTACATCACACTCAATCAATTTGTTTCATACGCCACTATGGAACCATCTCAATGTGACGTTTTCATTCAATTCTTAAGAAGCCTCTTACAATTTGAATCATTACGTCACTTTGACATAGTGTCATAGTGGAGTATGAAACAAATTTCTAGACTGTACATGTTTACACAAACACATGTAGAACGCAAGGCCAAACTTTACCTATAAAAATATCTAATTAGTACCGAGACATGAAGGTCTTAAGTAGTTTTAGGAATGACACGAGATGAGGCGCTTTAGCTAAAAATAATGTTGAGCATACGTGATATCATCCAACAGAAATAATTCCTGTAGAATCATTTAGGTAATACATATGCTAAGATAATTAGTATAGTTTTATTTTTGTGTCCAAAGTGAGAGTGAGGCTACTGAACCAAAGAACTGGATGACATTTTAGCTGCGTTTCACCAGAGCTGTGCGAGGTAGCGGAGGAAGAAACCCACCAATAGGAGAGCTGTGGTGAGCGAGGCTAGGAAGTTTATTAGTGGATTTTTCCTCGCACACCGCTACGCTACCTCGCATAGCTCTGGTGGAAACCAGCTTGCATGGGGGTGTTAGTGACTTAAAACAGCGCTGTGTCAAGTTGTCTGTCGAACGAAATGACAGCTTCGTTCTTCACATCACCACTCACCTTACCTTTGTAAATAACATGCTATTCCTGCACATAAAATTGAGTAGCGTGAGGTGAGAGGTGAGTCGTATAAAGCTCCCTAAGATTGCACGGGCTAAAATGAGTTTTGTACGCTCTGGCAGGACTCAAACTCGCTGATTATAATAGTTGCGACGAGTTGAAAAGTTATACGATTAAGACATTAACATCCTAGAGCCTTGACCATTTCGAATCACGTTTAGGTATATGAGAAATGCAAACGCTTTCGAGTTTTTTTTTTTGCATAAGCATTAAAATAAAGAAAGAAAGAAAGAATGAAATAATTCAGCAACTTACACTAAGGGCTCAGACTACGTTAGTAATTTAGTTGAGTAACGAGTATTTTAGTTGTCACTAAAGGTCGCCCGCGACTTGATACGCGTAGAATTAGTTTCCCGCTAGTCCTCCTATTAATGCCTTACGGGATGAATTTCTAAAAACCCCTCCTTAGTGCACCCCTGGGATATCCATGGACTTACGCCCTGCAAATTTGAAGACCGTGGGTCCTGTAGTCTTTTTCCCCAAACAAACTTTGGTCCCCCGTTTCACCCCCTTAGGTCATGAATTTCCCAAAATCCTTTCTTAGTGCACCCCTACATAGACCTCATTAGGAACCTATACGTGCCAAATTTGGAATCTCTAGACCCATGTCAGTAACTCAGTCAGTTTCTTCTTTCGTTTCTTTTCTTCAGACACGTTAGGTACTAAAATACTCGCTACACGGCTAAACTAGTAACGTAGTCAGTAGCTAGGATGGGAGCTATAAGATGCCTCAAACAGATAAACAGACTCACTTTAAACTTGTAACAACCCTCTTTTATGCCGGGTTTGAAAGTGTCTAAAACGATTTTTTCGACCATCTACTATGTACTCTTATCTAAATGTAGAGCTACAATCAACATCTAAATATCTTCACAAGAACTTCCACATCTGTAATATAACTCAGATAGGATATAAGACAACAATTTTAAATGCAATTATAATTCCACATTATGTTGGCAATTAATCATTCGAACACATTCAATGCATATCGCCGAGTAATCTCTCCGTGTAAAAAACGACAGTAAATTCACTTTCAATAGCAACAACGCACGATCGCACAAGAAATATATAAATAGGTAAAGTAGCACGTGTGCTGTAACGGACCGGGGTAACTCTAGAGACCTAAAGACCCGAGATAAGTATTTATTCATAGCGTTTTTAAGACAGCTGTCGCGAGATATGAACTTTAAAATTCGTAATTATTAATTGCGAGCCGAAAGTTACATTTCCATCTCTAGAGAGTAAAATTATTTTGAAAAAAGAATCAGTCAAATATTCTTGTTACTAGACCGTGGAAGAATCTTAAGCAAACATTACGAAATGACGATGACGACTATGACGATGTTTATCAAATAGTGTTTTTTCATTCCATGATCAACAATTTACAATGCCAATTTTTCAGAATTTGAAAAATAGGCGTTGGAAATGGTAAGTTATAAAATAAAAGTTACCAAATAACCTGGTAGCAAAATTTATCACGCACTTTGGCCAGTTAACTTGCTACTAAACTAAATTAACTAATTAGTAAAATAAAATCCCTGTAACGCCAGAGCTGCTGTCGATTTGTGATATCTTTACTAATGAGGCTGCTAGGCGAGCAAGGCGCGGCGTTGACATCACCGGCGAAAAGGTCGCTAATGCGACGGCGACTCGGTGTTATTATCTACACAAAGGTTCTCTTGATCGCACTTTTCCATGGCATTGAGGGAAACAAACAAACCATTTGAATCTGGGATCTGAATCCTGCAGAAATTGAAATCTCAAAAGACTGCAAATGCATTGCTAACCCTGTGGGCCGAGCATGCTGCCACGGGACTTAGTGTCAAATGACGTCAAACGGGAACTAGTGTCAAATATTATAATGAAAATATTAAATTAACAGCCTCCCGGGAATTAAGTTGCTTAGTAATAAAAGGACTCAAATCACACAAAACACACTTTTATTTAAAACCTTAGTCCATTATACTAACGTTGGAATACCTATGCAATAGACGAATTATAGTCCCAACCCTATGTCAAAAATTGACCCGTGGCAGCGTGCTCTGCCCACTGACGCGATGCGTGTCATTTCACCTGTTGTCTTTTTTTTATGTTAAGGAGAAGGCACACGATGGTCACATGATGGTAAGTGGAATCTGAGACCCATAGATATTTGAATTCTCAAGACTATAATCCTAAGACCTCAAATGCGTCGCCAACCCTGAGGACTAAGATGGAATGCCTCTATGCTAGTAATTTCACCTGTTGTCTTATGCCCACACCGGAACACAACAATGCGAACACTGTTGCTTGGCGGGTGGTTAATGGATAAGATGGTGGTAGTGATCCGGACGGACCCGGCACAGGGTCCTACCACCACTAAAACACAACAATGCAAACACCATGGAACACAACAATGCAAACATTGCTTGGCGATAGGTTTTAACCTATCCACCACCACCGTATGGTCCGGACGGGCACGCTGCACTAGGTTTACCACAAAGCTACTGAGCTGGCCATTTTTTACTGCCATAGACATATAGACGACCCATGTAATCAAAGTTTCCACGCATTCGCTGCCAAGATTATCTACATTAGCCATGTAGATGCCATTAAATCTCCACTGATTAAGAATCAGAGACAGACGTCGAAGCCGAAATCGAAGTGGATGACATCATCAACATTAAGATCAGATCGCAATTAGACTAAAAACCCAAGTCCTGATTAACAAAATCAATTACGAAAAGGGAATAATTATGGAGTCATAATGTGTTTATTATGAAACTGTCACACTATCTACTCGTTGAGTATTTAAGAAATTCTGAAAAGTTTACAGTTCCAGTGATATACTCGTAAAAACTATGACTATCAATAACTTTATACAAAAAGTGAATAATAACTCTTATCTTACTGATCAGTCATTTAACCCATTGACAGGTAAGATCAACTCAACGCGACGGAGCGAGCAAGAAACTATCCCGTGGAGGTAAGATGAAGCGAAAACTTTTCTGCTGCGTATAACAGTACAGTAATAGCCGCCAGTGATGTTTGTTCACGGGCTGTGCATTATAATGGGTGTTTAATCGCACACAAGTGTCGTTTGAAACCTTGATTTGTTGATTCTTTATGTTGTCTTACCTATTGATCATTAAGGTTCGTTGCGAGACGACATAGGCAAGCAATAGACAAGCGACGAATTCTTCAGTCTCTATTGACGACACGCTGGCCTAGTTAGTGACCCTGCCTTCGAAGCTAGTTCAAATCCCGGTAATGGCAGAATATTTGTGTGATAAGCACGAGTGTTCCCGAGTCTTGGATGTTTTCTATGTAGGTATTTAAGTATATATTTATCTATATAAGTAAGTTTATCGTTGTCTAGTACCCATAGTGCAAGCCTAGAGCTTAGTTTGGGATTAGGTTAATATTATGACTTGTCCTGTGATATTCGTATTGTTTATTTTGCCTTTACTGACAAGTTAATAAGAGCTAGAGCAAGTTAAAAATACAGTCGGCAACCAAAGCTAGTTTATTTATAAACTTTTTTAAAAGACAAAGTCGAAAATTGTCTATACACACGAAAACCCTTAGTCGCATAAGCGTCTTGATTCCACACGAGCCTGACAAGACGCTAGATATTTAGATCAACTAAAAAGTTTGTTGAATCACTAAACAAATTACTGTTGTTACCGCCAGCCACGATTGATATAATTAATATCATAACTATTGTAATATTTTTTTGACAAGTAACTGAAAATCTCTCTTGGTTGGCTCCTTTTTGAGTGCAAATTTAGCTCCGGGAAATAACTTTCCACGATATTTTAATATATTGTAGTATTTATTGATTGATTGTAGATGTTATACAAAACAAGGTTTGTACCTTTCGGATATATTATTTTTTTATGAAAAAGAGAACATACAAACTAACTTTCTCAAATCTACATCATTAAGAAATCAGACTAGGTGTAAGGGAAAAGAAACGTTGTCGCACTTAGTAAGTTTTTTTTGCAACAATCCTCTTAAACAATAAATATTAATTTAGAAAACTTCGCATGACTAACGCTAATAAATTATCAGTATTATCACTTGTTTATTAATTATGTTCGCTCACCACCAAATTTATGAGTAAAATATAAACCTAATCCAACTCCAGTTTGTTTGCCCGAAGCTCTTTTACAACCGTGCCAAGGATCTCCTTATTTATGATCTCCGGATCTGAGAAGAATAAAAAGTCCTGCCAAATTTTATCAGTTGAAGGCCGGAACATTTTAGTTATGTCATAAGCTATAAGTTCGTCCTCAGATAGATTATTTGGAGAAAAATCTACAGACAGTGACTTGCGTTAACCACCGATGCAGAAAGAGGGGAGTTATATGTTTAACGAGTGTCTGTTTGTGGCATATCGCAGCTTCCAAACGGACAGGAAAAAAGAAAGATAAATGTTTATTCAGTAAGTAGGATGGAATCGATAGTAGGATTCGGAATCGGTTTTTAAATATATTTTTTTAGTTTAATTGGGATGCTTTTCAGCTAAGCTCCATGCTAATCGGTCGGGCCGGACGATAACATCACGCCTTCATTCCAAAGTGGGGTAGGCAGAGCTATAGAACTTAAAACAACTCTAAAAGACACATTTTGCACAATCAGGCCAAGAAGTTTACTAGTGTATAGTGACAGGTTGCAAGCCCTTATTCCCTTAGTCGCCTCTTACAACATACACGGGAAGACATGGAGTGGCTTAATGTATCATTTTCACTAAAACAGCACCATGATAATAATTTTCACGGATTTAGTACCTACGCATTTGTTCCCGAGTCTTTAAAGGCATTTTTGTATTCTATGTACATATGTATTTGAGCATGTATTTTTATTTATTTTACATAGTTATTTCTATCATGTCCTAATATTCATAGTAGAGATTGTCTAATCTTAAAGTGGAACTCTTTCTTACGGGTGGAATTGTGGATGCATATTTCATAGGTCGACAAGTGAAGAGGCGTTCAGTTTTAAATTAGACTATCTCTTCGAGGCTATATAGAGCTTAGGGACTAGGTTAATTTATCTCAAGATATTTATTTATATTATAATAAAACATACTTATCTAGATTAATTCGTTTCTTTGCCTAGTAATAATAGCTAAAAATTTCTGTCTAAATGGTTTTTGATTAAACTGACAGATCTATGAGATCTCTACTTTCGTTATCACATCACCAAGCAAGTAACTTTGTGTTTAAAATTTAAACGTAAACCAACTGTGAATAGAACTATTTAGTGTTGTAATTGAGTGTTATTTAGGTAAGGAAACATTAATTTAACCCGGCTGTTTCAATGGCCGGTCTATTTTAGGCCAATGTTTTCAACGCAACAGTTGCCATTGCCTGATGTATGTTTATTCATACTAGGAGTTCATGTTTGAATGCTGGTTTTAAATGTGACTGGTTCTATGACGTCAGGATCCAGGAGGCCAAATAAATAAAGCAACTGGGTCTGCTTTGAAATGTTGTCAATAGTTTACCTAAATTTGGAAAACAATCAGGATTTCATTTCATTTCATAAGATGACAGGTACATACTTGAAAATTGTCTTTATTCCATCATCCTCACTTTTAATCATACTTCTTTTTTGACTTTAATATCAAGTTGTAAGTTGTCATTCTATTAGTTTTAGTATCTGTAATTATTGCTATTTTAAATAAACTACTTATTTTTAGATCCCCCAACTGATGAACCAGCATCAGCATTTGGAAAAACATTTTCACCGATCACTTGTAACTTTAACCTTCACACTGGCTGAATTGTTCCACTGGACAGTACCTAATCATTAATCAATTGAATTTGACTTCACAGAGACCTGGGCCCGTATTACGGTCGCGTTTATCGCGGTGGACAAAGCATCTGTCACTCTCGCACTGTACTTGTTAGAAAGTGACGGATGTTTTATCCACGTTTAGTCACGCGATATACGGTCATATTAAGCCCCTTATATTGGTATACCACGATTGTCTCTATCCAATTCAATTGCAGGTTTACCATCTCAGCGCGACAATCATACATGTGCAAAGTTCCTTTTTCATCATGCACTTCCTAATACAACCATTTGATGTTTGGTGTGACTTCATCACTTGAATTTGTTTAGTTACCCTTCACCTCCTTATATGCTTATTCCACCCGCCTACACGTAGCCATATCGCTTTTACCTTTTTCTGTTTAAGCATGTAGAAATACATGACACTTGAATCTCAAATCCAATCTCATTAGCAACGGGACGTTTGCGCGTCAATTTCGTTCTGAATCATTTTTGTGTTGGTTTAAGTACCAGTAAACAAAGACTTCAGCCCTCAAGTGACTTACCTATGCATACAACCTTATATGTTAAGTGTGACTTCGTCATTTAGAATTGGTAGTAGTAACCCACTTCCTATGTGCCTATTGCATACCTGTCAAACACATAACCTTGTTGCCATGTATTGACGTTAAAACGGCGCGCAAATGTGTGTCATATTATTATAATTGAATAACCAATGTCCATAACTAGCCGAGTCATCGTAAATATTAATTCCTCATCTCAAAAACTAAAATTGCCAAGCTCGATGCAGCTCCACGAGCGAGGCAACAATTTTAGGTGCTCTAGTCACTTACGCTCGTTCAAAGCCTAATTTATAAGGATAAGGAGGACCGATATTGAGTACTTATCCCTAATAACACAACTAGTTGTGTAATACCAGTGGGTCAATAAGGAACACCGTCAGCCGACCTTGGTGCATTCATTTGATAATTAAATGATGAAAAGTGCGGTCAAAATGTCAATTGTATTAAAGCAATTAACACTCGGTATTTAGGTTAGATTTTTATCAGTATTCATCTGCAGTTGTCCTTTTTCAGAGAGCATGTATATGTGCATACAGTTTGACACTATTTTGGTATATTGTAGCCCTAAAAAAGTATTTAAAGGGTAGCAATCGCAAATGCGGCACTTATCAGGCATCATAGGAGGTTTTCTTTACATTTTTACCTATAAGCACCAGGAAAAATATCGAAAACCACTTAAAACGGGAAAATAGGCAGTTGTCTTTCGATATTTAACTATATAGATGAAGACCATATCGCCAAAATCGGTAGCTTATTTGATATTGCAACCTTTTAATTAACCAAATAGCTGTCATCGACCCTAAATTACAGTAAGTGGTTTGTTCAGTCTACCAGAAGGACTTTGACAGTAATAAATAACGGGTCACAGTCGAAACGAAGCGAAACGGTTTCTTACCCAGCGACTTGGCTTGAAAATATTCAGCGCCGGAATCATACATTTACATGATAAACAGACCCGTTACAGTGTCATTGGCCAGAGTTAATGGAACATACAAAAAACCCCAAGAATACGGTTGCCGTGAGAATCCCAGTAGAATTTGCATTGCTAATTTAAAAAGGCATAAGTGCAATATAATAGATAAAGCAATAATAATTGTATGATTTTGTTATAAAGACAAATGCAATATGTTCTCCTATGAGAGTTGTGCCCTTTTAAAAGTTGTCATAAAGTGAAGTCATCCATGTAGTAGCATTTACGTGAAATGATCTCACAACAGCAAATAGCTATGTAAATTGATGTTAACTGAACATCCTGATTTTGTTCTTCCAGTTCAAACTGACGTTTACAAGGCCAAGTAAATAGTGGCGTATATCTGTTGAAATCAGAGCACGAAGACTAATATGGAGTTGCATTCAGAACCAAACTTTTCGATTTCCGTATAAAATCGACCCGGTATCGCATTTTTGGCATTGATTCTGTTGGATTTTGTTTCGTTAAACGTTAATTAAGATGTGACTAAAATAAAGATGGCCTCACCAAAACAGCTAATGCTAATATTGTCTGAAGCAAATAAGAGCTGTCATGAAGTCAACAACATTATTAAAATGTCGAAACAAGGTGGGCTAGTACAAATTTGATGCCGTAAAAAACGTAATAAGAATAAGCTACCAAATTCTCAAGGGTAAAAAGTATTTGTCAGTCCAAGACATGAGTTATCACAGTGGTAAATTTGTCGTATGCGCAACTAAAATACTACCATCGAAACTTGTAAACGTCAAAACCTTCTCACAAACTTTTAACATTCACAATATTATTTCAAATAGTTTGGCCGTCGTTTTATATCTACAAGAGTTGTTTACGAACGCAAGCTGGGAATGGCTTTACGAACCGTGATATTTTTGGTAGTAGAACTCTACACTTCTATAGCTAAAAGCGTCCTCTCATCCCATAATCGCTTATCACCGGTTATTTTTAGCGGAAGTGTAGCAGCCTATATAATTAGCTGACATGCTCACGCGCAGCCAACTGTGACCACCATGGTATTCTGTAACGCGGAAGGAATTCGAACAGGGAATAAAAAAAAAAAGTTTGTTCTTCCAACATTAAATGCAGATAAATCATCTGAAGAATGAGGTCTTTAGAAGTAGTGTTGAAGACAACGCAACAGTGGTGATAGGACCTGTGGGGTTACTATGACAGAGCTATGCAGTTAATTTTACGGCGAGCGTAAAGGATTGCTATAGCAGTTATATAGCTCTGTCTTTTTGTAATAGCGTTAACTAAGCTCTAAGATCGCTACTACCAACCTAGGACAGGTTGCCAAGCAGCAGTTTGCAGTTTTGAGTTATGGGGTAGGGATAAGACAACTGGCGAAATGACTAGCATAGCAGCATCTAAGCCCTTAGTTGCATTTGCAGTCATAGGAGTGCAATAATGAGATGGTTGATCGCATGATCAGGTAGCTTCCCTACACATACCATAAAAAACAACATGCTTGGAAAAATATGGATTGGGAACATCACTAATTCCATAACGCATCCCTATTGCGTTTGACAGATAAGACGCTCTCGGCGTCTGTCGAAGTTTCTCTTGGCGGCATTGTGCGCTTGGTAGATTATCTTTTGTTTTTTCGGAATATAAAGTCTTGTAAACCAATTTGTGTGTATTACTTGATTGAGTGGTCAGTTGTGATGGTCATCTAATAGATGCTGACGCACGTAAATGGAAAATCAAGGACGAACCAATTTGGATATACCTTGTGCTTCTCTAGAGTCTATGCTGCCCTCAAAAGGCGGTATCTCAAATTCAATGACCAAAGCAGATCCAACGCTCTCCTGTTACTAATAAGGTTGCAATTGCTACAGGAGTCTTGTCTGATATGTTGCTATTTGTCTTAGCAGGACAGTACGAGTATGAGGATCTTATATTTATTTACGAAAAAGCAAGTATTAAATTACTCGTCGACTGCGCGTCTAAAGCTTGTTAAACCTTTGCGACGGTACAGAATAACACGATGGATGGTGTAACCAGTGATGTAAACCAAAACATTTGCTCAACCTTGACTGTGCGAGATACTCCGAACTCCGATGTTAGTTCAAGCGGTTTTGACGGATTCGGAACTGTTAGGATGTATTGCGCAGTTTTGAGATCAACATGAGCTCTAACTAGACAAGATACATTATGCAAACGTAAGCGATGTTCGAAACCTGACAAAATTTATTGGATTGACGTAAGTGAAGATCTATTGCACTCCCCGCTTATGTAAATTCCATACCTCATGGTAAAATCGGTAACGTCGGTATGTAATAGTTTTCTTTATTTGATATTATTTTAACTAGCCTAAACAGATTTAAATATCAGGGGACAGTCTCACACAAAATTCCTTCCTTGTACTATGGGTAAAACAACAATTAACATACATCTGTATGAAATAAATACTTAAATAAATATATATTTTCTCAGGAACAAATGCGATCATCACACAAATATTAGCCCCAACTGGTATTCAAACCTAGAAGAGCTAGGCTACAATAAGTCTATTTTAATTATAATATCCTTTGCTTTGTCACTTTCTGCCAAATTAAAATCTCACAATGTATACGTATAAGTCAAATAGACTGACAAACTGACAGACAATTGACGCACAGCCTTAAAACGCTGTAATTAGCAACTTGAAATTTGGAAGGAATGTTCTACTACCACATGAACTAATGTTTTTTTTTAAACTATGGGGATATTTATAGAGGGAGCAGCGGGATACTAATTCTAGGCAGACAAAATCGCGGGTCTTCGCTATGATAGATAAAGACAATGAGATCATCTGCGTAAATACATAGATGAATCACTTGCATGCACTTATAAGAACGTATAAAAAAAAAACACCTTTGCCCCTAACTGCATTCGTCAAATAAGCGTACGAATAGTTTTTTTTTTTTTTAAGCATTGAGTATTGTTAATTTGTTGGTCTGTCAGTATGTTTACATAGGTAGTTTAAACTGTTTCGACAGGTCATTTTGAAACTCATTCCCGATTAGAATGGGTTGAAATTTGGAATACACTTTTAAATGAACTCAAGACAATTCAAAATTATGGTATGGTGTCTAATGATTTTACGTAAGCCGATACAAATCAAATATTTCCATTTCTATTTCTATAATGACAATTGATCATGGAGTCGGAAGATGGCAAAAATAATTTACGATGTAAGTACTAAAATTAAGACCCACTAAGTTTGGTTTGTTAGATCGGACTGGATTACAGTCGACAAAAAAGCGTGTTGATGATTATCCTTGACAGATACAAATTCTGATTAATCGTAATGTTTACCACTACACTCAAAAACCTCAACTCAATTTAATGTAATTTTTAATGGAAAATGAGCACACCGTCCACGTGACGATACGTGGGCATAGGCATTCTCAAGACTACAATCCTGATACTGCAAATGCGTTGCCAAGCCCGACGACTAAGAAGGAATGCGTCAAAGCCAGAAATTCCATCATCCACGTAAATGTCCAATCACAAACTAACAGAAAGAAGTTCAGTACGCGATCTTATTTGATTATGATCTGCGGACCAGACACGAGGCGCCCCACATACCGTGTTTACGTTCCGAATAGCACTCTGTTTCGTAACGACTGCGGAACGGGAGCCTTTCGGGCCCGTCGGGACTGGGAGAACTCGCTAGTTTTGATAAAGATGAAGTTGGCTAGTTACTTTGACAATCATTGTCTCCTATGCATGTGTATAATGAGGTTTCAAGGTATCCAGACTTTATTAACTCCTATACATCAAACAGTTTTTGTAAAAGGGCTTTGATAGATATGGGACCGTGGGGCACGAGTGAAACGATAGGTTACACACGGACTGTTTAATAGATGTGACTGTGGTCACAGTCATAAATCTACCCGAAACCTTCTACTATAAAATTTCCTAGACCGTGTAAAAGAAAGCCTCCGCTTTTTAGTACCATTATGATTAGGGGGAGGTTACACGCTCTTTTTTCATTAATTTGGTCAGAATGACCGGAGAATGATCTTCTAACCCACGGACTGATGGATTGATGGTCTGTACTGATGAAAATCCATTAAGTTTATGCTAAGAAATAACAAAGTTCATATTATATTTTTATTTTATCATGGAATACACTATATGCACTCATTAAACCGCTCATTTGCTAATGGAGGATCCGTAACAAACCCTTGAGCACATTTTTGTACTTTAAAATATCTTCCTTCCTTTTTATACCTACGAAAGCAAGAAAATTAAGCGAATTGTTAATAATTTTGTTATAAACAAAATGTGAACGGGTCCGAGCATTTTGCAACTCTTGGGTGCATATGTTGAGCAGTGGACGTCATTCCACTGATATAATTAAAACGAAGCAGAAATGTCACGTAATTTAGAAAATTATTGAAGAATTACACAAATTCATCCATGCAAGAGTTATAGTACTTTTCAAAATGACAAGAGAACGCCATTACCATAGAAAGTGGTATAATTCAAGTTTATTACGTGACCCCGCGGCTAATTGACCGCTAATGGTAGCTAGCGGTGGATAAGCGAGTTAGGTGACAATGGACTGTGGCGACCGCCATTGAAAGTGTAGGTAGGAAATGAGCAGTCGAAATAAACAATGGTTTTTGTAGGTAAGTACCTAAATTCCTAGAGTTTTTTTCAAAGTGTGATAGAATTACGAAGGACAATCAGTCAATATTTTTTTTATTTAAACTTCAAATTAAACAAAACATACTTACAACGACCAAATACTTCTAAATTTCAAAAGGTCGATTAAGAACATTAAAAAAATTACAAAGATATACCTATAAATATATTTATAAACGTCAAAAAGATTAATAATTTGCGACGTGCGTGTTCTTTATTAAAGTTTTAAGTTTGCGTGATAATTACACAATGTGATAAATCTATTTAGACATTATCGTGTGTTACATTGAATAAAAAGCCTGACGATTCGAACCTGTAATAATGACTGAAAGGGTTAAGGTTTTAAAATTATTACACGTTATATGTAGTAATTTGCACTACCACTATTGAATAATGTTAAATGTAATTATTATTCCTTTATAGTTACCCATATTTTTAAACCAATGTGTTTACGTACCAATGGCTAGCTAGAGAGATGTGTTACATAGTTACAAGTCATTTACAAAGAAAGAAAACAGGAAAAGGAAACAAGAATTATCGACAATGCAAACGAATTACAACGACAACAATTGCCAACAGCGCTTCCGTTCATAAATTCTAATAAAGCCAATTTCCCTTCATCGCGCAAAAACGTACGCGGCAAAAAGTTTTTGTTAAAAACATACCATCTTCCGATGGCGACCTGATGCACTGTAAACACGATATTTTCTTTTTCACTTTATCCTTTTTCGGCTTTGCATTTTCCACTTTCTTTAAATCCTTCGTTTTACTTTTCTGATTTTTAACCACACCCATTTTTCATAATACGGAAAAGCGCGCGAATAATTACGGTAAGCGAACTTTTTAATTTTGGCGGGACGCGCGGCGCAGATGTGCGTTCGGAAACTAGTGCCAGACTAGCAACGCTAACTGCGTTGGCGGGCGAGGAAATACTGGCCGGTGAGAAGGCTCGCACGCTACGCGCGGTCTGTGGTCATAGACGTACGTCTATCGAGGAGTGAGCTCACCCGATGGGATGCCCGAATGGGAATGAAGGCCAATACATGGATTAATATTCTGCCTGTGGTACAGAACTAAAATACAATGATAATTTCTCCTATTTATTATTTCGAGGAGTGTTACTTACTGTCCTAAAGAAGTGTACCTACGTCCGCACTGCGTGTTTCAAACTTGAAAAGAAACAGACTAATTGATCCATCGTAATAAATTTCTAAGTGATTAAAATGGAGCTAAATTTAACATCAATCGATCGTTTTCTGGGCCTGTATAAGTAGCCCTGCGGTTGCTATCACTTCAAGGGCGAGTGGAAGGAAAGTATTCGTGACTAGTGGTCATTCTTCTCGCGGTAAAACGGAACGTTAATGCAGAACGCAGACTTGATGAACTAATTTGATTAATTTATCCGCGATAATACATTGAACAATAGCTTTTGCCTGCGCCCTTAATCAAGTGAAACTGATTTATTGTTGTTTGTAGGAAAAATTTGCATTTTTGGGGATGAAAACTATCCTATGTCTTTCTTAGGGACTTAAGATGTACTTATACCAAGTTGCATCAAATCTGAAATAGTGATTTTGCCAAGAAACCGTAACAACAGGCGGGCGACTGTTGTTTCCCATTTTTTTTGGTAAATGTATTTGTTTACATACATATTAAAAGTCATAACTTTAATGATGCTTTAACCGTAAACTATTCAGACTTTATTAAACATCTAGCGTGCAGATAAGACCAGTTTAAGTTAGGTTTGTCGTATAAAAATGATGAATAAATAACGGCTTCATTTAAAAATACTTTATACGCATTAATTATGACTTCTAGCTGGGGTCGAACCCACAACAGGACCTATCACTACTGCTATACCAACCAGTCAGTTCAAGATAAGTAGGAAATGTGATAAGACGCATGGTGGAAACATTTAATCACCATTGCTTGGATAGACCCGTTTTTATTATAGCTTTTATTACGCTGAAACAAAATCCTTTCATCCTCGCCCTCTCACACGTGTGTGTAATGGAATATAGATAGATAACAATAGTAATCTCACACACGCACCGTCAAGTGTGCGTCAATTTTGTTCTGAATTATTATTCCGTTGGTGGTGCCACTACACGCAAACAGCGCATCCCTCAAGTGCTTCACCACATCCATGCTTCAGTAATTTAGTCAAGGTTGCGTCGCCATTATTTTCGAACAACAAAGCGATACAATTTCCTTGGTTATGATTCTAATCGTAGTTGTAATGGCGCCGGTTTTGCTATTTCAGTACCGATAACTTTTTATGCAGATAGTTATGTATGAAGATCAAGAGCAGTGAGTGTACAATACTACATCGAGATGGTCAGCGGCAGAGATAGCTATACATTTGAGTACCTACCTTGTCACGTTTACGTCAGGGTTCAATTGAATTTCCACACGAGTTTAAAACCGGTGAATACACACTGATAAAAGTAACCCCTTATTCACATTTTCTAGTATTTGGTAAAGTTCTGAAACTATATGAGCTACTTATCCCTACACGAGGTACCTCAAATGTCACACTCCCTCTGTTAGGCTGTCACAACATTTCACTTCGTACAAAACATCACCATCATCATTTCAGCCGAAAGACGTCCACTGCTGAACATATACGCATCCTCCAAGGTTTGCCTCAAGGACCGTTCCTGGATCCATGTAAAATGTCCCACTTCATTGTTGATGTCACACCATGGGAAAACAAACGAAAGATGATAGAGTAGTAGAATCAAGTAACTCTGAGTGTGATTAAGACTGCATACAAAGCGTTAGCTTGCCTCATTTTAGTTAGGACAATTGAGTTACTCATTCAAACTCGTTTTAAATGTATGTATCCCTCATTATTACTGCCAATTACTTATTTTGTGGCATTAATAGTGATCACACCACAAAGAAAATGCCCCTAAAAGAAAAAATATTGGATTCAACCATAATATTGTGAAAATATGGTGTAGGTATCCCAATTTCATCACGGCAGGCGTGTCGCTGACACGAACCGTGTCGATGGTTTTCTATTTTAGTGTATTATGATACAAGTTGGTTGAATCGATCGGGAATTGAGCCAAGGGCGGGTTTCGTCAGACGTGAGCCGTTTCTTTTTACAAATACAACTATTTGAATTCCGTTCGGCAATAGAGTAACAAATTTTTGTGGGCATCTGATACATAATTCATATCGTTCATCGTTCTATATATACGTTTGAAAACGCTGCGAGCAGCGCCGGACCTAAACCTTGATCGGGATAGAGCATGATTGTCTTTGGGCGCTCCTTAGGTGACGCTTTTACATGACATGATTAAATTGTAAATCAATGTATCTAAACACGCCACTGTGACATATCAAACTGTCACTTTTTAATCAGTCTCTTAAGAGTTGATCATGCGAATATTATTATGATAATAGCATTGGTTGTCTGTCGCTATTACACTTGCTCTCGCAACCGACAGCAATATTTGTCACTCTTTATTCTTAGAAACCCAAAGCCAGTCGAAGACCATAATAGCTTTACGAATTAGAAAGTAAATAAAAGTTTATTTATTGTACATAAGTGCGTTACAAATATGAGACGGTAAAGTTATAAACAGTTTGTACAATTAGGTCATGTATAAGTAAGGTCAAAGTGACAGAAGGTGTTAACCCTTCACATGTCCGAGGGTAAAAAAGTACCGAGTCCTGTCTCTTTACATTATGATTCCATACAAAAAATTGTTAAGAAAATAAATACAAAAAGATGTATGAAAATTAAGCACTAATCAGTGCTAAGACATACGAAAGAAGAACATTTGTGCTAACGTTTGTACAGTTGGCTGAAAGCCCGTCATGGACCTAACTGGAAAAAGTGGAATGAGCTCCTTGATCAAAAGCGGGACAGTTACAGCTATATATAAATCAGTCCTATTAACACGGCGTTTCCACGATCGTTGTAAAACTATAAATATATTTTACAACCTGTTGTTGAGCAGACACATTCGTAGCCAAGATTTTACAAACGATTTTCGCTATCTTATAACTCATAGGAACATTATGTAATCGCAGATAAGTGAAACTTTACGTCTACAGGCACATGCTTATACATCTATTTGTGGTTAAATTATCACCGGAAAACGGGACGCAGTGCATGCGATAACCTGAAGAATCCAGAAGAGAGAAAGAGAGGCCTTGACTGACATAGGGTAGATGGGAATGGATAGTTTTTAGGGTTCCGTAGCCAAATGGCAAAAAACGGAACCCTTATAGATTCGTCATGTCTGTCTGTCTGTCCGTCCGTATGTCACAGTCACTTTTTTACGAAACTATAAGAACTACACTGTTGAAACTTGGTAAGTAGATGTATTCTGTGAACCGCATTAAGATTTTCACACAAAAATAGAAAAAAACCATAAATTTTGGGGGTCCCCATACTTAGAACTGAAACTCAAAAAATTTTTTTCATCAAACCCATACGTGTGGGATATCTATGGATAGGTCTTCAAAAATGATATTGAGGTTACTAACATGATTTTTTTCTAAACTGAACAGCTTGCGCGAGAGACACTTCCAAAGTGATGAAATGTGTGTCCCCTCCCCCTGTAACTTCTAAAATAAGAGAATGATAGAACTAAAAAAAATATATGATGTACATTACCATGCAAACTTCCACCGAAAATTGGTCTGAACGAGATCTGGTAAGTAGTTTTTTTTAATACGTCATAAATAGTAAATAGTCCATACGCTACCCATAGACCCGTGTCATTGATCAAAGCTACAACGAACTTTTATATTATGTTACTTGCTGTTACGGAACCCTTCATGAGCGAGTCCGACTCGCACTTGGCCGCTTTTTTAATAGTTGACAACGCGGTTGGGAGCTCCCTTGTCCACCAACTAGCTAGAGTAAGGAGATATATTTTCGAAAAAGTACTATCTATACCTTTTTTGTTTCTAAATATTCAAAGCTAATGTATTTAAGTTTGAAGATGGTCGCTTGATATTTTTCTGGTCAGAATTGTAAATGTTACGCTATTAACAGTAATCTTTAATGATATTTTCTACTAATGATGCTGAAAGGGTAAAAAATCTCATACACACGTTTTTATGCTCACATTTAGCCACGGTCCATTAGACATGTATAAGTATGACTGCGCTCATTCTACTTCCGCGATCTCGCTCAATGCCATCGTGATTTATGACTCCATACAAACATGTCGAGTGTTTACATTTGTGGTTCTATATGTTGGGCTCGCTCGCTGACCGAGTCCCCGAGGGCCTCATAGATGATAGTGATATATTACCTAACAGCTGTTGTCGGATAGTTAACACCAGTTTATTCAAGTCGGCGTTAGAAAATGAAAAGTGATATATCATATCTAGTTGGTATGAGCAGTAACATATTTCCAGAAGCGAAATTGACAATACACTGTTAGCCTAGCTTGGTAGTGGCCTAGTGGCTAAGCTAGCGGACTAGGGTTCGATTTCCGGTAAGGAAAATAATTGGGTAATGAACAAGATCATTCCAAGAAATCTATTGGAGTTGACCTCAAAAACTCTAGGACCGATTTTGAAAATTCTTTAAGCGGTATTTCTAACAAGTAACACGTTGGTCTAGTTGGTAGTGACCCTGCCTTCGAAGTTGGCGGTCCCGGGTTCAAATCCCGGTAAGGGCAGATATTTGTGTGATGAGTACGAGTATTTGTTCCCGAGTCTTGGATGTTTTCTGTCTTTAAGTATTCATTTCTCTATATAAGTATGTTTAATATGTTTATCATTGTCTAGTACCCATAGTACAAGCCTAGAGCTTAGTTTGCGACTACGTCAATTCGTGTGACATTGTCCTGTGACACTTATTCATTTGTATTTTATTTTTCTCGAGTCGCAGGCAACAGCTTTTATTTATATTACGCCAATTGGTACGCAATCAAGCAACACTCGATTCTAACAACGAACTGTTAAATCAAACAATCCAATTAAGAATGCACCCACGTTACCAGGTAGAAAAGTTATCACCTGTTCCAAAACACAATAAAAAGTTCAACGGCCAATTGTCATTTGCATTCGCATGATGTAAAGTTACAGTATAACGGGGAAATCATGCAGTACACATATACCTAACACGTGTTAATAGGTGCATATAGTACGAAATACAGATGAAAACGAACATATTGAGTCAATATTGAGTATAAATAAGAAAGCGGGGCACTGATTGTGTTAATGGAAAACCTACACGCGATTTGATTTGTAAACTCATTCAACTTTTTCGTTAAATAGGTAGGTAGCTAAACTACAACTGTTTTCTATACAATTGTCTGAAACTTTTTCGTTTTAAGTATTCCGCAAATTTTATATTTTTCAGCTAAATTTATTCACTAATTAATGATAAAACGAAAAAAGACAGTTTGAATTAAATAAATACGCTCAAACGTTATCTGCTACACTATTTTCAATCCGGTGGCGCCATCTATGTTACGGCTACCACAACGCATTGGAATGAATGATGCTTCACGTAACGACGTCGCTCAACAAACTCGCTAGAGGGCAGCACTGCACGCGTAAACAATCATCATTGAACCTTTTAAAAAACGCGTTCAATACAATTCATACATAACATAACATCACGCCCTCATTCCCAGAGCGGGGTAAGCAGAGCTACAGAAGTATCAACAATAAAAAGACTTGTCTGTAATTCTGTAATTAGCGACAGGTTGCAAGCCCATCGCCTAACAGTACCACAAGCCCTTATTCCCTTAGTCGCCTCTTACGACATCCACGGGAAGACATGGAGTGGCACTATTCTAACCCGGCAACCACACGGGACAAAATCACTACAATTTATTTCCAGATTTTACAACTAATATTTGTAAAGTTGTTTGGGTATTTCATAAAAACTAAAAAAATATACCTTATTGGTTCGGACTCAAAGTATATATTTTTTCATTAGATTCATAGCACATAAACAGTTTGAACTGCAATCAGAACAAAAGTCTGTCCATGTACAATAGTAATGGTAGGTATTAGCCAAATTGTATCTCCAATTCAAGAAATATTCTATCCATTATAATGAAAATGAAGGGATAGGCTCTGAATTTTATCTAACAAAATAGAAAACAACACGCCTTCTCTGTCTCTCTTGAGCTAAGGTACGATAGCGAAAAAGAGACGGGCTTTGTAAGTTTGGACAATATATTCTATCTAGATATTTCTGGTTGAGTGTGCACTGGCGATCTTCCAACGAACGCAGACCGTAACGTGCGTTCCAGCTAGTATCTAACAAATAAATCTACCTAGTCTAAGACAGTCCTTTATTTAGGGTTCCGTAGTCAAACTATAAACCATTACTCCCCGCACATTCGTCTGTCTGTGTGGGGATCCTATCATTTCATAACCAACGTTTTACAAATGATTCATTTCACAAACACATCATTTGACAACCCGCGTTTTTTTCCGAAACTGTAAATAGTTCTATAGGTTAGGTTTCTTTTTTTTTATTTATTTAATACAATAAAAAATAGATTTATAAATGTTCACTGACAGCGGGCACAAACTACGCAAAGTTTATCTGCCGCTGGTATCACATTTTGTTTAGTTTTAATGTTTATTAAACTTGATTTTTATTATAATTTAGTACTATCCATGTAGGAAGCTTTCATAATGTTGAAACATTTTTTAAGGTTGTTACATATTTTTCTGAGTGTAACTCGTTCATTATATATTTTTTGTATGCTTTGGGAGGGTGTATTTAGGCAAACATTTTAATACTCTAAGTCGTGTAGCTCTTATACATTTTTCCAGTTTGTCTATTTTATCTATTTCATCACTAACTACACACATACTTATTCTATTATAAATACTAATGACATTACAATATTTTAAAATTTCAGCATCAATTTCAAACGTTTTCCTTTTCGAATATTGCACAAATTGTTTTAAATAAACTTATTTACAGACTGTAGATGTTACCAATGTACGATTTGAAAGTTATTCCATAGCTGCTTGAGCCATAATCAATTACTGACTGGGCTAGAGATAGGTTAGGTTAGTCTTATAAAAATCCTGAAACACTTGCAGTTACAGAAAAACAAGCGGGTTGGCAAATGAATAAGTTGCGCAACGATACATTTGTCAAAGATTTGTCGGCAAAGAGGCAGAGAACTGTCTGTGTGTCATGATACTCTTCCTCTATTAATTTAAGAGCCCTGCTCTTGTCAGTGGAGTAATTTCCAATCATTTCATTTCTCTGCCAGTTCCTTCACCTCTCTATATGACACGACATGCACCTTCTCCTTAATTTGGTCCATGTAGCTTCTCCTCGGTCTTCCTCTGCCTCTCTTTCCTTCAATCTTTCCCTCTATAATGTTTTTGATAAGCATGTCACGCCGCAATAAATGGCCAATCCCTCCTCTTCTGTTCTCCACACTCTCCAATATCCTTCTCTTCTCCTTTACTCTCGCCAATACTTGTTGATTTGATACCATTTCCGTCCAACTAATGCCTTCCATCCTTCTCCAGCACCACATCTCAAACGCCTCTAGGTCATGATAACTTTTTTTAGAAACTATCGAATTCACAAAGCTACTATGGGTACTAGACTATAGAACGATAAACATACTTACATAGTGAAATGAATACGTATACTTATACAACAGAAAACATCCAAGAGTTAGGAACAAACCCGCGATCAACACACAAATATTTGTTTATACCGAGAATCAACCCGCGCCTCGCAGGCTGTGTCACTACCAACGAGGCAAACCACGTCGTTGAAATACGAACGATTGGCATAAGTATTTTATTTTCCGTTTGACTGGTTTCGTTTTATTTGCTGTTTTGAAAATAAAACGAAACCAATCAGACAATAAAATAAGCTATTCAGTCTTAAAATGCAAACAGTGGAATTTTCCAGTTTGAAATAAAAAATCAATGCATTATGGGATAACCTGGAAAGCGCACACAACGGTCATTAACCGACATCTATATATATAAAAATCAATTGCTGTTCGTTTGTCTCGCTAAAACTCGAGAACGGCTGGGCCGATTTGGCTGATTTTGGTTTTAAAATGTTTGTCATAGTCCAGGGAAGGTTTAAAAGGTGCGAAAATAATTGAAAAATCCACCGGGAAGGTCAGAAATTCGCAGCGGGGCGAAGCCGCTGGCGGGCCGCTAGTATCTAATATTAATGATAAATACGCATAGGAACACAGTGCATTTACGAACTTTCAGCTTAATTCTGTCTTGTATTAGAGTTCTTAATAATGTGGTCTGTTGGTTTTCAGGTAAGAAATTTATTAGAAAAATGAAAAACAAAAGTTTTAATGTCACGGAATAGTCCCACTTCAGCGTAATGCTGTCGTGTTATAGCGCTGGCGTTTAGCGAACGATATAGGTAGAAACAGATGGATAAACTTAAAATTAAGAAAACTTTACTTTCTGTAACACACGAACCAGAATTGTACAAAACAACCTTCCGTGAAATTGTCCCTTACTGATGGTGAAAGCCGCATTAAAATCCGCTGCGTGGTTAGAAGGAGTTAGCTTTAGACTATGTATTTAAAAATAAAATAAATATCAGGGGACAACCTGACACAAATTGACCTAGTCTCAAACTAAGCTCTAGGCTTGTACTATGGTGCTAGAGAATGATAAACATACTTATATATAGAGAAATACATATACATACTTGAAACTACTCATCCCATTAAGAATCATCTTAATGGGATGAGTAGTTTCCAAGTTATGAATTTAAAAAAAGTGGAATTTTGTTTTCTGGCTCCCCTGAAAAGTAAGCATTTGTCCCTTACGACATTTGAAATTTCCACCGTCGATATAGAAAACATCCAAGACTCGGGAACAAATAGTCACGCTCATCACACAAATATTTGAACCCAAGACCGCTGGCTTCGGAGGCATGGTCACTCCCGACTAGGCCGACGTGTCTTGTGTGGCTTACGTGTCTGTGTGTATTTATACTACGTAAGGAACCCTTCTCTGAACTTCGAAGTTAAAAGTCTCCCAATGGCCAATATCATCATCATGGAAGAGTGAAAAGAATAGGACAACCAAAGCTTTATAGTGTATCCTGCTCCTTACTAAGCCGAAAATGACGAGTAATGAGAATATACCCAAAAATAGCCACGAGAAAGAAGTCATTAGATTATGACTAGGGTGATGGAACCAGTAATGAACAACAACCAAATATGAACACTTGATTCTTATTACAGAAGAAAAGGGTTATTCATTTGTGATACAAAAATGTATGACCATATGATCTTTGAATTAAGAGTACCTGTCAGCTTAAAGTGTCGAACACCGGTGCCATCACCACAGGTAAATCCTACTAATATTATAAACGCGAAACTTTGTATGGATGGATGTGTGGATGTTAGTACCTCTTATACGCTGTAACGGCTGGATTTAGATGAAATTTGGAATGGAGATAGCAAATACCCTGGATTAACACACAGGCTACTTTTTACCCTGCACAATTTAAAAGTTGCCGAGGGAATAACGATAATTGAAATCTAAGGGGACGGAGTCGCGGGCAGAGGCGAATGTTACAGGTCACGATCACGACCTGAATCAGTGCATGACATGAGCATGATTTGGTCATCGAGGACATGACTCATTCATTGCTTTATTTACTTTATTTACTTATTATGTGGTTATAATTATAGGTACGTAGAGTACGTAGAGTTATGGGTCTCAGATTCCACTTACCATCAGGTGGCCTGAGTGCTCATCTGCCTTCTCCTTGACATAAAAAAAAGAAAACTGCGAGGCTCCCACATAATTGTTAAATTTATTTAATCTCAATACTTGTTGTTGGCAATATTAATACACTATGTGAACATTTCAGCTGTCTACCTAGTTCAAGAGACAGACGGGCAAACAGCGTAGATTTAGTAATAGGGTCCCGCGGACCTAAAAATAAGAGTGGTTACTTTAACTGACAGATATATTTGTCTCGAGAATATATAAATTGGGCTGTAATAACTTATTGTTCTGACACTATTCCTATGTAAAACTCTTGTGAGGAATAAATATTTTTATAATTTTTGACCCTTCCTGATTCCTCAAGCGGTGATTTCGTTCTTGTTTACTCGTACTTCTCTTGTTTTGTTTCAACCAAATAGATCAATTAGAATACTCACAAAAAACGGGTAAATTTCCTGTCAAGATTATTTCAATTATTTTCATATAAATCAGCTTACACAGTTAAAATGTTTCAGTAAACTGACTGCGTACTAACTGACTCATTTTACCATCTACAATATAACTTAACAATAAGGATGACGTTTTTCCTTCGTTTAAAGCAAACATAGGCATCACGTGGGTTTCCTTAGGACGTGTTTTAATACAAATACCACGGTACTTAGGTATTTACAATATACTACAGTGACAAAGACAACTTTGTTATTGTTTATCCTGCCTGCAACTGCTATACCTAATTAGTTTATTTATGGACATTTTATACATATGTACCTCCTTAGTTATAACAGTCATGTACACAATGACCTTACCAGTATATTTATATTACACTAACACTGTTTAAAAGTAAAGATTAAGACCAGAATGTTCGTGTCTCTTTTCAATAATGCTGGTGACTTTCCATCAAAAGTTACTTGGAAAACAATATAATTTATATATTTATTTATTCAAGCAAAAATTTCACAGCATTACAGTAGTAACCAATGCACTGAGAAACCTAATACTATATTACAACCGACACACAGTTACAGTTTTCTTTAAAAATGTCCACTTCCATCCATTCTCTCACAGAAACGAAGACACTGAAAACACACATCAGACCATCGGCTTGCAAATACATCAAAAATATCAGGTGTTGATAAAATACCGAGTTGAGGCCCGCAAGAGACCGAACAGAGGGAGAGTTCCGGTGGGCTACAGTCCGCGTCCTAGGCATCGCGAGGAGGTTGTGATGTCGCGGTCTGAGGCAATTTTTAGGCGTTAAAGGTACCGACAGCTTTACTAATTGTGCTACTATATCGGGAATATATTTCATAATTAATCAGTTTCCAAATACGGCAAACATTATCTAAGCCAGATGATAGATAGAGTAAAAAATAGCCAGATCCGAGAAAAATGTGGATTGAAAGAAGATGTAGTGACTAAAATCGAAAAGGGTATGCTAAGATGGTTTGGTCATTTAGAAAGGATGGATGAAAGAAGAGTTACGAAAGAGATATGGCGAGCGAGAGTGAGTGGAGGTGTCAGTAAGGGACGTCCTAGACGGACGTACAGTGATCAAATCAAAAGCACCCGAAACCGACGTACGTGCATGAAGAGATTGATGAATGTGGAGGAAGCGAAGGTTGTATGTTTGGATCGGTGCACCTGGCGTTCCATAGTCTCTGCCTACCCCATTGGGAGACAGGCGTGAAGATATGTATGTATGTATTATCTAAGCCATTGCTGCCTATTCAATTTCATGTTAAACAAGTGCTTCTGTACCGGAAATCGGACGGTTACATTCATCGATTATGAATAGTCATCTAAATATATATTAGAAGAAACTGACTGGCTGACATACCAACGGACAGCCCAAACCGCTGAACCTAGGGACTTGAAATTAGGAGGGAATATTTCTTGGATATCCTAGGGCTGCACAATGAAGAGATTTTTGGAAAATCATCCCCTAAAGGATTACAATAGGGGGAATAGCGGGTAACTAATTCGACTCTTACGAAGTCGCGGGCGCTTCTAGTACTAAAATAAAGAGTATAATTTCATGCCCAATCTAAATAAATATCTTAACAAACTTGCACATTTCTTATATCAGAGGGAATTAGGATAAAAATACTCCTATTTCATCCGCTAGGATAGACCTAGTTACCCGGCATTCTTCCCGGAAGGATCTAGTTGAGACGGGCCGTCTTAAACGGGATGGGACGTCCGTTGTCACACCGGGAATTTACGACCAACGCATTGCGATTTCTAGTTATAGCTATAAATTCGGCCTTGCTTTGGAAACGTGTGTACCACGTAATAACTATTAAGTAGATATAAATGATCGATTTGATGGTGACTTCTAACATACATACAAAACATCACGCCTTCATTCCTACCGTGGGGTAGGCAGAGCTACAGAAATACCAACAACTCTAAAAAGACTTGTTTATAATTCTGTAACCAAACTTTGCACAAACAGGCTAATGATTACCAGTGTATATGGCTGGTTGCAAGCCCATAGCCTAACAGTACTACCAGCCCTTATCCCCTTAGTCGCCTCTCACGACATTTCCGGGAAGATATACAGTGGCGCTATTTCTAACTCGGCAATCACACGGTGACTTCTTCTTTCAGAGATAATACCAAACCAAAACAATGCTGTATGCTGGCTTAAAAACCAATTGCTACATTACATAAACCGAGCTGAGAGAATCCAAACTAATCGAGCAAACCAACGCGGCACGCCAAGAACTCCCCCGGCGAGTTCACTTTTCTCCTTGCCGTCGACTCTCGTGGGGAGTTCAAGCCTTTTCAGCAGTTTTTAGGGAAACATACGTATCTCTAATTTTATTTTCGCTTAGTGTTATTTTGATACTTACAGTGAACTGTATACTGAACCTGTGAACTATGAAATTTAATAACTTGTTAACCATTTCTAAAATAATTTGCTCTATTCAATAACCTTTTTATGGGTTCCCTTCATCTGGCATTACTTTTTTCGGCATAATCATCACTTGGCATAATCATCATTTGGCATACAGTCTTTTTTTTTTCAGAAACCGTATACTTTTCAGGATTATTTAAAATAGCATTGCATAGATAGAGCCCATTAGGTTAGGTCTATTTTATAACAACCCTGAAAAGTATACGGTTTCTGAAAAAAAAGACTGTATGCCAAATGATGATTATGCCAAGTGATGATTGTGCCAAAAAAAGTTATGCCAGATGAATGTAAACCCCTTTTTATGTTTACAAGTAAAGATTACATTTATATATTATTCAATATTATTCATTCAATGTCTTACTAGCGACAACCTTGCCCATCGCATTGCGATCCAAGAACTCTTTAGGGGAGGGTTGGCGTGGCCTCTTGTCATTATGACTAGTATAGAATGAACTGCCCTCGGAGCGAGAGTTGTCCAGCATGTGAATTAATTTATTAAGAACTCCGGAAGTTCCCGGCACTGAACGTGTTAAACGGCAATACTTCCGTTAACTACAAAGGTAGGTAATAATTTTAAAATAATAATAATATTATCGTTCCCTTGCGGTTGCCAGGTTAGAATAGTGCCACTCCATGTCTTCCCGTGGATGTCGTAAGAGGCGACTAAGGGAATAAGTAAACTTCTTGGCCTGATTGTGCAGAATGTGGCTATAGAATTATCAACAAGTATTTTTAGATTTGTCGGTATTTCTGTAGCTCTGCCTACCCCACTCTGGGAATGAAGGCGTGACATTATGTATGTATGTAATATTATCATACTATTTCTATCGAATAAGAAGTAAACACATTGACGTACAAGTGCATGAAAAATTTAAGTCCGCCTACACCTAGCATAAACAAGAACTTTAAGAGCATTAAGTACAGCGTGGCCTTTACTCTACTTGGTAAAACCGTATCGCGTTTGGCATGTTATGGTATTGTTTTTAACTCGGCGGCCATTACTGTCAAGTAAATAAAATTCCTCGTAACGGTGACAATAGGATAGCACAGAGGCCCTGAAAATAACATTACATTACTACTAGAAATTAAAGAATTCTGGGGCCCTAGCCAAGGTGCAAACGCTCCTAACGTTTTTCTTTTCTATCGCTCAAAATGTATGGGATACATTCTCGTGCGTTTCGATAAACCATGTGGTCAACTGTCATCCCATACATTTTGAGCGATAGAAAAGAAAAACGTTAGGAGCGTTTGCATCTTGGCTAGGGCCCCTGTTGTTTTATTGTTTCAATTACAAACTATCACCTAAGTCTGGACACAGATTTCAGTTTCAGATGAAATTACTTCCCAAACAAATTATATATTGACGATATGCGATAAATAATTAGTATAATTAAACTTGAACTTTTTGCCCCGTGTCCCGTGTGGTTGCCAGGTTAGAATAGTGCCACTCCATGTCTTCCCGTGGATGTCGTAAGAGGCGACCAAGAGAATATGGGCTGGCGATGGGCTTGCAACCTGTCACTAATACACTAGTAAACCTCTCGCCTTCATTGTGCAAAATGTGGTTACAGAATTATCAAGAAGTCTTTTTAGAGTTGTTGGTATTTCTGTAGCTCTGCCTACCCCGCTCTGGGAATGAATGCGTGATGTTATATACATATGTATGTATGTAAATACACTTAAGTGGTCAAGTACTCAAATGACCCTACACCGGAAATTAAACCATAACACGTTTTCGTAACCCGATCTAACGCGATCTTTTCATCAAAAATATCTCAAGAGCTATCTCAGGGTCACTGATATTACGTCACCGCAAACAGATGATTAATATAACAAAAAATGAAACCCTTTTTTGTGTTGTACAATTACAAGCAATTTAAGTATTTATCTCAAATTTATCCAGTCGAATCGGTTTGCCCTTGCGTTTGTATTAGTGTGTGTAACCAATCGTTCAATGCCTATGAGTCTCAGATTCCATTTACCATCAGTACCCTGTTTCACCATCGTGATAATGACTCGTGACAGGTGACAATTCGGTATACATTGCAAAGTTAACACGCTGATACATTACTGGGTTTCATGTACGCTGTGCCATGTCCACTAATATGTCACCTGTCACCTGTCATTGTCAGGATGGTGAAATGGGCTGGTAGCCTGAGTGCTCAACTCATACTTGACGTGATGCGTCAAATTTGTTCTGAATCATGGTGGTGGTAGGAACTTACGAGGGGTACTTCCGAAACACTAATACCATCTTATTCCCCTAATCAGCTGTTCGCATCTAAATGCTGCACGTTGGCATCGTATTTGCAGTCTTAGGATTGCAGTCTTGAAAATGAAAATCTCTATGGATCTCAGATCCCCCTTATCATCAGCCCCCCATTTCACCATGCTGACAATCACAGATCACATGAGACATTTCAGTGTACATGGCGCAGCTTATACGAAACCTAGTAATGTATTAGCGTGTTAACTTTGTAATGTACACCGAATTGTCACCTGTCACGTGTCATCGTCAAGATGGTGAAATAGGAGGCTGGTGGCCTGTGAGCACACAAACACATACAAACACCGCATAGCATAAGTGATTTAGCCATAGTGGTTAGATCTTGAAATAAACTGACTTTTTTAGGGTATTATTAGACGTTAGGTTGTTATATCAAAGCCTCAGGGAATAGAAACTAGTTTTGCTAACACATTCAGCGCTCGTCATCGTTCTTTGTATGATTTCTTGACACGAGGTAGCGTCATGGGCGGTGAAAGCATATTCGGTGCCCTGTATTCTAGTCTCCTTGATTTACATATAAAATTGCAATGTAATATAACTAATTGGCACACAGCATGTGAATAGTATGAAAGACTAAGCCGGCCAATGCTCTCAAACGTGATAAAAGGAACAGAAAAGAATATGTTGAAATAAATATTTTATTTACATTTGCAATATTTTCAATATGGTTGAATAGAATGAGTCAATCAAACTACTAAGACTTTTACAAATCATTAACGCAGATGAAACCTTAACAAAGAATTACGTCATACAAAATAAATACAAAGTATTCATGACACGTTTCAAAAATTCAATATACTAACTTTATCTATACAAACACTACTTATACGAGTACATTTTTTCTGTGACCACTTGAACTAAAACTGGCGTCAATAGAAATGGCAAATGATTTAAACAAAACCAAACGAACCATTTACTATTATAATTCCAAAATCGCATACTTTAGGTCATTGCGTGCCGTATTTTTAATGATATTTAATTAACGATTACTTAAAGACTTTTAAAAACTAAAATTCGTTTGCTGAAAATTTGAGGTTGCGTGGCAACATGTGACTAAGACAAAGTTTCGTTGTCTTAATATTAGATAACCTAGGTTAGAATAAATGATTTTCTTTCTTTCTTTCTTTAGTAGGCTATTACTGCTATTAGAAAATACCTAAGTACTATCCTCTAATCCAAGAAATGTACATACAACGTACCGAATTTGATACAGCATATCGATGTTTGAAAATCGAACACTTGAAATGTCATTCGAAAATGGACGTCGAACAATGAAATCTTTATTTAAAAGTTCGCGATTGTTTGTAACGTTCGTTTTCTCAAAAATAAACCAACTGATCTTATCAACTGGTCACGTTTGATTGAACTATTAACTATACATATTAGATTATAATATAAGTAGTCTAGCTGGTCTCGTTCGCGAGCCTGTATTCGCCTGTCGCTGAACAAGGCCTTCCATAACGGGAGTCTATTAATAAAAGCCTTCTATTTTATAACCTTGTTTTATTTGCCACAAGCCCCGGCTACATTGACTTATGTCGCCGTAGAGTTCTTTAAGGGTACCTACCGTAGTCAAACTAGGAACCCGTCGCTTATATTTTTAATTGTTTAAATTTAGGGTGAGAATAGTGCCACTCCATGTCTTCCCGTGGATGTCGCATGAGGCGACTACGGGAATAAGGGCTTGTAGTATTGTTAGGTGAAGGGCTTGCAACCTGTCACTAATACACTAGTAAATTTCTTGGCCATTGTACAAAATGTGGTTACAGAACTTTCAACAAGTCTTTTTAGAGTTGTTGGTATGTCTGTAGCTCTGCCTACCCCACTAGGAATGAAGGCGTGATGTTATCTTTATGAATGTAGGTATGTTTGTAAATTTAAGTTAGGAAATGCGATGGATCCGACATCGATTGTTTTCACGGGAAGGACGGGAGAGTCGCCCACGGGCTGGCGTTGTATACCCAACGTGAAGTGTATTGAGTTATAAGAAACAAAAGTATTTGAAGACACCCACTTGCTTTAATTCCCTATAGTACTTATAACACAGGGTACCAGAGGAACTATTCTACCTAACAACATAATAACATATTGTTGGATAGTTCCTGAAAACCGTTTGATTTTTATGATTCTTTTTTCGCTGGAGTAACGTGTCTTGAACTTCTACAGTCGAAACTACAATACAGCACATACTCAAAAAAAAAAAGTAAAGATTTTGAATTACAAGCGCAACCATCCATTTCGTGGCAAATTGTGTTTTGTTTTATATGTTTTATTTTGTATGTGCTTTTTTATTATTATTAATATTTGTCACGAATAAATGCTTGAATTTGAATTTTTGAATTTGAACATGCTCATATTGTCAAAACGTCTCTCTCTCTTTTTGTCAGCCTTATTTATTTAGCTTAAACTTTACAATACAATTTTATTAGCGTTGACATACAGTCTATTGTGGCCCTAACATTATTTTAGGAGCATCGAGTGTTTATTGATACTCGAACGCTAATCGAGTCGGTTGTTACATATATCACCGGCAGTATATGTAGAGGTCACACGCCAATGACAGGCGATAAGCAGCAGTGTCATCCTGTCTGTACGTTACGAAACCGCTTGTGGGAATACGGATAAATAGTTTTATAATGCCGTTGATGATTAAGTTTTGGCATAGTATGGTTGGTGATGGTTGATTTTAGTGGTGGTAGGATCCTGTGCAGTTTCCGTCCGGATCGCTACCACCGTCTTAGGATAAGATTCTTATCCATTAATCTACCGCCAACCAGCAATGTGGGGATAAGACAACGGTTGAAATTACTAACATAGAGACATCTTGTAAGCAATAGCATCTTAGTCCTCAGGGTTGGCAACGCATTTGAGGTCTTACGATGCTTTATATTACATATTTATTTGTACAACAGTAAAGCGCTCTGAGATTTTAAGATAATACTTTAGTTTATTAGAAAACAGAATAAAAGGAATGAGAGCGCCACTGGACGCTCGGCGCCATCTCAAGAACGAGAAAAGATATACAGGGTGACTTCAAATTGGTAATACAAAATCAATGTTTTACACACATTTCCCCTAAAATTAGCCCCTCAATTAAGTCTCATACTTTTAAAATAATCAGAAGTGATTTTTTTTAAATTTTTAAATTATCCCATTTTTGTTGGCTGAACATGGTTATCCTACCATAATAATTAACAAAGAAGTTTAAAGAATTTCAAATGAACACTTTCCTCTTTGGTTATCCGTCACCTGTCGCAATTTATGAAGAAAACGTGTTTTGATTAGTAATTGGCACTTATCAAAGAAAATAAGATTGTATTGTAAATGTAGTGTAACCACACTTTGGGACATTAATTATTTGTTTTGTTCGAAAATTAGCATTAATTAAATACAGTTAATTTTAACAAAGGGGTTAATGTATTATACTGTGTGGCATTAACTAAGCCACAATCAAGTGTTTTGTATTACCAATTTGAAGTCACCCTGTAGATAAATACGCATTTAGGAATTAGTTATCACAATAGGTATCTTTTTGTTTATTTATGTTATTAATGGGCGTTTCCCGAAAAAAGTGTACATCGTTAAAGATAAAATAAAAAAAAACTTTTTCTATTTCGTCACGAAAATTAACGAAATGTATTGCTAATTTTCGGGACGAAATGGAAAAAGTTAAATTTTCTTAATTTTGTCCTTAACGATGTACACTTTTTTTGGAAAACGCCCTAATGTGAATAATTTACAGTATAAAAAGTACTTAACTGTACATTTTGATTTATTTTGTCAACGTCAGGAAATAGAGAATGATATAAGAGTATGTAAAATTAAACTATTAATTTTGACGCTTAACATCAAAGATTCGGCAAACACGTCATAGAAAATAAATGGTTGTTGAATTATTACAATATAATATGTATATTTAATTGATTTTTATTTAGGTGGTCCGAATTGATTAGAAGCAAGAATGCGATTAATTGATGAAATATTACTAATGATAGTACAAATGATTTGAATATCATTATTTCGATTCAGCATAATAGGCTAACGGATTTTACAATTAATAGAATATTACTGACGCCAAGGTGCGTCAAAAATTATAAATATAAACTTTTTTAAATGATCGCGATTATTATTCTGCCCTCATAAGGCAGTACTTCAAACTCAATAACCAAAGCAGATTCAATCCTATCTCCTTAGCAATAAGCCTGCATTTGCTAAAGCAGTTTTGTCTGAGATACTGCATTTTGTCTAAGCAGGGCAGTATTCATGGTACTAATACCGCGGTAAAGCCTGACCAGATTCTATTTGGCCCTATTTCAATGCAAATTTGTATAGAAATAGGGCCAAATAGAATCTTGTCATGCTTTAAAAAAGGACTTGTTTTGGAACCGCTACCGCACGGCACACGAGTTTTTATGGAAATAATTCGATACCAGGCTAAATGTTTTGTAAACAGAAATAGAGTGTTCATTTGATGTACTTTATTTTTGAACCCACCAATTTTTTTATATTTTTTCATGTTAAGGAAAAGGCACACGAGCACTCAGGCCACCTGATGGTAAGTGGAATCTGAGACCCATAGACATTTGAGTTCTCAAGACTAATCCTAAGACCTCAATTGCGTTGCCAACCCTGAGGACTAAGATGGAATGGCTCTATGCTAGTAATTTCACCGGTTGTCTTATCCCCACACCGGAACACAACAATGCGAATGCTGCTTGGCGGTGGTTAATGGATAAGATGGTGGTAGCGATCCGGACGGACCCTGCACACCGTCCTACCACCGCTAACACATTTCATACCAGAAGCTGGTAGAAAAGGTTGTACCATAAAAAGAGACACATATCATAACAATTTCAATGATTAAAAAGTATTGATAGACACCAGACGAAAGGACTGACACTTAAATCCAAAAAGATAAGTATTAGGATTATTTTTACTGTTGCAGTTAAATATAAGGTGGATGATTGGGGAATTTAGTAATTAACTTGTCTAACTAATATTTGACACAGTAAAATTCCTGATACAGATATATTTTTGTGTCCAAAAAAAGAAATCGTAGCCACCCTGGGGTAACCTTAGAATTCCGAAACTTGGCCTAATTTTTATCGTTCTGTAACCTATGTTATGCTGGAGATATTAAAGATCCTAAAAGTTTAGTTTTTTTTAAAAGAAACTTTTTATCAAAAACTGCATTCAGAATTATGAAAATTCGAGATTTCGATCAATTCGGTATTACGAATTCGGGATTATGGTAGTATACCTACCCTAACCCGTTTATAGTTATTAATTTAATTAAAGAAAAAGTCACATACAAGTTTACTTAATTCAAATAATAATGACGTCTGGAAACGTTTTGTTTTCGTGTAGATGTCAAAAACCTGCGCGCGAGTGCGTGACTCAGTGCAAACATTTAATGTACGTAATAAACCGGCGCGAACTGCTATAATATGCCTAAGAGAACTGATAAGGCTTTCTTATCGTACCGTAACAAGCTGTAATAAAATATGCCATGCAGTTATAACATAATTATTTGAACTTCGCGGAGATATTGCATAGAAATGTAAGTAATTGTTGTATTTATCTTGTTAATAAACAAAAACTTCTTTTTAATTAATTAAATAAAGGGATGCAAGTGCATTTGTGTATAAATGTGCCACTATACTGATTCATTTCACGAACGTATCAATTGGCAAACCGCTTTTTTCCGAAACTGAAAATAGTTCAGGATGTTTATAAATCAGTTTGTGTAACGTTTTTTATCAAATTACTTGCTGACCCGAGAGATGTTGTCCTGTCTTAACTATGAATATTTAATTAAAATTGGTATAATAAAGAAACGAAAAATATTCCAAATACAGAACTGTCAGCTGTTTCACAGCTGGCGCCGTTGGCAACATGCTATCGTTTTAAACAGATGCATTATTTTATATTTTGTCGCGCATCTTTTTTAATTTTTCTTTCATAACAACCTTCGCCTGACAATAACAAACACAACAAAAAAGATTTAAAGAAATCGGTCCAAGCCAAGCGTTCACGCGTGATGCCGTGGCCAAGGAAAATAGAAATTTATAAAAAAAAAAAATATAGACATGGTAAACCCTATGGTATTTTTCAGGTTACAAAGCTATTCGACCTCGACCCACTGGCGGGAAACGCCGCGACCGGTCCAAGTGTGAACGAAGTAAAGAAAAGTCACTGTTAACTCGGCCACTTACTGTACTAACACGTTTTTATAGAACCACGTTTCCAACTCTAAAACAAACATGCCGACTAGAAGAGATTTTCTCTTGTTTGACATAAATTTAATAAAATAGCTGTGAAAAAACTCGCGACTATCAACGGTAATCTTAATCTATACTAGTTAATATTATAAAGAGGTAGTATGTGAATTTGTGAGGTTTTAAGAGCTAATCTCTGGATCTAATAAACGGATTTTCAAAATTCTGTCACCAACAGAAAGCCACGTTCTTTGTGAGTGTCATAGGGTATTTTATTTTTCTACGCGGACGGAGTCATGGGCAACAAGGTCATTTCATAAAATGTATTTTTTGTAATACTTACTTATAAGACTGTATGTTGCCTAAATAAATTAAAAAAAAAAAAAAAAAAAAAAAAATTTAAGTAACTAACAGTTAATTTTGGTAACATTTTTTACAAACTCATATTTTTGCGGGTGGTAGGACATTGTGCAGGGTCCGTCCATCCACCATCTTTTCCCAAACTACCGCCAAGCAGCAGTGTTCGCATTGTTGTGTTCGGGTTTGGGGATAAGACAGCCGGTGAAATAACTAGCATAGAGGCATTCCATCATAGTCCTCAGGGTTGGCAACGCATTTACAGCCATTAGGATTGCAGTCTTGTGAATGCGAATGTCTATGGGTCACAGTTTCCACTTACCCTCAGGTGGCCTGTGTGCTCTTTTGGCTTCTAAATGCCATAAACAAACAGCTTTTTTCGTTCGTGCCTCGAGACATTGCTCAAGGGAAGTGTATTTAAACTACAAAAGGATCAACGGAATATATGGTAGAGACATCTTTACTGAATTCGTCCAGTGTTCAACGAAAATAGCATAAACAATCAAATATTATATTCTTTATGGTTTGGACGAGGGAAACGAGCGCACAAGCTGATGGTAGTGGGATTTGGGGTTTTAGTACTTAACCTATATAGTACGTTTACTGTCTTAAAAGAGCAGATGTGTTGTCAAACCTGATTACTCAGATGGAATACTTGTATGTTAGTAATTTACTTGTTAGTTACAACTTCTGCCTGCGACTACGAAGTCTTGTTTATCACCATTTCCTCGGGAACATACACATCGTCCAAATCCGAGTTGATAACTTTCTCTATGCCAAATCACTACATAGTATAAAACAAAGTCGCTTTTTCTGTCCCTATATCCCTATGTATGCTTAAATCTTTAAAACTACGCAACGGATTTTGATGCAGTTTTTTTTAATAGATAGAGTGATTGAAGAGGAAGCGAAGCGAAGCGAGGGCGGGTCGCTAGTTTCTTATAAATTGCTAGAAGCATTTGAACCATGAGGGCGAAACAATTTTGCATTCAAATTAAGTAATCTACGGATGATTCAACCATAATACGTCCGAAATCGTCCGCAACAGATGCAAATTGTCTTTGATAACATTTAAAATAGTAATACAAACGGAATATTCCAGATTAAAACATGAAAACAGAACATAACGTTTATTTAAACAACATGCGCCGACGATGTTATCTACTAGCTCTACATAGGTATACAGCCTACGTGTAGCGAAACTGGTTTTCCTACTACGATATTTGTATTACTCACATATGGATGTATGAGGTCAAACTGGCCATTACATCACCGAACGCCATATAATCGAAATACGAACTCCTTGAAGGTTATACGTTGAGGTATTTTTTAGGGTTCCATATCACAAGGACCTTATCCATACCTGGGATAACTCGGGGCAAGTTCTAGGGATTCGATATCGATAAAAAAGATGTCGATGTAATTAAATACTGGTTATGACACCATGAAAAAAGTAAACAGTCTTATAAAAGGTGAGGACATTTCAATAACCAACATAAATGAGAAATTGGCTTTGAGTCATTATAAAATATTTAAAGAATGCCCCGTTGACCACTGTGGTCGTTGATAGAACGTTTAGCAGTTTAAAGTGGATATTTTTATCTAGACGGCAATCATTAATACCATCGAGTATGGAAAAAAATATTGAATGTATATCATGAAAACTATTTTAAAATAAACATATAAATAGGTACGTTTTAATTTGTTTCTTTTTTTATTTAAAAATGAGGAAAAAATAAGTAATATTCATTTATGTCGCGTAACATGTCGGTTTTGGCAGTAATATCGATTTATTTTTTGTCGATAAAACATTTTGATACATCACTTTCGTAGAGATGCCCCGAGATATCCCAGGTATGCATCGCCATCTTGCATTCTTTGCCGTTATTGTTAACTAACTATAACTTACGCAAAGCACATGGTACCAAGGCTAAACAATTAAGGAAAACAACAAAACACATGTTCTATTAGATCCTTAATTCGATGTTTTAAGAATATCGACGCTACAATCATTGACGACACATTGGCCTCGTTGGTAGTCACCCTGCCTTCGAAGCTAGGGGTCCTGGGTTCAAATCCTGGTAAGGGCAGATATTTGTGTGATGAACACGGGTATTTTTTCCCGAGTCTTGGATGTTTTCTATGTATTTAAGTATATATTTCTCTATATAAGTATGTTTATCGTTGTCTAGCACCCATAGTAGGTACAAGCAAAGAGCTTAGTTTGGGACTAGGTCAATTGTTTTGACATTGTCCTGTGATTTATTTATTGTATTAACGACTGATTATTTGGATAAAATGGTAAAGAATGCCATTAGTACTTGATTTTTTGCAATAAATCATTGTTAAATAAGTAAGAAAAAATATATTTTAGATGAACTACATTACAATTACAACAGTTTAAAAAGTGTACGTTTTAACGTACGGAACCTTTATTATGTTAATCCGACTCGACTCGCATGCAACCGGTCTTTTTAAACACACTAGTGTTGGCCAAAGGTCAGCAGAATGCAGTTTTGGCTGAATAGCGAATTGACATTCTGTAAGTAGGTTGTCAATGTTGATGTTTTCAAAGTAGGTGAATGTAAACAAATGTAGTGTTATTGGCTTGAATTAAGGAAAATAACTGAAATAACGGAAACGGAGGTCTTTCCGAGTAGGTATATAAGCGAGATGAATCAGATTTTACGTTTGAAGTTTGACTCATGGAATAACAAAATCTTAAAAATAGCTTTTGCAGGCTAAATCCACGCAGAGAAAATTTAAAATTCCTCCCCGCTAGCGATCTAATTATAAAATTTGGCGAACCGCCACAGACGCAGCAGAGTTTGTGCATATACAGAAAATCAACAATACACGTTAAAAGCACAGCTGAGACTTACTTAGATAGCGTAGCTCCTTAATTAGCGTGTGTGTAACACAAACACTTTCAGTTACAGGTTCTTAGAAGACACTGTTTCTTACTGACCGATCGACAAAGGAATCATTCAGCAATACCAAGTTACATCACCGATTCGCGGAAATCGGAACTGAATATCTCACACTACACATTAGCATAACCACACTAACACATCACTAGTGTTCGAAAATTAAATTCAAATGCAAGTTTGAATCAGATTTGACAGAACGCGTTTGTATTTTTCAATATAAATTGGAGAGTGTTCTTTTTTGAATGGATGGATTTGATTGGTTTTAAACGTAGCGCGTGGTGATATACGTAAGGTCGCGGCACGACTGGCCGCTGTATCATTCAAGCCGGCTCACGTGGGCTCGTATGCAAGAACTTTAAACAGAGCGCTCGTAAAATAAAAGAGTAATTTCGCACTGCTAGATCAAAACAGTAGCAACTTAAAAAACAACTGTATTTTAAAATCAACTTTAACTCAACCTCTATGAGTTTTATACAAAAGTAGCGAGTATTTTGACTTGATACTGTTTTGATTTAATAGTGCGATTTGTTAGTCATCCGGTCAATATTTTTGCAGTTGTGATTTGAATGGGTCAAAGTTTAAGAATGGTATTTATACTTAGCCATAGATTAAGAGAGTTTTATCGACGCATGTCAAACTTAAAAACAAGTTTAATATAACCCTTATACATCTGCAAATGTCTGCGAAGGAATTCTAAGTCGTACCTATGTGTGTGTACTCCTGAATCTACATAACCTCGATGTAGGTACTATGGTCCATGCCCTATAATCGTGTCTACTAGTGTCCTAATTATGTTGTTAAAAAAGTTGATCGATAGACCAATTAGTTTAAAAGCACGATTTGGTCGAGCAAATTTCCGTATTATTTAAATAGGAACTAGATTAATGGGAATCCAAGGCGGCAAAAGAACATGAAATATTACAAAACATAGGCCCTTTGAACTGCGTACGTAGGTATACATAAATATAACTAAATATCAGGGGACAACCTCACACAAATTGACCTAGTCCCAAACTAAGCTCTAGGCTTGTACTATGGGTACTAGACAACGATAAACTCACTTATATGGAGAAATATATACTTTAATACATAGAAAACAGCCAAGACTCCGAAACAAATATTCGCGCTCATCACACAAATATCTGCACCTACCGGGATTTGAACCCAGGACCGCTGGCGTCGGAGGCAGGGTCACTCCCAACTAGGCCACCGTGTCATCGTATTTACTATCTTTACACTCTGTGGAGTGGTGACCACGTTCCCAAAGGCGTGAGGGAGGCGGACCTCCCATATAAGGTAGAACTACGTGCTAGTAAGTGTTCTGAAAAACAGCTGGTGCGAGTACCATAGGACCTATCATGGTGGGGGTCTCTGAGGAAGGCCTGTCTAGCAGTGAACACGATTCGGCTGAGATGATAAATAAAAAAGAAATAGGATACTACACACAAATTGACCTAGTCCCAAAATAAGCCCTAGGCCTGTATGATACTAGACGACGATAAACCTTCTTGTACAAAAAAAAACTACTTAAATACATAGAAAACAATTGAGAGCCAGAAACAAATACTCTTCGAGCTCATCACACACATTTACCCATATAGGGAATCGAACTCTGGACCGCTAGCTACGAATGCAAGGTCTCCACTACCTAGTCTAATTGCGTCGTCATGAATAAATACACTATTATCATAATTAATTATGTAAAAAAAAAACTAAAATGAGACGCCAACTTTATCATTATCAATGACTCATTTCTAACGCTGAGAATAAATAACAACATAAAAAAACACGGAATGATTGTTTGTGATCATCGTATATTTCAAGAGCTGATGTCATTTACAACAACACAAACATTTTATTAACATTATCTTGTTTTCATACGGTAAGAAAATAAAATAGCATATAAAAATGGCCACGAATATCAATAATGTTTCATCAGCAGTCGTTAAACAATAGTTTTTAATAAGACACTTCTATTACAGGGGCTCATTCCACTCTGTAAAACCACATTGCTTTTGACTCATGTGTCATTGTGTGTTGTGTAGTTTTAGCTTAGGTGTCGTTACTGTAAATTAAACAAGAGTTATCATCACGTTCGGAAAACATACGAAACTCTATCGTACACACATAACATCACGCCGTCATTCCCAGAGTGGGGTAGGCAGAGACTTCTGAAACCACATTTTGCACAAACAGGCTAAGATATTTTACCAGTGTATTAGTGACAGGTTGCAAGCCCATCGCCTAACAGTACTACAAGCCTTTATTCCCTTAGTCGCCTCTTACGACATCCACGAGACATGGAGTGGCACTACTCTAACTCCATCGTAACTCTACATAATGCAACCTAAAACAATTCAGAGATATTGTCTACGGAAATTGCATACCGAACCAACTGGATATTGTTTAGGCGCATTATTGCACTCAAAATGTACCGTTTTAATAACTATACCAAAGAACCTTTCTTTCTCATGATTATAGAAACAGTCGGTTACTCCAAAACTCTGTAAGAAACTTTCCGAAACTATTCTTTTCACTCTACAGTTGTATAAAGATCGAGAGAAAGGGACGTGGCTAACGTAACTTAGAAATGCGTGTGTAGGGTCTAAGGTCGATTTAACATCGGAGACGTAATCACAATCTGAGTCATGATTCATGATTAAATAGCTCTGCGTGTCGGAATGCCAATTATTTCTATTATTTCTACACGGCCGGCTCCTGCGTTTAGGTACACACGGTTATTTAAGACTTCGCCACACGGTGCGAGTTGCTCACAGTGGACAGAATTAGGCTTCTAAAACTTGCATTTCAATGGCTTGACTTGCCTCAGCCGCTTAACCTAGGTGACTTCTCTTCAAACAGTTCACTTTTAAATGTGTCGATTTAGTGCGTGAATTTTTAATTTAGTCGCACTTTTCGACGAAGAAGCAGCTCGTCTTCTTCGGTACCTAACTCTGTCTTACGAATGCGCGGGACCACTTCAGTCTGTCGGTTGATTGTGGAATTAAAAAACGAGCTGATTAAGAGAACAACACCAAGAAACGATTAGCTGTTATTGGTTCAATATTTTCATTGGGCCTCTTTAATTTTGTATGTCAAAATTTAGAGATGTTAGGTCAGTATTTGACTATACTTAAATTATTTCAGATGAGAATAATAACGGTCAAATTCGCATATGTTTCTTGTAATAACGGAGCCAATACTGAAAAATATTTGTGCAAATATTCTAATATTTATTATTTATTACTTAAAGTAGTTAGTTCGTTAAAGCCAAAAAGGGTGCAAAATAACGGTCACTTATTCTCATCTTGAAAAGACGAAGTATAATTAATATCTACTGCCATTTGCCGCCTTGAGCCATGTTCTAAACAACCGGTGTGAATAATAGTTAAAATTTGAGGAAGCTTCGTTTCCTTAGGTTAAGTGAAATTACAAGACACAACTTTACGAATACCTATGGAACTTACTCATTGCGATATCAGCACAATGTTTAAAAATGTTCAAGTTGTCATGCATGAATCAGAGCTACCTTATCCACAACCTCACACTCATTGTTAAGATAGTACCTACTTAACTAACCAAACCAACTCGCACGTTAACTTGCTTAGTATGAACTGGTCATAACACACACATGGCGCTAAACAAATTAGACTTAATACACGAGCTATTTAGAACCTTACAGCATACACTGCCAATGACTCTGCTTGGAGTCCGATTTGTAAGGAAAACCAAACATATGGCTTTGATTTTGCTAATCATATTTACACTAGAGCTAACTTCGTAAACATGGAATTCGCTTAATAAAATATTAGTGATTCATAAATATTTCGTGGCAGAAGCATGGGGACAGTCACACAAATTGACTTCGTCCCAAACTAAACTCTAGGCTCGTACTATGGGTACTAGACAACGATAAATAGAGAAAACATCAACTCAAGAACAAATGCTCGCGCTCATCACACAAATATCTGTCCTTACCGGGATTTGAACTCAGGACCGTTAGCTTCGTAGGCAGGGTCACTATCAACTAGGCTAACGTGTTAACGTCAAGTTTAGGATTCCGTACCCAAAGAGTGCCATAGGGACTCTATCACTCGGCTGTCCGTCCGTCTGTCTATCTCATAAATCGTAATAGGGAGAAGGTTGAAATTACATATTTTCACAGAATGCGTATTTATTTCTATTGCCACTATAAATACAAAAAATAATAAAATTCAAAATTAAACAAGAGAAGAGGTTCGTACCCTTTGTGTGAGAGTCCGACTCGCACTTGAACGATTTTTGACGCGTCTTGGTGCGTGCATCTCAGCCAAGGTCAGATCATAAAATACAGCCTTTAGATTGTGGATATATATGTATGTATATCGTGGTATGTGACTCTGCCGAGAGTCAAACCTGCTCGGTCGGTCAAAAGAAAGAACCAGCGATCAAGGCCGCGTATTTTTTACGGGACGCGTCCAAAAACAATGGCGGTCCGCCAAGCGTTGACATCATCGGCGCGCTTGCGCTGTGACGTCACAGACTGTGGCAGCCACTTGATGGTTGCGGTGTGTGTGTGTAGTGGTGAAGACAACAGAACATACATACATACATACATAACATCACGCCTTTATCCCCAGAGTGGGGTAGGCAGAGCTACAGAAATACCAACAACTCTAAAAAGACATGTAGGTAATTCTGTAACCACATTTTGCACAAGTAGGCTAAGATATTTACAACAGAACAATGATGTAGAATAAAGATAAAATAAATCAATAAATGTCAGGGACAATATCACACATTTAAAGTAGTCATATAGCTTGTACTATGAATGCTACGGTCCGACTATTAATTCTGTTCATGAAAATGACGACCACTACCGTCAAACCGTAAAATAATTATACCATATAAAAGCTAACAGAGATTTATTGCAACAGGGAATAAATTTAAATGGTACAGTGCCCCTAAAAAGTAGATTGGCTGACTAGGCAAGTTTTTTTATAGAATAAATTTTACATGTTGTTCTAAATATGTTTATTCTTAAACATCTTTATGTAAAGAGCCTTTTATTATTTACTTATGTATTAATAATATACTCTTTAAATATCAAACATTCAATAAGTCGCATTACTATTTATTTTGCACGCTAAACAAAGTTCAAAGTAAATTAGGTTGGTAATTACCTCATTTAAATCTTTACATTCAAAAAAATTTTTGACTTCGAATCTTTTGTGAGTTGATCACATTTATACCTATTTAAAATTGTGTAAAACAACATTTTAGTTAGACTATTACTCAGATGTTGCGAGCTTGGCAGAGTGTAACTACATGAACACTCTCCAACGTCCATCTAACGCATGGAAACGCGAAGCACATGTGATTCAAATTTAACAATGGCCGACGGCTTGTATGAAAATACTATTGGTCTATCGCATTCCAACGCGTGTAATCAATTCACTGTTACAAAAGAACGTATAATCCACCGAAAGTTATAAGTAAACATTTCTTCACAAAAATGTAGGTACGTATTGTATTTATTGCCTTTGTTTTTTAAAAAAAAACAATATCATTCAGAAAAATAATTTCGTTTTGTGATTTCATTGCTAACTTACGAGGAATAGAAGTTCGAAATGTTTATCTTTTCTTTTATGCTTACTAATATTAAAAATTGGACGGTTCCTGAGTGAATCGCGATTAACGACTTCTAAGCGTGCGGAGTCGCGGGAAACAGCTAGTATATATATAAAACTATTCCGTGACTGACTGATTGATTGACTGTCAGATAAAACCGTTAGACATAGAGAACTTAAAGTTTGGAAAGAATTTTGCAGATTTTTCAAAAATCAGCCTCAAAGTAAAAGGGAAAATAACGGGAAACAAATTCTACGCTCGCAAAGTCGCTGGCATCTAGGGTTGCCACCCGTACTATAATATATATAGTATTGTACTATACTTCGGCTATCCGTACTTTAAAGACATAAAGACATAATTTTGAAATTCGTGACATAAAATTTGGTCTATCAAGACGATTCTGAACACAAACAAAAAAAATAACTCGACACTTCGTTTTGACGTTTAATTTGGCGGGTGTGTTACAGAACTTAGTTGAAAGAAAGTGCTACTCTCCCGACTGCTAGGTTAATTTTGATAACTAAAATATTTGCGAGTAATCATAAATAAAATGTACTATATACTATACTGTGTGTACTATATTTTTTAGCCCTATAACTCACCATACACTATATATCTTGATAAGAAAGGTGGCAACAGTTGGTTAACAGTTTGAAACTTCTTACGACTTCAATCATAACGTCACATAGACGAAGGATCCATTGGTCGATAGTACCTATCTAATAACGCGTTTTTTGTTTTCCAGTATTCCATATGAGAGGGAACAGGAGATTCCAAAACTAAACTCTCAGATATTTTTAACACGAGATGCAACCAATGATTTGTATCCTTACTTTTTAACCATAGTTGATGAAACTACGGATCGAAAACCCGCTCTGAAGCGATAAAGTTCCTATAGAAGGGATCGATCCAGTATAAATTGAAAGTATATAAATAGGACCCTCGGCCGAGACTCGTCCAAGTTTCAACGGCTAGCACGCAGTAATAATTTCCATATTTTTTTAGGGTACCGTACTTTACCGGTCTGTTCGTTTCTCAAGACCCTTTTTCGCGAACAGGTTGAGATAACACGTTTAAAAGATAATCAAATGGGCCTACGGTCCCTTGAAAGTGTAAAAAAACAACCTTCCTAATTCACGCAATCACAAGATCAGCCCATGCCGATATAGCGGAAGTTTTTTTACTGTAATGTTAAAATATGTCCTTCAATCCGACTTAGTTTTTTGTTTCGGATTGTAGACAGCACAATGAGCGATGGCTCGTATCTTTTAGGGACCCTCGGAGCGCAAGAACGGCTCGCACTTGGCCGGTTTTATATTAATAACTTCATAATGTACATTTTAGTGCAGTCAGCTGCTTCCCCTCTTCGTCCTATGGAACGTCAGATTGACAGGTAATAAGTATAACAATTTTAAAGTGTTGAACATTCTTAGTAATATTATGTATCTGAGAAAAAACCCTACTTAGATTTTTTTTACACTTAGGTACAATAATTTTCCCGTGACTGCATTATAAATTCGAGACATACCGTGTGCCAAATTTCATCTCAATTCGTTCAACCGATTACATGATATAGTCCTCCTCATCGATTTCGATGACGGACACCCTGACTTTTTTTTTACATACATACATAACGTCACGCCTTCATTCCCAGAGTGGGGTAGACAGAGCTACAGAAATACCAACAGCTTTAAAAAGACTTAGTTGATAATTCTGTAACCACATTTTGCACTTTCAGAACAAAAAGTTTACTAGTGTATTAGTGTACTTTTTTTTTATTTTTAAATTTCTGTCTTTATTTTTTATCGAGAGCCATAACATAAGGTGGCTCGCTAGACCGAACATCTTAAATAGTCTATCGCAAGGGATACGATAGAACGCCATATAAGAAGTAAGTAGGTACTACGCGAGTATAGATAGTAACTAAGTACCTAGAGTAACAAAAACCAAGCTTTAAAAACCCTACGTGGGCAGTAGAGTAAAAAACAATCATAGACAAAATCATGAATGGCCGCAAGACGAATGACGTCACCGCCCCAGTGACTCGCTCACCCGGCACCGATTAGATAACTAGTGCAATTGAACGATGCGCAGGAGTGGATACAAATAGACACAGGGTGACAACGCTTCATGATTTAACGGGACGAGGAAATTAAACATTTCGAAAATGTTTAAATTACCTGTCATCAATTCGCTGGTCAAGCGCAAGTCGGATGCGAGCACAGATAAACCTTTAAAGTACAACTTGTAATATTGCATTCACAGCCGTAGCATTCTTGTCAATCGAAAAGTAAGGTAGGTAAAATTTGTTTGTTCTTAGATAATTTATACAATGATAACTTATCACTATGATAAGATACTAAATTTAGAAGAAATTTTAAGAGCCTTCACTATTGATTATATAATTATTTCTACACATTGAAGTGATCGGTATTGAAGTTTAAACAAAGAATATCAAAATTGCGCATTCATTGAGTTTAAGTAGACTGTAAATAATTTTGTTTGTCTATATTATCCGAGGATATCTGTAATAGGTGGTCACCAAAGCGGAACGTGTTGTCACAGCATCACAACCATGATTCACTGTTGGTACCATGATAGCTAATAACAAATGAATTATGTATGGCATTGTGTTGCGGCCAATATCGATTGATTTGCTTACAATGATGCGCGTGAGTGGTCGGGGCGTGGAGTGGTAGTTGTTGCTGTTCTAGTAAGTCCAACCTACTGGATTAAACTCGATTTTGGATCTCAAATAAGTTTAACCTTTTCAGTCTTACGTCAAATGCAAATGCGTCACTCACACGCCAAACATGTATTAAATGTTATGGAAAATGTTCCGTGTGGTTGCCGGGTTAGAATAGTGCCACTCCATGTCTTCCCGTGGATGTCGTAAGAGGCGACAAAGGGAATAAGGGCTTGTAGTACTGTTAGGCGATGGGCTTGCAACCTGTCACTAATACACTGGTAAACATCTTGGCCTGATTGTGCAAAATGTGGTTACAGAATTATCAACAAGTTTTTTAGAGTTGTTGGTAATTCTGTAGCTCTGCCTACCCCACTCTGGGAATAAAGGCGTGACTTTATGTATGTATGTATGTTATGGAAAATTTAACTTAATCCATACACAATAAAGTCTCTTTTAAACTGTACCTGTGACGTAATACGTATAAGTGTCAGTGGCTTTGTAGGCATGACAGCTCATGACTACTTTAGGCGTCGTTTTAACTATAGATGGCGCTCTTTCTAAATTATCGCAGCTATTGATGTACTAAATTCAAATGATTCCCACTTTAATACATTATTGTGATAAGATACTAAACTGTACTGCTACTTATGACTTTGACTTTAGATCGAAAGTATATACTCTTTTTTTCTATCGCATAACTTGTATTCGGTCGCACATCCTAAAACCAGGTTTAGGTTGTCTATTTCACTCACAACGCATCGCTTTGCTAAGACAAGATCTTAAACCCAGGTTTTATCTCTATTTAAGTTTCCAGTTAAAACGACTTCAGAGCGAGTAGGTTTATGTCTCTGACCTAAATAAAATAAACACCGCAAATATTCGATCAGCAGGATTTTGGCGACAATCCAGTCCAGTATATTACTGATAATTAAACATACAAACACAAAACTCTAACTCGAAATCAAATAGGACCCATAACCAGTTGTGTGTCTTGAATCATTAAGGTGCTATTGATGTGTTTTCGAATTGGAGTTGTGTTGTTTTGCTTTTAGAGTAGTAGTGGGCGGATGTCGTTAGGTAAATTTAGTTGCGGTGCAATGTGCATTCAGATCAATCGTGCGTTGCACAGCTTGCGAATATGAAGCGAATGCACTTTATAGTTGTCGCTAGAACACCATTTAGAAATTGAGAAAGAGAACTAATCGCATTAGGAAATTGAGAAGAGATTGATTATTTGGCCGCGACATTTCCCCTTTTCATAAACGTCCTAACACCCTGTAACTTCAAAAAGTTTTTATTTATAACCTTATAAGGCAAACGACTCGACAGACCGCTGATGGTAAGCAGCCACCGTCGCCTATAAACATCAGCAATACCAGGGGCACAGCCAAGTTGTTGCCTTTTAGGTAATACATATTCTTTTTAAGCGGCTTTTAAAGGAGGATATATCCTAGTTTGAAAACATCGTGGAGGCAAGTTTATTCTATAGTTACAAGGAACGAGAAAGAATAGACCTTTGAAAACGGACTTTGGTTGATTTTTATGGTTGGTTTTAACTATAAAAATTTCAAACAAAATACCATATCTAAAAGAAGTTACATATTGTATACGTCTATTTATTATTCTAGATATTTATTTAATTTCCAGTAAACACAACAATATCCGAGTTATTATATTATTTGCTGTTTTTTTCAACAATGTAAAATGATTGTGAATTATCTGTTGCATTGTAACGCTGTGGCACACTGCTTGGGCTTCAGTAATCCATTCACTGCGTAGGATCAATTGAGACAATCTCGCCAATTGAACACGGACCCCGCGGTGTACTTGAGGCAATGCTAGTCTGTATAAACATTTACCCCCATACTAATTAATGTCGAATAAGCTTGGAATAGTTATACCATTCTCTGTCCTTATCTGTCATTGCGACATTAGAAATTCGACAGATAAGGACAACGACAACAGTCAAGAAAATACGGTAGCTAATATAGCGTAGCCTTTATAATTTCGACGCCATTGAAGGATAAATCTGCAAAACGGCAACGACGGATACAGCCGTCACGGATGACGGTCTAAAATAAACCTGACCCCTATTTCACTATTGTGACAATGACACGTGGCAGGTGAAAATTCAGTATGCATTGCAAAGTTAACACGCTGATACATAACCGGGTTTCACATAAGACGCGCCATGTACACTAAAATGTCACCTGTCACCTATCATTGTAAGGATGATGAAATAGGGGACTTGTATCTACGAAGGTCTAAATTCGCTCTTGTTTTTCGTCGCATTGAAAAAGTAAAATGGCAGATTTAACGTATCGGAATACAAAACGCCAATCTCCATACAGCGACGTATTAAAATAAAGGCTTTTTAACCCCTTCGGAGCAAAATGCACCAAACGCAAAATGTACACTACACGCAAAAAGTAACCAATGGCAAAATGCACAATACGCAAAATGTACACAACGCATAGTGTGAAATACGCAGAACGTACAAAACGCAAAACGTACATACTTACGCAAAATGTGACACTACATCACGCTTTTCGTTTTTTTGTTCATTTTGCGTATGTACGTTTTGCGTTTTGTTAAAATACTAATGTTAAATTCAAACATTACAGTAATCGCAAGGTTTATTTATAAGATGCAACAACTTGGCGAGTTGCCAGAGATTGTAAAGTTCAAGGCAATTGACTGCAGCTAACAAAATATCAATCGTGATAGAATAACACGCCGTAATTCTACAAAACATTTATGCACAGGAAAGCACATTGCCTTCGACCTCAACCTGTGAGTAAGCAATTCATTTGAAAACTGCTTCACCTTCATTCTACTTGGTTAAACGATATTGCTTTGAACACGGTGTACCTTCGTTCGGTTCGGTCGACATTGTTAGAAAGAATTAGATTTAATAAATAAATGGCGCTAAAAATAAAGCCCTAAAAAGACTTTTATTGTAGCCTTTTCTCTTAGTGCTCGAGATGTCGCTGATAATTCGCACGTTCCAATTAAACTTGTCTTATTTATTTTCAATTACACCATCCCTTTTACGTAGCATTTGGCAATATCTTAATATATATAAATCTCGTGTCACAATGTTTGTCCTCAGTGGACTCCTAAACCACTTAACCGATTATAATAAAATTCGCACACCATGTGCAGTTCGATCCAACTTGAGAGATAGGATAGTTTAAATCTCAAATTATAGTCGCAATTTTAATTTATTGCTAATTATTTGTCTGTTATTATTTGACAGTCGCAATTATCTGTTAACTCCAAATGATTCTAACAGATGTCGATACCTTTCGACTGGGTTGAGTAAGTAATCAATAGATGGCGCTGCTATGGTAAATCTACGAACGTGTCATATAAGCTACATATAATTATATGTAATTGTCTCAGTGAATGAAAGTGGCGTGGTACTAAAGTGTAATCATATTTATGACTTCGACTGTACCACGTTCCATACATTTTAGCCCATTGCTCTTTGTACAGATTTTTTTCGTTAATTAGCACAGGTTTTGCTGAAGTGAACTTTGTTCAATAATGACCTCAAAAGTTGGAGCTTAAGTTGGATTTACGAAGATTTGTCATGATTTCTTTCTTCACTACATAGTATAAAACAAAGTCGCTTCCCGCTGTCTGTCCCTATGTATGCTTAAATCTTCAAAACTACGCAACGGATTTTGATGCGGTTTTTTTTAATAGATAGAGTGATTGAAGAGGAAGGTTTATATGTATAATACTTTAATCCAGAGCGAAGCGAGGGCGGGTCGCTAGTACTAATATATTTTACGAGTGAAGTATTCGAAAAATATCGGTTACTTTGAAAACACAAAACGCATCTAACATAATTCAGAAATGAATTTCACGACACAGGATAGGTGTAGTGTGAGATTTTTTAAATATCGCACTATCTACTGTAGCAAAAGTCATATAAATATATTATTTGGTTAAATAATGTTATGAAAGGATTATAGATAACTACATCGCTTGTAGTCTACATCTCAAAGCTACTTTCATTTTGTCTATCTTTGCAAAGGCGCCGGAGCCCCGCACGGCGGGGCTCCTATTCTTGGGCAATATGAAGTTACCTGAAGCTAAACTACCTAGGAACGCAACGACGAGATCATTTTGCGACCGAGGAATTCGACTTCTATCCCTTATAAAACCATGATTAAATTACTCACCATTGTCGCCCACGGCCTGGCTCAGCGTGTTCTCTGTGACGGGGCGCAGCGCCTCCACCGCGCTGATGTACCCGAGCCGGTCGGCCACGGCGCATGCTGTCTGTCCGTTCTGCATAACACCGGAACAATTAGTTCGGAGAGTCATCATATTCATAACTAGCTGTTGCCCGCTTTTTAAAATTGGAACGCCTCAGTGCGTTTGCGGCTTTATTGAACACCATACAAGTACCCGATGAATGCGAGTAGCACAAAACCGGCCGTCATGGAAATCCTTGGGGAAGGCTTTTGTCCAGCAGTGGACGTCTTTCGGCTGATATGATGGTGATGATACAAGTACCACACCGATCAGTATAGTATAACACCTTAACACTTACAGCGGAGAGCGCGTTGGGGTCGGCGCCATTCTTCAGCAGCAGCTGAATGATCAGAGTGTGGCCCTGCTGCGCCGCCTGGTGAAGCGGCGTGAACCTGCAACACCAGCTCGGTTATAGCTAACGAAGACAAGTAAACTTTATATGCAAGGACACCTAGGGGAGTATTAATAACATTCCGATCTTGTGAGAGATTACGGCAGCAGCGTGGTGTCCGTGGTGCGCGGCGTGTGTAGTGTGTGTGGCTCACCCGTGCGCGGCGCGCGCGGCGGGGTCTGCGCCGGCGGCGAGCAGTGCGCGGGCGGCGGCGTGGTGTCCGTGGTGCGCGGCGTGTGTAGTGTGTGTGGCTCACCCGTGCGCGGCGCGCGCGGCGGGGTCTGCGCCGGCGGCGAGCAGTGCGCGGGCGGCGGCGTGGTGTCCGTGGTGCGCGGCGTGTGTAGTGTGTGTGGCTCACCCGTGCGCGGCGCGCGCGGCGGGGTCTGCGCCGGCGGCGAGCAGTGCGCGGGCGGCGGCGTGGTGTCCGTGGTGCGCGGCGTGTGTAGTGTGTGTGGCTCACCCGTGCGCGGCGCGCGCGGCGGGGTCTGCGCCGGCGGCGAGCAGTGCGCGGGCGGCGGCGTGGTGTCCGTGGTGCGCGGCGTGTGTAGTGTGTGTGGCTCACCCGTGCGCGGCGCGCGCGGCGGGGTCTGCGCCGGCGGCGAGCAGTGCGCGGGCGGCGGCGTGGTGTCCGTGGTGCGCGGCGTGTGTAGTGTGTGTGGCTCACCCGTGCGCGGCGCGCGCGGCGGGGTCTGCGCCGGCGGCGAGCAGTGCGCGGGCGGCGGCGTGGTGTCCGTGGTGCGCGGCGTGTGTAGTGTGTGTGGCTCACCCGTGCGCGGCGCGCGCGGCGGGGTCTGCGCCGGCGGCGAGCAGTGCGCGGGCGGCGGCGTGGTGTCCGTGGTGCGCGGCGTGTGTAGTGTGTGTGGCTCACCCGTGCGCGGCGCGCGCGGCGGGGTCTGCGCCGGCGGCGAGCAGTGCGCGGGCGGCGGCGTGGTGTCCGTGGTGCGCGGCGTGTGTAGTGTGTGTGGCTCACCCGTGCGCGGCGCGCGCGGCGGGGTCTGCGCCGGCGGCGAGCAGTGCGCGGGCGGCGGCGTGGTGTCCGTGGTGCGCGGCGTGTGTAGTGTGTGTGGCTCACCCGTGCGCGGCGCGCGCGGCGGGGTCTGCGCCGGCGGCGAGCAGTGCGCGCGCGGCGGCGTGGTGTCCGTGGTGCGCGGCGTGTGTAGTGTGTGTGGCTCACCCGTGCGCGGCGCGCGCGGCGGGGTCTGCGCCGGCGGCGAGCAGTGCGCGCGCGGCGGCGTGGTGTCCGTGGTGCGCGGCGGCGTGTAGCGGCGTGTACCCGTCCCGCGTGCGCGCGCCGCACTGCCCGCCCGCCGCCAGCAGCGCCTTCAGCACCGCCGTACGCCCCTCGGAAGCTGCTAGGTGGACTGGAGTTAGACCTGGACGACAAACAAAAAGGCTTCTAGTACGAGTATATTCGGCAGTTGACGGTTTTACGGAACACCTATTCTCCCACTGGCTTTTTTGCCGAGGCAGTTACGTGTGGGCAGTTAAAACGATGGAATTAGTCAATAAGAAATCTCTTTATAAGCGTTACCACGCTTTAAATCAAGGTGAAGTTTTAATTTTTCAGCTGTCATAAACTGCTAAAATTATATTTTTATCCCACAATTCATAATATTTTACCACTCATCCCATCAATTTTACAACCATTTTTTTATTGTACTGCTAAAGTATTTTTGAAAAGGTATTATTAAATGAAATAACTAAGCAATCTTCTTCTTAACTGCTTTTCAAACTGCTTAACATTTTGTTGGGTTTTTTTTTTTGCATTATTTTCCAACTAATATCTATAACTGTCTATATCTACTTACACTAATACATGTTTTGAATCTATTAAACTACACGAAACATTCGTTCAAAGGCTAGGTAGGTACACTTACTTGTTTTTGTGCAATAAAGATTAAATAAATCAATACACGAAACAATCTCACCATTGGAAGCCGGTAGATTGACATTAGCGCCTCGTTCGATAAGCATCTCCACACAGTCTTCATGCCCCTCCTGCGCAGCCATGTGCAGTGGTGTAAACCCAGCCTTAGATTTCACCGCTGGGTCCGCATCTAATATAGAAACATACAATGTTAACATCTAATATCATTTTATTGCCATCGGTGTTGATACCCTCGGTCCGTGGGGTCCAAGTGCCCATAAACTTTTTTAGGAGCTATACAAACGATGACCGTGACCAAAGAGCTTACTCTTTCAATGTACATTAGCATTGATACTCGTATTCAGCGAGGAAATGCTGCAAGCTTCTTTGACACTTTGCCACGGAGCCCAACTTTTTTTTAATATTATGGAGTCCAATTATTATTATTTTTGATTAAAAATAGTGTACCAAAACCACTTGATAAATTTTAGTGATCGAAATGGATCGATTGTTTATCAATAATATGTTAGAATTACTGAAAGTTGAGTTTCTAGCGGCGCTTCTTTTCAGAAGTCGGAAAGCGCTGGTAGATTTTGGACACATAAAAGTGCCCGTATTACAAAATAAATATATTTTATCTTTGTCAATAGAAACACAATTCACAGAGTAAATATTTTGAATGGTACCTATCCACTTCGACCACATAGATGTTTAGAGGAATAAGCATACGTATAAAATTGACACCAGCTCACAAATTACACCTGATGTTAATACCAATACGTACCATGTTCAAGCAGAGCGAAGGCGATATCCGGATGGTTGTGTCGACACGCGATATGCAGTGCCGAGTGGCCGTTTTTGGCGAGCGTGTGTGGCGAGGCACCTACGGAAAACAATCTAGCTTACTGACGCCACCAACAACATAACTAGCTATTAATGAACAGCTAGCAAAACTAGAATAGGTAGATTCATGATAATGATGATAAAAATCCTTAAACGAGTCACAGATAATATAGCTTCAATACGGGATCCTATCATTTCATAAACAATGTTTCACAAATGATTCATTTCACAAACATATCATTTGACAACCCGCGTTTTTTTCCGAAACTGTACATAATTCTGGTTTTATTTCAGGACCATCGTGTAGAACCCTATAGGTTAGATTAGATTAGTTTTATTATGATCCTGAAATATTTGCAGTTACAGAAAAAAAATCGGGTTGACAAATGATTAGGTTGCGAAACGATGCATTTGTCAAAGATAAATTCAAATATATATGGGTCTCAGATTCCACTTACCATCAGGTGGCCTGAGTGCTCGTGTGTCTTCTACTTAACATAAAAAATAAAGATTTGTCGGCGAAAAGGCGGAGAACCCTTTAATACAAAATCCCTATCGTATTTATAATCCACTAAGTCGTGAGGATTCGGGTCGTAGAGTAGGATTAGGTTATCGCCGACTGCACGCAAATATACTGCTCTGCATAAGCTATTAGAACTGTTGTCAAAGTAAAACATCAATGCAAATTAAACTAAACCTCACTGCATAACATTTATTTCTTGACGTTGTGTATATAACCTTTGCGAAACGAAACAAAACGACATGAGTGTGTTTATTTGTTTCGTCTGTACGGTTCAAAACTCCAACTTTGGAATCTAATCTTAATTCCAGCCTCTTCTCAGGACAATGCATTTGATAATCTACTTTTCATGTTGACTGAGACGAACTTTGTCTATTATTCAATATTAAAACTATTTTTTGAAAACTTCCGCGTTATTTCGTAATGGCTGCATCAGATTCTTCCATATTCCAGAACATTTTCAGTCCGCTTATGCGATATTAGAATCCTTAATTTCTGAACATGAGATGTGAAAAATCATTTCATTGTTGTGTGTGATGATCTAACTCCTCTCAAACTCGAGGCAAGATTTACTAGACCATTGTAAGACCGGCCGTCACGTATGGGTTTTAATGTTGGCCTACCAAGGAGTAATAGATCGGCGTGGAATGGACATGTAATGAGGAGGGATGAAGGAAACATAAATAGAAGAGTGATGAGTGTGATTGTGGATATAAGGGAAGATAAAGATTGAACAAGGTTTAGATGGATTGAAGAAGCATGACATGTGTATGAAAGGTGTATGTGCAACAGCGGATAGAGAAGTCATAATTTTCTTGCCCTTATCCCATTTACGTGAGGTCGGCGCAGCATGTCTTTTTCTTCCATAGCTCCCTGTCAGATAGAGAACTCGGAACAGCGGATGGACAAGTGTGGACGAACAAAACATATAGTGCCGAGGATTGTGTGACAATTGCAGGAGCATGATGATCTACCTTTATCCAAGAGCAGCAGCGCGATGTCCGGGTGTCCGTAGTAGGTCGCCATGTGGAGCGGCGTGATGTGGCTCTTGCCGGGCGCGTCGGGCTGCGCGCCGCGCGCCAGCAGCAAGCGCGCCACGCCGCCGTCGCCGTACTTGGCCGCCAGGTGCAGCGGCGTGAAGCCCTTGCGCGTCGCCGCCTCGATAGGAGCGTCGCTGTCCAGGAGGATGTTCGCCACTTCTTCCTTGCCTACACATAGGTGAGCAGTTTAAAAAAAAGTGTATTGAGTCATTAACTTTACTGCTCTCCGTGTCACTGCCGGTTGAGAATAGTGCCACTCCATGTCTTTCCGTGGATGTCGTAAGATGCGACCAAGGGAATGAGGGCTTGTAGTACTGTTAGGCGATGGGCTTGCAACCTGTCACTAATACACTGGTAAACTTCTTGGCCTGATTGTGCAAAATGTGGTTTCGGTCGTTACGGAATTATAGATAAGTCTTTATAGAGTTGTTGGTATTTCTGTAGCTCTGCCTACTTCATTTTGGGAATGAAAGCGTGATGTTATGTATGTATGTTTCATTACACTGTTATAAGATAAATGTTAGTACTTCAGAGCAAAACTCCTATAGTAACTGACTTTCGCTATAAAATTACTCAAAATAGCCATGTTAGCCATGTCAGGCGGACTAAAGTGATGCATTTAATCCCTGGGGACTAATGTGACATTTTACTCCCTAGAATAAAGTACTTTTTCAATTTAATTTCCTTCTAAAAGCCTTGGAGAACCACAAACAGCCAGATACATGATGCCATTTGCTGATGTTGCCCTTGTCGTCGGAATGCGCTGTGGTTACGTCTTTATGTTAAAACTATTATAATTTAAGATTTGTTTTTTTCGCAATCGAAGTGAAAAGTAGAGTGCGCATGGATAAATATCTCGTGTCATAATGGCTTATGTTAGCCTGTCAGTCGGTTATTAAAAACCAAAGCTCAAACGACATGACTATGGACAATCGCCTATAAAGGTGTCCATTTCGTTAGGCCAAAATATGTTTGGTCAAATGTTTCATGTTCCAAAATTTAACTTGCCAACCTGCTTTGTTTTCTGTAACCGTGAATATTTTAGGATGTAATAAAAGCTAACCTAACCAAACCTAACCTATAGGGTTCTACACGATGGTACTATAATTAATTCTGAAAAGTTCCTCAGACCAAATTCAAAGTTTCGTTGGACCCTGAGAAGTTAAGGTTAAAAGTAAGTAAGTACTTATAAATTGTTTAGAAGTTTTTTGTATAAAATTAACTAAGATCGTACATTATTGTTTTTTAACTCTTATTCCCGTGTCTTAGTCCCGTGTGGTTGCCGGGTTAGAATAGTGCCACTCCATGTCTTCCCGTGGATGTCGTGAGAGGCGACTAAGGGAATAAAGGCTTGTAGTACTGTTAGGCGATGGGCTTGCAACCTGTCACTAATACACTGGTAAACATCTTAGCCTGACTATGCAAAATGTGGTTACAGAATTATCAACAAGTTTAGAGTTGTTGGTATTCTGTTGCTCTGCCTACCCCACTCTGGGAATAAAGGCGTGACGTTATGTATGTATGTAACTCTTATTGGCATATTTACTTATTATTACAATTATTGATATTTTTCTTTTTTTTCTTTTGTGTTTTCTCTAAAGCAACCTATTGCATGCTGTAAAAATGTTTAAATTCTACACTAATTACAGGTTATCTGTAATTAGTGTAGAATTTTGATTTAAAGCCTAGTAAATTTGTTATTATTCATCACTAAACAATGTATACACTGTTGACAATATTAAATTAATAAATAAACATAACATTATTTTGGCAAATGAAAATTTTAGGAAATGATACATTTGACCAAATATATTTTGGCCAAACGGCAGGCTCCCCCTATAAAGACATGTAAGTATTGAGTTTTTCACCTTACTGGATTGTAATAAGGTTCAAAAGTGTATGTTAGGGCGGGCGCACCTTCCTTGGCGGCGATGTGCAGCGGCGTGTAGCGGTCCTTGGTGGCGGCGGCGGCGTCGGCGCCGTGCTGCAGCAGCAGCGCCGCCACGTCGGCGTGCCCCAGCCGCGCCGCCACGTGCAGCGGCGTCTGCTCCTCGCGCGCGCGCGCCTCCACCTGCGCACGCCACGCCCTCGTACTTACATAGCGTCAACCACGAACACACGCTGAATGCGGAAATCTTGTAAATATATTATACAAATGGAATATTCCCCCCAGACTATATCTTGATTTTCAAAATTAACTCATAACGAATTTACATTCGAGTTATAAAATGCAAACATATATTCTGCTTAGACAATATTTTTACTAGTGTTTAAGGTTTTTATTTTTTTTATTTTTTTATGGAATAGGAGGCAAACGAGCAGACAGATCGCCAGATGGTAAGCGAATATTGTCACCCATAGACACCTGCAGCACCAATGCCAATGCTGCTGCTGGTTATGAAATATCTAAAAGCTAATATGATGATGAAGTCGGAAGATAGCGACAGGATCTCCGCTATTGTTACCGTGGTGGGTCTCCTTAGTGTTATCTTGACAAGCAGATAATTAATATGCAAATTAAGTACAGGGGGTTATTATGACATAGCTATGCAGTTCAATTAAGGCGAGCGTAAAGAACAAAGATTTAAATGCAATAGCTCGTCTTCATCATCAGTTCCACTTCCCCAAATAATACTTTCTGAATGTAAATGCTATATTTGTTACTAAAACACTAAAATACTAAAATCACTATATGTTTGCCTACAATATTTGAGGAATTCCCTCAATTCCTCACTGATCCCCTTATCAGATTCAGATTTTATGACAATGGGACCATTTCGGAAGTAAACTCTATCAAAAAAAATACAATGAAACGTATTTATAACCTACATCTTTTTTTTGAAGTCGGTTAAAAAATATAAAGGTGGGTACGAATTAAAGCAGCCTCGGGTTCAGGCACGCACGGCTCACCTATTTTGCTCAAATTCGTACGCGCTCGCGCGCCGTGCGCGAACGGCGTGCGAGCGTCGCGCGGCGCGCCGCCGAGAGTCGGTCTTTTGACGGTGCTCAAAGGCACCTCAGTGTGCGTGCCTCGCGTAATTTGGACGTGTATCCGATCCGAGCGTGCCACAGGCAGAACGACAACTTGTCTGCGGGCGAGCCACGTACAAATTTGATAAAATTGCTGAGCCGTTTCACCACTGAGGCAATTACTTCTTCATTTTGGTAATAATTCGGCGCATAAACGCAGCCGCGGCAGTCATCGAGTTTGACGCCATATTGAAATTTGGCTCGCGGCTCGCACGTTGCCGCTCAGATTCGTACCCAGCTTTATGTGTGTGTATGGTTTAGAGTGTGACCTTGGCGTTGTTCCTGAGCAGCACGCGCACCAGGTCGGTCTGGTGCGCGCGCGCGGCCAGGTGCAGCGGCGCCTCGCCGCGCGCCGTGCAGGCGTCGGCCGCCGCGCCCGCGCCCAGCAGCACCAGCGCGATGTTCATGCAGCCCATGAACGCCGCCACGTGCAGCGGCGTCAGCCCCGACTCCGTCGTCGCCGACTTACCTAAGGGGGAAACTAAGCTTTAACACCCAACCGCATACTATGATGATAACTAAATAAATAAGTAGCACGGGACAGTGTCACACAAATTGACCTAATCCCAAACTAAGCTCTGGGCTTGTACTATGGGTACTAGACAACGATAAACATACCAAAACCCTTCTGCTCCGCTAGCGATAGTTTTTAACCAGTCTTTAAGACTATCAACTTTCCCTTCATATTGAAAAAAAATGTTGTACCTGTATTCAAAACAGGTGACAAGACTCGTGTTTCAAACTATAGACCGATGTCACTCCTATCGATATTTTCTAAAATATTTGAGTGTATTATTTGTGTGCAGGCTAATGTGGCATATAAAAAAAACATTTCCCCTGGACAGCACGGCTTTGTAGCTTCAAAGTCAACTACTACTAATTTGGTCCAATATGTCAATCACCTAGGTAAGTCAATTGATTCCGGTGGACAAATGGACGCCGTTTACACTGATTTTAGCAGTGCCTTTGATAAGGTCGATCACAGCATTCTTCTGTGGAAACTCTATAATCAGTTCAAAGTGACCGGTGAAACGTGGAGATGGCTTAAATTTTACTTGTCTAATCGATGTCTGCGAGTAGTCAAGGATGGATACTTTTCGGACTCAATTTAGCCACATCCGGTGTACCCCAAGGATCACACCTGGGTCCTTTGATGTTTATTACATTCATTAACGACTTAGTCGAGTCTATAAGACATAGCAATTGCCTCCTATATGCCGACGAATTCCATAGATACTTCACTTTTGCAGGAAGATTGGATGCCGTCACAGCGTGGAGTAGAGTTAATAATATGAGCCTCAACGCCAGCAATCTGGACAGCGTTGCACTCCAACAAATTTATATTGTTAAAGATCTTGGCGTTCATTTGGATTCCAAGCTCAATTTCATTATTCATTTTGACAGCGTAATACGAGAAAGCTACAAAATGCTCGGTTTCATAAAGCGCATTTGCAAGAGTTTTGAAAACGTCAAAACGTTTCAGACCCTATTTAACTCATTAATGCGCACGCGTCTGGAATACTGCAGTTTCCTTCTGTCACCCGGGGAGGGATGGTGACGAGCGGCTTTTCTCTGGAAAAGCCACTTCGTTATCATCACTTGCGGGCGGTGACAGAGGTTGTTGGAAGGGGCGGTTGCGTGTGCCTTCGAGGCCGTTTCTGCCCTGGACAGCTTCCTTCTGTCACCTTTGGCGGTTAGTGACTAAGGTTTCTTGAAGGGACGGTTGCGTGAGCCTTCGAGGCCGTTTCTGTTTCCGGAAAGTTTCCTCGTCACCTGGAGGGGGCAGTGACAGAGATTGTTGAAAGGGGCGGTTAAGAGTGAGGTCCGATAGCTACTACTGTAGCTCGACTGCGACTTGCCTGTGCCGCGTCTGATTTACTGCATAAGCGAATTGTCCTAGGGGTGTCGGCACAAAACTCCCTCTTAAATTTTTTTTTTTTTGAAAACGAAAGTAAAATAATAAAAAAATATAAAACATAACCCTTATTTCTTAAAGATCGGTTGATACACAAACTCTATATAAAACAATAGTGAACCTTGCTTCCGCTGATTCTACTGCTTAGATTGCAGAATGTATTGCGACACATTACATTATGTTGTTATTACAAAGTATAGGTTTCAACTTACATTCAGAGACTTACTTACTTCTATTTCTAAGAATGCCGGCTGGCTAAATACACTATTCGTCGATGAAACTGCAATACCGCGTAACTAACCAAATCAGTAAATTGCAAAGTGTACCTTACTAACTTACTATAAGGTGTATTTTGCAACTTATTCAATTTGTTAGTTACGCGGTATTGCAGTTTCACCGACGTATTGGTACACTGGTTGTTGTTGTGGCACATTTTGAACTCTAATGCCCGTTGGCACAACTTCGGTTACGGCCTTCTGCAACCAGGATTTTGCACGCTGCTTACATTTGTTATGTATGACGTAGCACGTCACTAGTAACAAAACTATTCCTAGGATTATGAGGGCTATGCCTACATAATTCAACTTGGATTCCATTTGATTAGACATTGTTTCCACTTGGGCAAATGCAATGGTATTGTGGGAACCTTTGTATTCTTTACTCTGTCCCCAGCCCATGGTAATCCAGCAACTGACACTACTACTACTTATATAGATACTCTGCATAGATTGTCGCAGTGCATAGTTGTGAACAGTAACCTAAACTAACTTACCTACATGCGATACCTGTGTTGCAAGGTTCGGCTTGAAATTTCTTAACCTTTGAGCCTAAACTAACGGTAACGGTAGTCACTGTGTAGGGCTGGCTCTGCAATAATAAATCATTTGGTCACCAAACAGCCCCCCTGCTCAGCAACGCCGACTATACCTAAGTAATAGTCTCGGCACCACCCAGTACCTAATTACTGTTTTAAACTAATTTACTGTGTGTCGTACTTACTTACTCATCTAATAAAAATCTGACTGTCGTTTTAATAACTCGGCCGCTAAGTGTGGTCCGAGGCATAGACTGTTGCGTTTGTGGCTCTGCTGGCTGCATAGGCACATCAGTGTCCCTCATCGCTGGTGGTACATTTACAGTGGTATTGCTAGCGTTATCGTTTACTTGATGTTGCGTCACGAAAGCGGGTTTAAGCCTATCAATTGAAATTTCTACTTGTCTATTTGGTAATTGGATCTTAAAGGTTTTGTCTTTCCTATTTAAAACCCGATATGGGCCGTTGTAATTTGGGGTCAGCGGTTTCCTAACCATGTCGTTTCTTATGAACACATGCGAACAAGTAGCCAGTTCCTTATGAACGAAAATTTTCCGCGAATCGCCAACCGCCTTTGACATGGGCTGGGCTTCAAGTCTTTAATTATACGTCTTAGGTTTTCCACATACGTAAATGGATCATTGTTGTTTACCGTAGAGCTGACATAAAAATCGCCTGGTAAACGCATAACTTGACCGTATAACATTTCTGCTGAGCTGACGCTGTTATCTGCCTTGCAAACCGTTCTAAGACCTAATAGTACTGTTGAGAGCTCATCAACCCAGGAAGCGTTATCAGCTAACCTGGCCGTTAATGCAGCTTTCAATGACCTGTGCCAACGTTCCACGAGGCCGTTGCTCTGTGGATGATAAGCTGTAGTGCGTATTCTATGCACTCCTAAAATTGACATAAGTTTACTAAAGAGATCACTTCCCCACTCACTTCTAAAGGGATCTTTCCCTTGCGGTTCCGTGTAATAAAACACGTTTCTATGCCAAATCCTTCACAGTCCGTGGTGTCCAACTGTGGAATGAACTTCCGTTATCCTTAAGGCAGTCCCCTTCTGTAAACTCTCTAAAGAGGAATTTAAAAACTTTGTGGCTGAATGAGTCGTGAAGTCAGGTTCCTATATTGATTAGAGTTGTTATTTATATATTTATGTAGGTATATATGTATATGTATGTATATATGTATATATGTGTGTATTATACATGTACGTTTATATTGGTTTGTGTACTTAGTTTGCTAATTTGTTTAAAATTTATTTATTTATTTATAAGTATCATCATTTCTTTTTACTTTTTGTGCAAACTTGTATGTGTCCAACCCCATGCATTGTCCTTACTCATTTGCTTCAGGGTTAGCTGGAAGAGATCCCAATTAGGGATAAGTTCGCCTTTGTACATTAATTTAGTATTATAATTGTAATATTTATATTTTTGTGCAATAAAGAGTTTACATACATACATACACTTTCAAATTGTGTACCTTGGTCAGTTGTAATTACCTCCATGCATCCAAATCTACAAACCCAGTTTTCATATACGACCCTACCGGTAGCTACCGTGTTTGCTGTTATGTCAACTGTAGAAACCGCCTCCGGCCACCGCGTGGCACGATCTATCATTGTTACCAAATACCTGTAGCCTTCGTTAGATGTCGGTAACGGTCCTACTATATCTACGTGCACATGCTGTAATCTGTCTACGTTTTCGAATTGACCTAATTTAGATACCGTGTGACGTGTGACTTTGACTCGTTGACATTGTAAGCAACTTCTGGCCCAAATGCCGACATCTTTATTTAAATAAGAATATAGTAGGTATTGGTTAGGTAATTAAATTATTGCATCTTTTTATTTTGGTTGTAGCTAATGTGGTTTCTTTCAAATCTTTAAATACTTAGTAGTTTTGTAAATTTTTATACCATTTAATGTTTGCTCATTTTACTACCTATTGCATGCTGTGGTTTACCGTAAGTAGGGCTGCATTTAGCATTAAGTTTGTTTTTATATTATAACCTATCTCGAAAACCAATGTAAGTTCTGTGGTTAACCCATAATAAATAAATAAATAATAAATAAATTTGGCCAGTAAAACTTTTGCGCGATCATCCTCCGGGTGGTTCTTATCCCGGGATGACTTATATCGTGTACCGAATGAAACGCTGTTGTCCTAAATTTTTCCGGTAGGTACGGCCGGGCATTATCTGTACACGTTTCACAATATAACTTTGTATTTGTTCCTGGGATTGCTAACGCTTTTAATTGTACTTTGTTATTGAGTAGCTTTGTAACTTGATCGTCCGTTTCCTGCGCCCGGGCCACCTCGGCGAAGTCAACGCCCACGGGGCAGCCTATTGTTGCGAACCACTAATATGTACTATTTCATTCGTAAACTCGCCGATAAACATCAATTGCCTAGCCCTTCTAGGTGTATCTGTAGATGTATTTATTGCGTTCCTAAAATGACATATTGACATGTAAATAGCTAATAATTCCCTGTCATAGGTACTGTATTTACGTTGCGTATCTGACAATGCTTTAGAAAAATATCCGAGTGGTTTCCATACATTATGTACCCTTTGCTGTAATACACTACCGACGGAGGTCCCCGACGCGTCCGTCATAAGCGCGAGCGGAACGTCTGCGAGCGGGTATGACAATGTAATAGCGCTTTTAAGGCTCTCTTTACAGTGGTCATACGCCGCTATGGCTTCCGCGTCCCAAATTTTCGTTTGATCTTTTTTCTTAGAATTATGTAAAAACTTATTCAAATGCATCTGCTGGTTGGCAGCCTTGTCCAAATGTGTCCTATAGAAGTTTACCATGCCAAGGAAACGTCTTAATTGTTCGACTGTCTCTGGGCGTGGGTAATCCGTGATGGCTTTAACTTTCTCCTCGCGCGGCTGTAAACCTTCCGTTGAGACGCGGTATCCTAAAAATTCTACCGAATTTTGTCCTAATTGACACTTGCCGAGATTTATGGTTAAACCGTTTTCACTAAATTTCATGAAAATTTGTTTCAAATGTTCCCTATGAGCTTCTTCGCTCTCCGACGCTATGATAATGTCATCTAAGTAGCAAAATAAATTTGCATTGGCTCCTTGTTCGTCTGTGAAAGATTCTAATTCTCGAAGCGTAGCGTTCATGAACCGTTGAAAAGTCTGAGCCGCATTCCTCAGACCGAAACACATCCTAGGGAATTCGAATAGGCCGAAAGGTGTTATGATTGCTGTTTTCTCGATGTCATCGGGTGCTACCTCTATGACATGGTACGCGCGATTTATATCGAGAGTAGAAAATACTTTCTTACCTGCTAGTACATATGTGAAGTCTTGCAGCCTAGGAATTGGATACCGGTCCGGCTTCGTGACTGTCTGCTGCTAAGGCACCTCCTCCAGCCGCTTCTGGAAGTACCTCACTTGTTTTCCCTGGTTCTGTTGCCACCCGCTCGACGACGATGACGGTGCAGGGCCTGCAGGTGCTTGCAGTGACTGCCTCCACGCGCAAGGTTGCAGGCATCTCTGGGCTCTTTCTCGGAACTTGAAATGATATCTACATAGCCAGCTATTGTTCGTTGATGGTCCTCCGGAACGGGAACGAGAGCGGTTCCTCTGACGGTCCCATCTTTCCGATGGCCTGGATCTCAGGTCATTAATTTCACCCTTAAGATGCGCCAGTTCTATGGCCATGTTCTTAAATTCGTTGATCAGCTCTATGTTGGCAACTGTCTGCGCTGCTGCTGGCGTTGCCGGTGGTGTTGCTATTTCTGCTATATCTCCCTGCTTTGCCGATTCCATTAACTTGTCAGCCATTTTCGCGAAATTTTCTAGATTGGTGTCCTCGCTAATCAACAAGACCGTCCTAATAGGATAGTTGACTCTGTTTTAAAGTAGATCTCAAGTTATTAATTATTGTCCGATTAGATGAAAAAAAATATTCCCATATTTTTTTAGGACCTACAAAACCGCAAAACTTTATTTTAAAAGTTTAGTTTTCGTTAACAGGCGAAAACGCTTACAGCCATATTAGTCTATAGATTATCTGTGTTGTGACGTCATACGGGCCGAAAACAAACATTTGACATTTGACGAGAGCATTTGACATATAGATAAACAATTTATCATTTTCGAAACCTCGATACTTTTATTAATAAAAACAATGACTTCCACCAGTTTACATGGAAAATATAGTAATTAACGTTATTGTATATTCCGAGAATGCAAGAATACATCAATTACGACCCCAGGGGAATTATGGATTAGAATGCCCAGTGAAATAAATATGCGGAATACATGGCTAAAACTTGCTAAAAAGGATCCTGACTTTTCGACTGAAACAATTTTTGTTTTTTTTTGCGAAGATCACTTTGATGTTAGTATTTACATAATAAGTTATTCAGTTTCTACAGAAACTTTTATCTTCAATAATAATAAGCTCGGCAGAGCAGAAATCTGGATTCAAGGCAAAAAAATTACCGACCATCAATGTGTCGATTCTTGGTAAGTTTGTGCTATCTGCTTTCACGAATCCAACATCCATGATTGCTCTTATCAATAAAACTAGAAAGCAGTAACAATAATACACAGATTAGGTTTTTACTAATGTTAAAACGACTACGATCATAACACAACCTCAAAAGTCCATGAGTCATAAATGTCAATGTCATGTCACAGCACAGAATACCATTGCGAATTTCACTCGTATAAGAACCGACATGAAGTTTGCTTAGAGTCCTATGACGTCACAACAAGTCCGACAGCGTTTTCAGAGTTCAAAATAAAAAATAAAAATGAACAATTTTAAATAAAAAATACGTAGCCATCTTACACTTTTAATATCTGAAATCGATAAATATTGGTTTCTTAAGTCTAATACTACAGAAAATAATAATTTATTAAGCCAAATTTAATATGAGGCAAGTAGCCTATTGCTAATGGCAATCTCTGAAGCCACAAATTCCTCAGCCGATCGTCTCCCACGCCTAAATTGCGAGCGGCCTCCGCCATGCTTCTGAACAATTGCGACGGCTTTTGATCGCCCAACTCGAGCTCTTTCACCAGCCGGTTGAATTGTGAGTCGGCACTTTCTTGGTATTCCGCGATCAGCCGAGCCTTTAGGTCGTCGTATTTGCGATTCTGCGCGTCCTCCAGCAAGTCCTTTAACCACGTGGAGCTCGTTTCTAGACAACTTGCCAATTACGATGTCGAACTTTGCCTCTTTTCCCAATTTTTGCGGCGCCAAAATTGCTTCTAGTTGAGCGAACCATAATTTCGACATGTCCGTCCAAAACGGTGAGATTCTTGAGGCAACCGTTACTGCTGCACATTCGCCCTGACCGCATTCATTCACCCTGCCTCCGGGCATTGCCGGCGGCGGTGCTGCTGTGCCGGGCGGTGCTGTCGCGCCGGTCCTCGCTCCGTATGCTTCCATTGTTTCCAACAAAAAAAATCGCGGTCCCGCCTGGCCCTTTAGAAATCACGTCGGGGTCACCAATGTGGAGTTATTATTGTCAATAATAAAACAGTTACACTTATAAATGTTTATTCTTTACTCCAACTAACATACACTAAATAGGAAATAATTATATTAATATGATACACAGAAAGAGGACCAGGCGGGGCATAGGCGTCGTTAACTAACGCGTGTTGTTAAGAGTGAGGTCCGATAGCTACTACTGTAGCTCGACTGCGACTTGCCTGTGCCGCGTCTGATTTGCTGCATAAGCGAATTGTCCTAGGGGTGTCGGCACAGTTTACTGGAAGGGACGGTGCGGCATGGGCCGCTGCATTTCCCCGAAACTACTCCCATGTCACCCGAGGGTCCTTCTCCGTGTCCTCTGGAATCTCAGGGGGCACTGTAGTTATTGGTGGGACAGTTGTGGTGGAGTTTGTTTGAAGGGTATGGGACCAACCCACTGGGGTTGGGTATCCGGAAAGCATCCTTCACCACAGGCAGACCGTGGAGGGAAGGCGAACTCAGCGGGCAGGGGCTCGCTGCTCGCCCGAACTTCTTGTAGAGCCAGTGGGTTGGGGGCCCACATTGCACGGCTTTACCGGTCTGGGGAGATGGTCGTGGGCTGTTTGCCGTCTCCTCCTTTGGCAGAGACACAGGGGGGGTTCTTCGGAGCAAGCCGGGAGGTGCGTCAGTGGGCAATGCTTTTTAGCGGTTCCGCGGTGCCTCGCAACCGGCCAGGGGGTTTAAACGCTGGAGTGGTTTTAGACTGTAGTTCTTTGAGAGTCCGTCATACCTCCCATTGCACAGCCATCCCCAGGCTGGGAGGATGCGTAAATGCATTTCCACTCCGTCAAAAAAAAAAGATAGGGTTTTATCTAGTACAGTTATGCATAACTTTTTTATTCTCTATGTTTCTTATTTTGATTATATTTATTCATAATTACTAAGTATTGAGTGCAATTACTCGTGTGCATGTTGTATTCGCACCTAGAAGGTCATGCAGCTAGCCTTATTTGCTTTGTTATATTTTATAAGTTATAACGCTGCAAGGTCCAGTTTGCGAACCTAATAAAAAAAAACAGGGTACTTACTGGCACCATACTTGAGCAGCAGCTCGACCACCTTCAGCCGGTTCTTCTTGCAGGCGATATGGAGGGGCGTGAAGCCGTTCAGAGCTCGGGCGTTCGCGTCCGCGTTGCGGTCTAGGAGAAGCTTTGCTACCTGAAGTGAAAATAGAAATGGTTTATAGCATGTCACATGACATATTACAAGCGGAAGGTACATAAATAATCTATACTAATATTATAATTCTGGCTGTCAGTATGTTACGCTTTCACGGACTGAACCGATTTAGATGAAATTTAGTATAGAGATAGTTAGAGTCCCGGGGAAGGACATAGGGTACTTTTCAGCCCGAAAAATTAGACAGTACCTCAGAGAATAACGATAAACAACTTGTACGCGAACGGAGTCGCGGGAAACAGCTACAATATGCGAAAATTTGAAAGAATCAAGCATAATTCTGAATGACGAGTGTTCAGAAATGGTAGATAAGACACTTTTCTTAGGGATAAACTATAGACAAGAACTTGCAATGGAGTCCCCATATAGCAGTACTAGCAGGTCAATTAAGTTCGGCAGCTTACGCTGTTAGGAAAATCAGGCAACTTACCGATATAGAGACAGCTTGCTTAGTTTATTATAGATATTTTCATAGTGATAGACATAACAACCGACACAGACAGTACGGTATTCTAGTTTGGGAAAAAGCGGCTGATATACAGACTATATTCGTGTTACAAAAAAGGGCCATTCGTTATATATATAACTTAAATCCCCGTGATTCTTTAAGAGTACTATTTAAATAAATTAATATTTTGACTGTAGCGTCACAATTTATTTATGAGAATATTATTGATGTTATTAAGAACCATGTTTTTTTTTTATGTTAATGAGAAGGCACACGAGCGCTCAGGCCACCTGATGGTAAGTGGAATCTGAGACCCATAAACATTTGAATTCTCAAGACTATGATCTTAAGAACTCAAATGCGTTGCCAACCCCGAGGACTAAGATGGAATGCCTCTATGCTAATAATTTCACCGGTTGTCTTATCCCCACATCGGAACACAACAATGCGAACACTGTTGCTTGGCGGGTGGTTAATGGATAAGATGGTGGTAGCAATCCGGACGGACCCTGCACAGGGTCCTACCACCACTAAAATAGTAATATTTTATTAAAAATTGTGACATTCATAATTTTATTTATTTAATCTTTATTGCACAAAAACAAGTACAAATGGCGGACCTAATGCCTAATGGCATTCTCTACCAGTCGACCAAATAACCAATCAGAAATTTACATAATTCAGTGGGTGCACAGAAAAAGAAGACAGATAAAACTAGAAACTTAACATAATTATCCTATCCATTGCTTATACCTACTTAAATAATACAAAACATATATACGTCATATACTTGTACATATAATACTCATACTAATATATTACTTATATAATACATAAATATAAAGAATCAATATACCTATACAAACAAAAGCGGAGAATGAAAGTGATGAGATAAGGCTAATTGTCTTGTTCAAGGAAATGCTTCCGGAGCATTCCCTTGAAAGAAAGCTTGTTAGGGGCTCGTCTAATATGGAGTGGGAGCGCATTCCAGAGACGAATTGCCTGAAGGGCGAAGGAATTTGACATGAAACCAGTACGGTGAAAAGGAATAGCGAGTTTAAGAGAGCGGGAGGAACGCAGTTCACACCCTGGACGGGGAGTATCGAAAGTAAATTTACGTTTAAGATAAAGGGGGGTTGATGGCTCAAAAAGGATCGAAAAAAGAGTAGATAGAATTCTAAGAGACCTACGATGCCGAATAGGAAGCCAGTTAAGCTGACGCCGGAAGGAAGAAATATGGTCATATTTTCGAAGACCAAAAATAAAACGTATGCCATTGTTAAGGAGACGTTCTAATCTGTTGAGGGAATCCTGGCTGATGTTAGTAGTGCACACATCAGCATAATCAATGAGAGGCAGCACCAGCGCCTGGACAAGTAACTTCTTGGTACTTACTGGGAGAAAATTCTTGTACCGATACAAAGCACGCAGAGTACCAGTCACCTTGCGACTCACCTCAGAGAGCTGCCCGTCCCACGAAAGACAGCTGTCGACAGTAAGGCCGAGATCCTTAACCTGCCTACATGTAGAAATAGTAGCACCATCGAACGAGATCGGCGCAATAGAAATGTTCTCCAACTTCACAAGCTGACGCGAACTCCCCACGATGATGGCCTGGCATTTAGCAGCATTTACAAAAATACCAAATCTGCGAGACCAGTCTGCAATGTGATCCAGGTCATCATTGATAAAAGCAATTGCAGCGGTAAGGTTGGAAATGTCAGCTTTGGCGTATAATTGTAGATCGTCTGCATATAAATGATAAGAGCTGCCTAGCTTGGAGGTAATAAGATTTATAAAAACTGAAAATAAAAGAGGGGACAGGATTCCACCTTGGGGCGCTCCAGTGTTCAGGTCACACCAATCTGAAATCGTATGGCCAGCTCGCACAGCTTGACCACGACCACGAAGATATGAAGAAAACCACTTGGTCGCTTCCGAGGAAACCCCCAGGTGAGTGAGTGAATTTTAATACTAGAAATAAAAATAAAACTGCCATTACAAAATTTCGTGTCCGCAAAGTATAGTATACATCATTCGTAGGTCAATGCATTCTTTTCTTTAATAAATTAGCTGACGCAGTTTGAAAGTTACAACTTTCAGCTCTTAAAAATTACTTGAAAAATTCGTTAATGTCTAAAGCTTACTATAGGGTCGAGGATTATCTAACGGACAAAAATGCTTGGCCTAAGGCCTACCTAACGTAAAAGCTCAATACCTAGTCTAGGGAACACGGTTTTGGTATTAGATTTTTAGCTCATGTTAGTCTTGCACCGTCATGGGTAGGTATAATAGTTATTTGCGCAACATGAGAGCAAAGTTGTTTTTTGCTGCGAGTGTTGATTTTGAATGCCGAGCAAGCGAAGGATTCTAGAATTGAATCACGAGGATAGCGAGTGGTTCTAGGTTAGAATCCTGAGTGCAGCGAGGGATTGAAGAACACGAGATGCAAATAACTTTGGTCTTGTGTTGCACATACAATTTTTCACCTTAGCAGCGAGAAAATATAGCACATATCTTAAACCCTCTATGATGCGTTTAAAAACCGCAAATTTCTCACGACTAGCATAAAGATAAACTGTTTTGTTAGAACCAATTTCATATATTTTGTGAAAATTTTATGATTGCTTAATAACAACATCAAATTCGGCATCTTATATTATTACATTCAAATTTCGAACATCTTTGAAAACAAAGCAATTTCACTTGACCTCGATTCTAATATCACTCGAGATGACATTATATTCGAAATGAATTGTCAAATGCATACCTACAATTTTGACAAATCTCGCTCGTTACTTGATATCGAACGATATGATAGTTGGGGCCGACTCTAGTTAGTCTCTGAATTAAAAAAAAACTACGGGTGCCGCCATTTCTGACGTTCAATATGTCTTGTCGCAAAAAACAGTTTAGTTTGTTTTGTTTTTATATAATAATATATATGTATGTAGATAAAGCAGCGCATGTAACTGTACATAATTGGGCATTAAAACACTCGTGTGATGTTATTATGTAACAGTCACATAACCTACTATAAATAAATAAAAACGACATGGTAAAAATAAAACGACATCCCCAGCCGCCCGTGCGCCGCGCCACGGCAACCTTAATATTGTGAACAAAAATTAAAAAGTTACTTGGTCTCACGCTCGCAGCAAAATCGAATTTTGCTCACTGTCTCTAAACAGCAAAACCACTCTTTTTGAGGTGCAGAGGTGAAAATATTATTATTATTTTCTTTATTTGCTCTTGTGTTTATTACAAGTTTCCACACGTTTTCCTGCTTAACTACGCATGATATATGTATATTTTAGCGCATTTCAGCTGCATATATACGACCTTTTTAATAATTTGTTATATCTTTTAGTTAAATGATAAGTCCTTAATGTAATTAACAGTTTTATTAAATAATCTAAGCATTCACATGACATTACAAATTTATAATCGGTCACGCGTTGAAGTATGTATATCGTTTGAGCACCCAGTGAGCCAGTTGAAACCGGTTTCTCAGCGTACGTTGCGAAGAATAGGTGCTGACGCACACAAACGCGCGTCGCGCTTGAAGTAGTGTACCTATCGCAGCGCGGTTGAATGAAGTTTTGTCTCTGTTCCGTTTCTTTACTGACGTGGTATCGGTCCTATCCTACCGCCGCTGAATTATGTAGTGTATGTACCTTGACGTGTCCGCAGTGCGCGGCGACGTGCAGCGCCGTGAGGTAGTCGACGGTGACGTCGTCGATGGGCGCGCCCTCCGCGAGCAGCACCTTCGCCGTCTCCACGTGTTCGCCCTGGACGGACATGTGGAGAGGCGTCAGCCCGTTCTGTGGATACAACGGTGAAGCGGTGCGTCAGATATTAACTGAAAATCTGTTCTTGGGTCAACAGAAAGGAATTTAATGGTTCTTGTTGATTGATATGAAATTGGAGTGCAACCAAATAAATTATTGAGTAATTTGGCCACATTAGGGCTCTTTTACACATAAGTATTATGGAGTGAGTCTACCAGCTCGTCAGACAAGACCGAGAAGCGCTGCAGTAAAGTTTAGCAGAAAGACATAATTTTAATCATAAAAAAATAATGTTTATAAAACTAAAAACCGTCTTTAAAAACTAAGCAATAACTTCTTTCAAAATGATATGTAAATAAGTCGGTCCAACTAAAGTCAACGTCCCACTATATTTTTAACCAAAAGCCGAATTGGTCTGACCTATCATTTTCAAAATTAAACATTAAAAAAACTAAAACCCGTCTTCAAAAAGCAAGAAATGACTTATTCCAAAATCCCAACGAATTGAGAACCTCCTCCTGTTTTTGAAGTCGGTTAAAAATACCACCATAAATACTTAAAAGTAAGTACCATCACAAGGTTCTAAAATAATATGTACGCACTAGAATTAAAAGCATTCAAGAAAAGGATATTTTATCACTAGCGTCTTCACTACATAGTATAAAACAAAGTCGCTTTTTCTGTCCCTATATCCCTATGTATGCTTAAATCTTTAAAACTACGCAACGGATTTTGATGCGGTTTTTTTAATAGATAGAGTGATTGAAGAGGAAGGTTTATATGTATAATACTTTAATCCGGAGCGAAGCGAGGGCGGGTCGCTAGTACTAGTATAAAGGACTCAAGGGAAGGATATCCATCTCAATTAATTATGTAAATTTAGCGTAAAAATACTAATTATAGTACTGGTCTTAAAATCTCCAATAGTTTTAGTTTTAGTTGTCAAATATTTTTGTGAATTTAGCAATAAATGGAATTGAATTAAATTAATTAATTAGCCCATAAGTAATATTATATGTATAGTCGTCCTCTCGCATTTTGCTGTGCCCTTACAGGGCGTCACATGTATACCTCTGTATTTGTACCATCCTTTGTCTTCTGTAATGTGACATGAAATAAATATTTGACTTTGAAGGACTGAACGAATTTATTTTATTATAAAAAGATACAAAAACATCAAATCATTTTCAAAAGCACAAACTCAGCATCAGCAGTGTGGCAAGGGCGCGCCATTGCATCGTCGAAGCCTGATAATTTGGCTAGCGGTCTGAATTTAAATCGTGTTCCACGAATGCACATGCTTGTGGCACGGATTGTTGATGGGATATGGATGGGAAAATATATAAAGTTTAAAATACATAATGGTCATAATATACAGAGTGTTTTTTTTAAATGGGACAGTATGGGGAAATCCGAATCTAAAGGAGATAGAGGAAAAGTGTCCAAGGAGACATTAGGTGTTTTTTTATGTAAACAAATTTGGCTCATTAAAATTTTTGGTCAAGCGTGAGTTGTTCTTAAAAAATTATAAAGTTGGTAATTTTTTTTTTGACGCGGGTCGACTCTGTTTCATGTAAGGATTATTTCATTGTATGGAAAGAAAAAAATCTGAACAGCAGAAGTTGGTCAAATTTAATGTAAACTAATCTTCATACAATTGCAGTATTCGCCTTTTAATATTGTTACAAGTGCCTAGGCGTGTAAAAAATTTAATGAAAACTAATCTTCATACAGTTGGTTTATTACTTGAGTAAATGTTCGATGTGGCCGCCGTCTTGTCTTATGCAGGTACGAGCACGCTTCAAGACACTTCTAGTTGCATTTAACAGAGACTTATGGTGAATTGTGTTTAAAGTGTTGTAAACAGCATCTTTTAATTCTTGTACGGAGTTGTATCGGGATTCATAAATTCGACCCTTAAGGTAACCCCATAAGAAAAAATCTAATGGCGTTAAGTCGGGCGATCGTGGGGGCCACTTTATCGGCCCATATGTACCCATCCAACGGTTTGGAAACTGCTCGTCCAAACACAGTTTACTTGCCCTACTGTTGTGGGCTGGTGCACCATCTTGTTGGTAGATTATCTTACCAAAGTTCCTTAAGCTAATAGTCTCATCTACTAAATCTGCAGCCATGTTCAAGATTTCCTGATATTTTTCACTATTTAGCGTTCCTTGGTAAATTTTGATAGCAAAAATTCTGTTATGTAATATCGCACACCAACAATTAAAAGAAAATCGGATTTGGTTGTGGGTTTCTGTAGTTCTTAGCGGATTTATTTTTGACCAGTAATGGTTATTTCTCCTGTTGTACATGCCATTGTTCGAAAAGTTGCATTCATCAGTCCAAATAATAAAATTAGGAAAACATCTATTTCTAATAGTCTGAGCCACATACCAATTACAGAAATGTAACCTGCGGTCTTTATCTCCAGGTAGTAACGCTTGTACAAGTCGACCTTCTATGTAACACTTGTATTTATGAGCCTTCAATATCTTCCTTACAGTTGATTTATGAATACCGATAGTTTCAGCTGCTTCCCGTAACGAAGCTTTTGGATATGCTTCAAAATATCCCAATACGGCAATAGTTATGAACTCACTATTGACTATCGTCGGCCTTTTACGCTTAGGTTTGAAACAGCCTTCCTGTCTTAGGTTCTTTATTAAACTATCAAATATCTTGCGATTCGGTACTACACGGTCAGGATAGCGTTCTTGATACCACTTAAGTGCATTATCTCTACTGCGATAATTAAGAAAATACGCCTCAATCAAATCAACTTTATGTGAATTAGTTAACGCCATGATGAATAAAATTACAAGCATGAACTGATTGGAAACAAAATCACAGCTGCAGAAATAACTTACGTTCCAAATTTGAATTCTTTGCTGCAGAAATAACTTACGTTCCAAATTTGAATTCTTTTTTTTATAATTTCAAGACTATCGCGTGCCATGATGTTTACGAAGATTAAAAAAAATTTTCTTCTCTTGAATCATCTGGAGCTCTTATCGATTATCGAAATTTAAAAATGGAATAATTTTAAATATTTTTTTAAACGCCTAGGCACTTGTAACAATATTAAAAGGCGAATACTGCAATTGTATGAAGATTAGTTTTCATTAAATTTGACCAACTTCTACTGTTCAGATTTTTTTCTTTCCATACAATGAAATAATCCTTACATGAAACAGAGTCGACCCGCGTCAAAAAAAAAAATTACCAACTTTATAATTTTTTAAGAACAACTCACGCTTGACCAAAAGTTTTAATGAGCCAAATTTGTTTACATAAAAAAACACCTAATGTCTCCTTGGACACTTTTCCTCTATCTCCTTTAGATTCGGATTTCCCCATACTGTCCCATTTAAAAAAAACACTCTGTATAATGGTTTTATTTCTGAAACCGTGAACATTTTCAGGATTTTTTAAAACGCCATTGTTTACAACCCATTAGTTTAGGTTAGGTTTGTTGTATAACAATCCTGAGAAGTTTACAGTTTGAGAAATAAAACCATTATATATTATGACCATTATTTATAATTTGCCGTGTGGTTGCCGGGTTAGAATAGTGCCACTCCATGTCTTCCCGTGGATGTCGCAAGAAGGGAATAAGGGCTTGTAGTTAAGTTAGGCGATGGGCTTGCAACCTGTCACTAATATACTGAAAAACATCTTAGCCTACTTGTGCAAAATGTGGTTACAGAATTATCAACAAGTCTTTTTAGAGTTGTTGGTAATTCCGTACAGTAGCTCTGCCTACCCCACTCTGGGAATGAAGGTGTGATTCTATGTATGTATGTATTTATAATGACCCATTCATTATGTATATTGAACCTTACATATTATGATACGTACCCATTATTGATATAATGATGCGTGATCTTAACCATCCCATTACTAAGCTTAAAGATCTGTCCCATCGATCAGCAATAGCTTCTCTAGCTCTCAGATATTTTTATGTAGTCCACCCACCCACACTTGCGCTACCCCGTTGTGTTAGCGTTAGAATTAGTTCAAAGCACCTAATCACCGCAGCATGTTTTTTTACAATGTTTATGTGGTACAGCCTCATAAGCAGCTGCACACTTTTGCACCTTGTCGCTTTAACGCCTTTGACGGACTAGTGCAACAGTTCAACCATGGAGTTAAAGTGACAAAGCACTTAAGTGTACAGCTATTTATAAGGCTACCACTACGTATACTAAGTGCAACAGGGATGTTCGCAGCTGCCGGGGCCGACTGTTTCCACACCACCAGGCGCAAGCGAGCCTCGTCCCTGGTGCGCCTCGTGTTCGCCAGCCCCAATATCATCCTTAGTATGATTGGGAGCGCAAACTACCCCTACATACGTCACTGTCGTGGGTTACACGCCCCTAGTAATTATTGTACAAGTATTATTGTATTACTAACAATTACATTTAAGGAACTAACAATAATATGAGATGTAAATATTCTAAGTACCTAACAACCTACAGATACAAGAACGTACCTTAGTCTTGCTGGTGATCGGAGCGCCGTGCTGCAGCAACCGCGACACGACGTTGCTGTGGCCGGACCTCGCGCCGCAGTGCAGCGGCGTCAGGCCGTCGCGGGTCACGGCCGCTATGTTGGCACCTGCATGGTAAATAACACCATCAATTAGAATGCATGTAGATCTCGCTGGAGAAGTAGCAAAGGGAACAGTAATCGGAGGGTGTGATTTCATCATTTACAGAAAAACTATATTGAATTCTCAATCCGATCGTTCAGAGGAGACAAACAAATTAATGCTGATATGGATGCAATAGAAAATTTCGCACAGGTCGTTGACGATTTCCACTTGGATTTAGCAATTTATTTTTTAATGGCAAAAAAACAAACTGCTTGATGGTAAATGGGATCTGAGACCTTTGCATTTTGAAGACAAATCTCAAGACTGCAATCAGACAGCTGCACATCTCGAGAAAACGAACAGTGCTGAGCATTGAAGACGGAAGAGTCAAGGATCTGTACGGGTTCTACCATGCTTAAGTAATGGTCGAAGCCTTGTTCCATTGTATTTTTTTTATATATGTTAAGAAGAAGACTCACGAGCGCTCAGGCCACCTGATGATAAGTGGAATCTGAGACCGACAGAAATTTTAATTCTCAAGACTATAATCCTAAGACCTCAAATGCGTTGCCAACCCTGAGGACTAAGATGGAATGCCTCTATGCTAGTAATTTCACCGGTTGTCTTATCCCCACTTTTTGTTTGGTTGCTTGGCGGGTGGTTAATGGATAAGATGGTGGTAGCGATCCGGTCGGGCCCTGCACAGGGCCCTACCACCACTAAAAGTGTGGAAGCAGTAAACCCCTTACCATTTTCGACAAGCAGATCAGCCATAGCGAGCTGCCCCCACTTGCTCGCGACGTGCAGCGGCGTGATGTTGTGTTTGGCAGCGCGGCCGGAGTCTGCGCCGGCGGCGAGCAGAGCCTTGGCCACGCCGACATTGCCGTAGTGCGCGGCTATGTGCAGCGGAGTAAACCCAGACTTGGAGCACGCGTCGGGATTGTGTTCGTTCTGGTCAAATGGTAAGCTTGTTAGATAATAAAAAAAAAAATGTACAGTTAGGCGATGGGCTTGAAACCTGTCACTGATACACTGGTAAACATCTTAGCCTAATTGTGCAAAATGTGGTTACAGAGTTATCAACCAGTTTAGAGTTGTTGGTGTTCTGTAGCTCTGCCTACCCCACTCTGGGAATGAAGGCGTGACGTTATGTACGTGTATATAGATAAAAGTTATAAGCGGTGTTCGTTGTGTTTTGGGCTGTTTTTGTAAGTTAAGAGAAATTCAGTAAATAGGCCACAAGGGGGCTTATTGTGATATATCGGAATAAATATAATCTTTCTATGTATAGTAGCGACATCTAGTGTCATGTATTACTTTATAGTCTATGGTCTGTACATTTTTAAAAATACATTACTTCTGCTCCAGCATGTGTACGCGTTGTTTCATTATAGGTTATGGGCCCAGGCTCATAACTTTCATTAGTTAGTGGTTAAAATCAGTTCAGTTATAGTTGTTGTAATTTTGACGGAATTAGGTGTTCGAATCGAGAGAAGTGTTGTTATTTTTCGAGACGGCTGCGAATTACTTTGTCAACGTGCCTAAACTGAAAGGCAGAGAAAAATACAGTGAGTGGACTTTTGCCGCCTAATTTACAAGTCCGTAATATGAAGTGAATCTTCTAGCGTTTCGGACAAGACCATCATTACGGAGAAGAGGCGCCGCGTGAATAAGTCTCTGAGGTATTTTTTATCGTTGTTATGTCCTTGTAAAATTATATTTATCATTAATTTATGTACTGGTCAATCTAACATGTTGCAGCCTTCAAAGTAAGATAAAACAAATGGTTGGTTTGAGATAGTGTCTTCCCCAGTGGAATACAGGGTAAAACAATTTTGCTTTTGACATGATATTGTATTGTCAACGTTACGGTACGCTCTTATTAATACGTAAGTCAAAACTAAAGCAATATCATTTTAGTAGAGTATTTTTTCGAGTAGAGTATCTGGAATTCGGGACCCACAAGTGAGTGGATTTGAGTGCGGTACCTTACTAATTCTAGCTTAGTTTTTTGCTCACGGAAAGAGGCCGAACAATACAAAAAAAAAGTGTAAATCCTGTAGGAGTTCTTATAGGGTAAATCGTCCATTATTAGCCACCGCCAGTAACATGCCAATTTGCAATAATATGTGTTAAGCAAATAAAATATGCTGATATTTCTGCAATAATATTATTCTGAATACTGCTAACCACCTGGATCCCCGCATCCTTTATAAATAACGAAATGGACGCTCGCTTTAAGTCCTGACACTACGCAAATAAACTCATCCGAAAAAAACAAGTGTACTTTACAAAGTACATAATATATACGACGTTCACGACTCAAGTGCAAACTACTTTATAATGGATTCTAGGTTTTTATAAGAAAAAAACGACAGCATCCAGGAGGAACTAACTTTACCAACAGCTTCAGTATATAAAATTGGTGGCTAGTAACTAAATGACATATTCTTAACTGGGGCGCTAGCCAAGATGCAAACGCTCCTAACGTTTTTCTTTTCTATCGCTCAAAATGTATGGGATGACAGTCAACCACGTGGTTTATCGAAACGCACGAGAATGTCATACCATACATTTTGAGCGATAGAAAAGAAAAACGTTAGGAGCGTTTGCATCTTGGCTAGGGTCCCTGGCCAGTTATTGACGATTCACACTGTCGTGTCATTGGTTGTGGCATTTCGTTCCAGAAATTTCTTGAAGTTTTGAACAATTTTGTATCCCTTTACAAAACATTCAGGACCCACCTCTAGCAATAGAGTGGCAGCTTTGACGTCGTTTTTCTTGGCAGCGATATGCAGTGCTGGCAGCCGCACCTTGCCTCGGGTGTCGGACTCCAGCAGCTCCGCCACCACTCGGTCGTGCCCTTGCTGCATGGCTACTGCTAATGGTGTGAAGCCGTCCTGAAAATGTAAAGAGGTAGTATTAGGATCTGGTACCTGATCATAAGGAATTGTAGGTTACTAGGTCTCGCTGGCTCTAGAAGCTTGTACAACACCTGGACACAACTCGCAGGGTTTTACTGAGCTACCAATACACTAGCTGTTGCCTGTGACTCTTTCCGCATAGAAGTCGTTTATCGGGAGTAAAAAGTACCTTATATCCTCGGGGTTTAAGCTATCTTCATACCACATCTCGTCAAAATCGGTCGGATACAGACAGAATAACTTTCACATTTATAACATTAGTATAGACTTAGCGCGCGACTCCGTCCGCGTAGTAGTCGTTCATCGCTATAACCTCGCGAACGGTCAAATTTTTAGGATACATATTGGCCATGTCTTATTCCAAACTGATCTATCTGTGTGCCAATGGAGCGTCCGTGGCCTAGTGGCTTAAAGGGTCGACTCATGATCCTAAGATACAGAGTTCGAACCCCCGCGGTCACCATGTACCAATGAGTGTTCTAACTTAAGTACATCACCCGATGCTCTTACGGTGACGGAAAAACAACGTGAGGAAACCTGCACATTCGAACAGCTGAGTGTGTAAGAGGGTTAATGGCACAAAAGACCCTAAAGGGGTCGAAGTGTATCCGAAAGGACCCATCTGTAAGATAAGATAGATCTGTGTGCCAAATTTCATCCACATCCATCCAAACATTAACATTTATAATCAAGTAGGTTAAAGCCAGCAAAAGTGTGCCAGCCATCTCCACTCGTCATCTCTTGACTGGGCTTGTGGGTAGTCTTACCTCGGTGGCCAGGGTTTGGCTGGCCCCAGCAGCTAGCAGCATCTTGACGCAGCCCGCGTGGTTCTCCTGGGCTGCCATGTACAGAGGAGTGAAGCCAGCGGCAGACTGCGCGTCGGCTTTCGCGCCCGCCGCTAGGAGCGCGCGGGCCACTGATTCCTGCCCCGCTAAGCATGCTATGTGCAGGGCTGTGTTGCCTGAAACAATAAATAAATATACAAATATTTAAAAAAAACGTTACACAATGACCTAGTCCCAAACTAAGCTCTAGGCTTGTACTAACTATCGGTACTAGACAACGATAAACATAATCACGATTATATACAGAAATACATCACTACATAGTATAGAACAAAGTCGCTTCCCGCTGTCTGTTTCTATGTATGCGTAGATCTTTAAAACTACGCAACGAATTTTGATGCGGTTTTTTTTAATAGATAGAGTGATTCAAAAAAAGGTAATGGGAGGATGTATAATACTTTAACCCGAAGCGAAGGGAGGGCTGGTCGCTAGTACTTAGAAAACATCCAAGACTCAGGAACAAACACTCGTGCTCATCACACAAATATCTGTCCTTACCGGGATTTGACACCGAGACCGCTAGCTTTGTAGGCAGGGTCACTACCAACTCGGCCAACGTTGTAAGAATAAGTGAAGCGTTGAACACTTTTGTAGAATACAGATGGTGACTTTTACAGTATTAGGACTGAGGAACTTGATATTCAATGGAATTTAATCATTAGATATCATATCGGCTAAAGGTCATTGCTGCATGCAAGCTTGTGTTTCGGTATGGGGAAAAGATAACCAAAATTAACAATGAGGTAAAATTTCAAGAATAAGGACACATCTATGTGTTTAGGGCCAACTCTCCGGATCTCAATCTTAAAATTGCAAATGCCGCCTTCAAAGCACATTATTATCAGCTGGCCTTTTCATGCCGTAAAATAACCCTAGCATGAAATGAAATAGTGTCTTTTTGTATTCTTTTACCAAATGAGCAATATGATGGCCTAGTTGGGAGTGACCCTGCCTTCGAAGCCAGCGGTCCTGGGTTCAAATCGCAGTAAGGGCAGATATCTGAGTGATGAGCGCGATTATTTGTTCCTGAGTCATGGAATAGAAAATGTTCTATTTATTTCAGTATTTATTTAATTTTCTCTATTTAAGTATGTTTATCGTTGTCTAGTACCCATAGTACAAGCCTAGAGCTTAGTTTGGGACTAGGTCAATTTGTGTGAGATTGTCCCCTGTTTTTAGGGTTCCGTAGCCAAATGGCAAAAAACGGAACCCTTATAGATTCGTCATGTCTGTCCGTCTGTCCGTCCGTATGTCACAGCCACTTTATTCCGTAACTATAAGAGCTATACTGTGGAAACTTGGTAAGTAGATGTATTCGGTGAACCGCATTAAGATTTTCATACAAAAATAGAAAAAAAAACAATAAATTTTTGGGGTTCCCCATACTTAGAACTGAAACTCAAAAATTTTTTTTTCATCAAACTCATACGTGTGGGGTATCTATGGATAGGTATTCAAAAATGATATTGAGGTTTCTATTATAATTTTTTTCTAAACTGAATAGTTTGCGCGAGAGACGCTTCCAAAGTGGAAAAATGTGTGTCCCCCCCCCGTAACTTCTAAAATAAGGGAATGATAAATGTAAAAATAATATATGATGTACATTACCATGCAAACTTCCACCGAAAATTGGTTTGAACGAGATCTAGTAAGTAGTTTTTTTTTAATACGTCATAAAAACATTGATCAAAGCTACAACGAACTTTTATATTATGTTACTTGCTGCTACGGAACCCTTCATGGGCGAGTCCGACTCGCACTTGGCCGCTTTTTTTTTATGTTCGTGCCAAACTTTCATTTTCCAAACATACGCTTCAGCAGACACGATGGTCCTGAAATAAATCCTAAAATATTTATTGTTTCCGAAACAAACCAGTTTGGTCAAATGATATGTTTGGGAAATTAATCAGTTTGTCCAAAACTTTTTGATGAAACGAAAGGCTCCCGTTCGTGCCGCTATATACATGACCAATATACAACGTGTTACAAAATAATCCGTAAAAAAGAAATTACGAAAGTAGTGTCAACCCTAGTATACTGTATACCTACGATACTGAACTGACGTTATTTAATAAGGGTTGGCACTACTTTTGTAATTTCTTTTTACGGATTATTTTGTAACACGTTGTATTTTCAGTGTCTACTTTATTCATCTAATTAATTTAAGTACTGTTTTACCTTTCTTGGTGGCGGCGTCCACGATGGCTCCTCGCTTGAGGAGCTCCTGGACGACCTCGATGTGGCCATCTTTAGCGGTCAGATGCAGCGCGTTCAGCCCATTCTGGAAACAAGAGATAACCAACAATTCATATTAAGAAAACCATGGTACTTATGATTAAGGAGAAAAGAGGTGAATTTATGAGTAGGTACTAGCTATTTCATAATGACTGGAATGTACAGTGGGCTTAAGTTGCTTTGAGATAAAAACAATCAATAGTGAATAAACCAATATGTATAGAATTGTTAAAGATTTTGCCCTAAGGACCCGTACTTAGAAATATAAACTCCGCAAAGCGGGGTTTCATGTACTCTTTAGCAGAATTTTCCACTGAAATGTGTCATCATCTCATAACTATAAATTCCCAAGTAGGTATAAATATAAATGCATCTTATTCAATCTGTTAACGCTGAAACTTAATCAAGATTATACACAAACACAAAGTAAGACACGGTTAGAGAACTATCAAGGGCGGTAAAGAATACATTATATGCAAATACAGTTCAGTACTGATAGGGAAATGGACGCACTAACTGATTGAAATTATACGGCTTCCATTATCTGATCTAGTTAGCTGAGAAACGCTTCAGAATAAGAGCATAGAGAAAAACAGGAAGTGCATTTCGAAATAACCGCTGTGCTTTATCAAACGTCGTTTAATTAACCGCACATTTGGGTTTATTTTTCTAGAGAAATCGACTGCAGAAATTGATTAATATGTACAGGATTAACAGAAGCCAATGTCATGACTCATAAATTTTGAAAGATCAATTGTGATTATCTTCTTACAGTGGTTACTGTAAGCGTTTCTTGATATAACTATCGACTATTTAACTCAATCTTTTATTTATTTAATGTCCAGTGTTCACTATGTATTAACTTTAGTTGAGAAAACCTGTCTTAACGCGACTATTATCTATATACACAATGTGCATCATTTTGTTTAACCAACAGGTATTCCGATTATTCCTAATTGTCATAGTTATGACGGGGGACACAGCGGTATTCACACTGTGAGCAAAATGTAATAAATAATGTGTCAAATATTTTAAGGGCCATATCCGTTGAGTATAATTGTCGTTAGTTATTAAATGTGAGTCAGGGTTATAAAGGCTTTGGAATCACAAGTTTTGCGGCGATTTTTTGTGATACGAGTTCACTTCCCGCCGTCCGTCCCTCTGTATGTACGCTAAGATCTTTCAAAATACGCAACGGATTTTAATGCGGTTTTTATCAATAGATAAGTGATTCAAGAGGAAGGTGTTGATGTATAATCAATTCGGTATAATGTACGGGTGTTACAGAAAAACTACATAAACCGAAGCAAAGCGAGGGCGGGTCGCTAGTAAATTATAAAAAAAAAACAAATATTAACACGCGATATAATTTGTAATTTCTCTGTCTGTTCTTAGATAATAAGGAGTGAGCAGAATAACAGAAATGATTATGTATTAACATGAAAACTTCATAATAAAACATACGCGACAGGGCGACATGTATCACGTAATGAGATTTAAAACCGCAACTACATCATTAGCTGCCCGAGGTTAAAAAATCTACTTATTTTTTCGTCAAATCAAAGCCACATAACCATGAGTTTAAGTCTGTTTACGAGAATACTCAAGTCGTGATCACATTTAGGTAAGCTAAAAAATTCTGTACTTGCAAAATTAAACAGGGTAATTTGTAATGTGATACATCTTTTACGGATACGGTGTAAAATGCTTTATCAAATGAATTTCGAGGTCACTACGGGACTAGGAGCAAGTTAATTACTTTTTTTAGTGCCTTTATGGCCTAGAAATCCTTTTGTTTGACTGTACGCGAGATGTCATATTGCGAAAAAAAGTTCATGTATACAGATTTAAAAAAAAACAGGAAATATTTTCTATTTGGCTAAAACAAACTTTTCTATTCTATTTGACAGACTACTGAATTTCGGACTGGATACTGCATGTCATAATGGGCAGATTAACAACGAAATGCACTATCTGAAATTGACTAAGCTATGATGATATGCATTTTTCAGTTGGAATCCCGACTCTGGGAATAATGGCGATGAATGGCTGCCGCTGGAATGGCTCGAGTGTCTGCGGCTCATTAAAATGCCCCGCGGTTATCACTAATGATAGCGAACAATACGATGCAATTATCTATTTTCTATACAATAAGCTTCTGAACTGTGAAATTATTACACGAAAAAGTTAAGAACGTATGATCATTGTAGCGATCTTTGGGAAAGGCGTTTTTTTGATGAATTCAAAATTCACATAAATTACATTAGGGCTCTTTTACACGTTGTATAATATATATATAGTATAAGTTTTTCCTTATTAATAAATAATATATTTACTTTAGGTTAGGTATAGAATAGGGAGATTAGGGATGCCAGCGGCAGTGGAGCAAGGCTCGAGCTACCGGTTATGGCTGCAGAGAGAGAATTCTATTGTATTGAATAGCGGTCTGGTTTCCGCAAGTTTCCGCAACTCGACGACAGGCGCCTATATTGCGTATTGAGGTGCTATATGGATTGCAAAGAGAGGAACATAATACTAATATTTTTTGGTTTCTAATTTAAATAGCGACCCGCCCTCGCTTCGCTTAGGTTCAGATGAGTCTTCTGTAACACAACTTGTAGTGAGAAAATATCTAACTGACCAATTAACTGACAGTAAAATCCGCAGGACGCGGAAACTGACTTTGTTGCATATTATGCAAAGTCAAAGAAGATTTATTTTACAACGTTCTGTTCCTTCTTCTTGTTCTTTAGAGGATTGTGAAGCGATGCTTAAATCGCGTAGCTGTCAAAAATAATCAATACAAGTCTCACCCAGTAAATCTAACGCAAATTCCACGATTTTTTAATATTTTGTAGTTCTCTTGAAAATCTAGGTTTGTACGTTTCCGATTTTTTTTATTTGTTTCTTTACAATATTTTTTCTTGGAAAGGAAAACGAACAGACCTAGTTTTTTATTACATCTACAACAAAAAAAATCGGACAACGTTTATGGGGAGAAAAAGTTATCGCATTTTATTAGTTTTTTTTTGCTTCACAGTCCTTTTAAACAAAAGTATGAAACTAATTAGATACAAGAACGTCGATAGCATCACCACAAAATGGCGAGCTTTAGTCTAAGCATAATACTCGTTATTTAAAAGCCTACCATTCGTAATATAATAACCGTCGGGTACGGCACCGACGCAAAGGTATCCTGATTGACTTCCACCAGAGCGTAACGCCACGAAGGCCGTCGGCTATTGATATTGCAAATTAAAATATTATAATATCTGACCATTCATCTCACATAACCGTGTAGAATGTAAGCACGTATAGGTGAAAAAATAATGTAGGTAAAGGATCTGGTGTATGTGGTTGTGTACAAAATTAATATGGAGTTTATGTCAAATTTCAAATATAGAATGTCGAACGGTCACAAGTCATAGGAAAATGCTAGTAATAAGCATTGTTCATTTATATCCACATAGTTTTCAAACTATGTGCAAGGTTAAATATCATCCTGAATGAGATTCAGAAGCAATTTCCCTCCGCCTTAGGCTCCGCTCGGCTGCGTGGATGAAGAGACTGAATAGGCGGAGTATTTACACGGTGATCCCGTTCTTTTCAGCTTGTTTGTTTGCTTTATAACGGCTTTTCATGTTTTGTATGGCCTAGTTTCAGGCCGCACTTTTTTTATATTAAGAAGAAGGCACACGAGCACTCAGGCCACCTGATGGTAAGTGGAATCTGAGACCCATAGACATTTGAATTCTCAAGACTAATCCTAAGACCTCAAATGCGTTGCCAACCCTGAGGACTAAGATGGAATGCCTCTATGCTAGTAATTTCACCGGTTGTCTTATCCCTACACCGGAACACAACAATGCCAATGTTGCTTGGCCAATATATTTTTGATAGGAATATTATCATAAAATAGTTAAGTGGTCTCAGAGGGATAAGTAATCTTTCTCAAGTCATAAAATACATAGGTTTTCGTGATTATACTAAAATCAATAAAGAAATTGAAACGGATTAAACTTTTACTTCCAACCTTTTTTCATTATCAACCGCTGCAAAGAGTACGTCATCGAAAAGTTACAAGTTTTATTGATAAAAATACGATTGAAACAAAACTATCGCTTTATTGATAACTTCGATAAAAAGAGGTGTTCTCTCCCTACAACTTGTCAAAGGCCTCCGCCAAAATTCAGGGCACTTCACAATCATACGCAAAAACATCCTTCATTCAAAATGTAAACAGTATACGAAATGACACCCTTCATAGACTCCTAATACATTTGGCTTCCTGTAATAGATATTAGGGACACCCTGTCTTGACTTAACGAATGACTTGGCACGAGAAAACCCTTCACAGGCTTCACACTTGAGCTTTTTAAGAAGCTTATTATGCTTAGCTAAGTAGAATAACGTCCAAAATTGCCTTCAAGCCCTATTAAGGGGCCTTTAACAAAGGTAAGAAGACAAAAAAACGTCGCTGTATCACTTTTGTTGTATGAATCTTGGGTTGTGAAGGCCCGTGGTGTTCCAATTGCAATGCGGAAGGGCACACACCTCGTGACGTAGATCGGTCTGTTACGATTTCAGTTTGTAATTATTCTATGGAGAGGGTAGTTTTAATATAGCGGTTTATCAGCATGCATTGGTTGGTTTATTAACATTGACTACTGTTTTCAGACAGAGGAAAAAACAAAATTTAATTGTAATGAGTAATCGCTTTTTTATGGCAAGTTGAAGGCACACGAGCACTCAGGCCACCTGATCGTAAATGGAATCTGAGACCCATAGACATTCCAATTCTCAAGACTCTAGATTGCAATACTAAAGACCTCAAATGCATTGCCAACCCTGAGAACTAACATGGAATGCCTCTATGCTAGTAATTTCACCGGTCGTCTTATACCCACACCGGAATACAACAATGCCAATGCTACTTGGCGGTAGGTTATGGATAAGATGGTAGCCATCCGGACAGACCCTACACAGGGACCTACCACCACTTGTAAAAAAAATAGTTAAATTATCAACATCATCATCATCATTGTGTCAGCTGAAGGCCACCCAATGATGCTCATAATAAAAGGTATATCCACGACGGTTTTGTGCTTTGGTTTCTTTCTTTCTTGCAATAGCCACACAGTATTGCAAATTTCCAAGAGTCACAGCACTGGGTCACCTGTTACGCATCCCCTGGGCTTTAGCGGCCTTGATACGCAATGTGACGCCAAATGAATCATACGCAGTGCATAGCTAATGGCAGTTAATCGGTTTGTAGCACACCTAACCGTAGCATGCATTGGTATAATCGTAACTTCCTTGCAGTGCATGGAAGAGTCTCATGGGACTATCGTTGTTGAAAAAATAAATATTTGCCCCTTCTGAACAAGTGGTGCTATTTCTGGCGGTCTTTCCTTAGAATGCTTGTTGTACGCATCAACTGATCGATGTAAAAATTTAGTTCAGGAATGATTTCATTTGAGGCTGAAGTCGATAAGGTATGTATTTCTATCCCAATAACTGACGGTTCCTAAGAGAAAAAAACGCAACGAGAACCCTACAAGACCTTGTTTTAGAACCGCTATTTGAAGTACAAAACGTGTATAAATATCTATGGACGATTAAATTATTTCCCCAAAACACAAGTTGTTTATTAAGCTATTGGTTTATCGTCAGTTCCGCTAAATATCTTGAGACGTATGCTATAAAAGAATTCAGGGCACTGACGCGGCGATATCGGTTGCAATCCTTACTGAGCCAGCAGAGCATGTCTTGTGTATTACCAATCTACATGCCAGTCCACTTTGTCTTTAGTTTATAAAATACACATGCCTACTTAAATGACGTGTCGACACTTGTCTAACTTACGACAACACAGATAAAACTAAACCTCACTAGAGATCACCATAGTTAACGAGTAATATAGCAAAGTACATAAACTATATTCCTTGTAATATACCAATGGAATATGTTGCCTGCATCAGTAACCTCGTACTTTTTCATGACATCAACCTGGTGAAATTACTTCGTGACAAGCATGTCAGCATTGGTCCTCAGGGCAACGCATTACCAATTATATAAATACTAGCTGTTTCCCGCGACTCCGTCTGCTTAGAAGTCGTTTATCGCTATTCCCTCAGGAACCGTACAATTTTTCGGGATAAAAAGTACCGTATGTCCTTCCCGGGGAATTAAACTCTCCATACCAATTTTCACCTAAGTAAATCGGTTTAGCGGTTTATCCGTGAAAGCGTAACGAAGAGACAGAGAAAGAGAGAGACAGACCAATAGACAGACACGTTTAACTAATAACACCCCCTCTTCCTCTTGCGTTAAAAAGCCTGTGCTGTAAACTCACTTTTTGTAAAAAGAACATCTAAGTGGTGATAAGACCTAGTGCAGGCTGCGTCCGGAATGCTAGTAACATCTCATCATTTAGCCTACTGCCAAGCAACATTCGCATTGTTCTGTTCCGGTATGGTGATAAGACAACCGGTGGAATTACCAGCATAGAGGCATTCCATCGTAGTCACAAGACTATGTCACACAAATTTACCTCTTCCCAAACTAAGCTCTAGGCTTGTACTATGGGTACTAGACAACGATAGACTTAATTATATAGAGAAATATACACTTAAATACATAGAAAACATCCAAGACTCAGGAACAAATACTCGTGCTCAGCACACAAATATCTGCCCTTACCGGGATTTGAACCCAGGACCCCCTAGCTTCGAAGGCAGGGTCACTCCTAACTAAGTCAAAGAGTCGTCAAGTTGAAGCAAGATGGACTTAACTTATTGATGTGTAAGGATGTGCCCTGTTGATTTTAATTACTTATGTGCAAAGCCTCCTTCAGTATCTCCTCCAATTAGTTTTCGAAGGCAGGGTCACTACCAACTAAACAAGCGTGTCGTCCTGTGTGCTCGTGTTTGCATTCTCCTGGATATAAACCAATATACCTTCGAAACATTCTTTTTTTGCCACTGTCAGCGGAAGCCTAACAAACTAATAATAAACCAAAGTTACTGGAAATCAATGTACTGTCCCACTTGTAATGAAATTCCGCCGCGGTCTTGCGAAATCTTTCCCATAACGATGATCAGCAGAATCAGGCCGGTAGTTGTTTCTGCGATTCATTGTTACTGCGTCCACTTTAGTCGGTTTGGAGATGGTGAAAAATGGTGGCTTAGTTTGCTTCAAGTTAAATATGAGGCTATTGAATTCATCTCAAGATATCTTTAGTGGTGGTAGGACCCTATGCAGGGTTCGTCCGGATCCTACAGCCAAGCAACAGGGTTCGCAATGTTGTGTTCCGGTGTGGGGATAAGGCAACCTGTGAAATTACTAGCATAGAGGCATTCCATCTTAGTCCTCAGGGTTGGCAGCGCATTTGAGATCTTAGGATTGCAGTATTTAGGGAATCCTATTATTTTATAATCATAACCAATGTTTCACAAATGATTCATTATTTAAACATATCATTTGGCATCCTCCGTTTTTTTCGAAAACTGTAAATAATTCTGGATTGATTTCAGGACCATCGTGTAGAACCCTATTAGTTAGGTCGGGTTAGTGTTATAACTTATAAGAATCCTGAAATATTTGTAGTCGCAGAAAAAAAGCGGGTAGTCAAATATATTTTAGCCACTGTCAGCGGAAGCCTAACAAACTAATAATAAACCAAAGTTATTGGAAATCAATGTACTGTCTCACTTGTAATGAAATTCCGCCGCGGCCTTGCGAAATCTTGTCAAAGATTTGTCAGCGAAAAGGCAGAGAACCAGTCTTAAGATTATGGTCTTGAGAATTCAAATGTCTATGGGTCTCAGATTCCACTTACCATCAGGGGGCCTGAGTGCTACACGTGTGCCTTCTCCTTATCATAAAAAAAAACTAGATATCAACTAATTTGCCATTGCTCTACTACTGCACGCTCGTTAGATAGATATAAGGCTTTTTAATATTCTCTAGATATTTTAAATCAAGAAGATAATTTTCAGACACCAAGCCAGTAACCAACTGCAGTTTTTTGTCGTTTTAAAATGACGTTCAACTGACCTTCTCAACCAAAATATTCATTTACAGAGAGCATTTAGCTCATATGAGGTTTATGAAAAAAAACCACAATTACTAATCAGGATTTTTAGGTGATTCTGGACCGAAAATATTATCGTTCTTCTGCGTCGCTCTAAATAACGTCTTCTTAAACGCATCAGTGCAGCATTGGCCTTACCAATTTTTGATCAAGAGCAGGGCCTCTATTCTACTTGGGTAAGACCATATTGCCTTGGACATGTTTCCGATTGTCATGTTGATTGCTCTTATTTACTTGACAATAAGGGCTTCTTGAGCCTATTGCCACCCAATGCTGAGTATGCCTCTTCCATAGCACTCCATTCTCTACGGTCTTGGGTCTTCCTTATCCAGTTCTCACCGGCTACTTTCATCTCATGGGCTGCCTGCCCACATTTCGGCGCCCAGAACGGGGTCACCATTCAAAGACTTTAGCCTTTTATCATCCTGTCTACGGCATATGTGACCCGCCCACTTCCACTTCCTCGAAGCTATAGTCTTAGCGATATCAACTAGTTGGGTTCTACTCCGGATAACTGTGTTCCTTATTCAATCGCGGAGAGAGACTCCCAACATAGCTCGTTTCATAGCTCTGTGTTACTTGCAGCTTGTTTATTATCTGACGCGTGAGCGTCCATGTTTCGGCCCCATAACCCAAAACGGGCAGGATTCACGCACCGAGGGTTCCGTACAAACTTATAAGAATGTAAAATTGTATTGAGGGACGAACTTGAGTTTGCCGTTGAACAACTGTTGTCTCCATACATCGGCATAGGTCGCGATTAGTTTACCAACTGCATAAAAATTTGCAATCGTAAAATGTTTTAGTTTTTTTGTGATGTAGCTAAAAATCTACGGTTTTCGCAATTTTTCCTTTATCTGTGCTAAAAGACGTTGCTTCGTACCAAGTTTCAAGATTCTAGATCGACTGGACCCTTTAGGTTTTGATTCCCTTGCGAGTTTCGAAAATTTGCGGATATTTTCGGCATAAACGGCTGTATCGTTTGACTGCGTTGGCTTAGAAGTTTTATTTTTTCACAGCTCCAAGACCACCAGTTTTATATAAAATTCAGCTTGAAACCTCCACGCGTTCCTGTGAAAAAAGGTCGTGACAGACGGACGGACGGACAACAAAGTGATACTATAAGGGTTCCGCTTTTTCCTTTCAAGGTGCGGAACCCTAAAAAGAACAAAGGCAATATCGTTAACCCAGCAAGAGAGGCGCTGGCCACCTGTTTGTAAGTGGGATATGAGACCCATAGACATTTGCATTCATCATAACACTACCGTCTCAAAGACAGCAATCCCCTAAGCAATTAATTACCTAGCAAACTAATGGGAAAAACTAGTAAGTGTAGCGGAAATAAATTCTACGCCGTAAAAATACGTGCAGCTTGTATTAACGTTTAATTTAACCCATGGTGACATCAGCACCAGCGGATACCAATTTCCCGCCGTATGCATCCTGGCAGGTGCAATCAGTACTATGAATAGAGCATAGAAGTCACGTCACCAGTGTCACCACCGAGGTTATTCGGTGCCACGCTACTGAGTTCTATAGAAAATCGAGCCGAATTGGAGCGTAAATCATTGCGTTAACTATTTCCTTGTGGTTATTTTTTTCATTATTTTAATATCCTGGAACATCCTACTGTTCGGGATTTTGGATATATATTAGTGGTGTTAGGTCTTTTTGCAGGGTCCGTCCGGATCGCTAACACCATCATATCCTTTGACCTATCGCCAAGAAGCAGAGTTCGCAATGTTCTGTTGACAACACGTTTGCTTTCTCTATGCCATAAAAAATAAAAATAAAGCTCCAAGTATATCACCTTCTGTTACGAACTAATTACATTTGGTCACCTTCATAAGCCATAACTAATGAAATTGTTATGAAATAAATCAATTCTGTAGTTAATTAAATCTGAATAATTAACTACTTTCGCATGTTATCTTCAGTTGGTATATGACTAAAACAAGAATCAATAGAATAGATTTGACGCCACGCTGGCCTAGTTGGAGTGACCCTACCTTCGAAGCTAGCGGTCCTGGGTTCAAATCCCGGTAAGGGCAGATATTTGTGTGATGAGCACGAGTATTTGTTCCTGAGTCTTGGATGTTTTCTATGTATTTAAGTATATATTTCTCTATATAAGTATGTTTATCGTTGTCTAGTACCCATATATAGTACAAGCATAGAGCTTAGTTTGGGACTAGGTCAATTTGTTTGACATTGTCTCGTGATATTTATTTTATTTAAATCACACCGAGATTTAGAAAAAAAAACTTAATTAGAGGTTAGTTCTAGGACTTGGTCAATTTGTATAGGATTATCATTCAATGCAAACTGCATACACGCCTTCATTTCGAGAGTGGGGTAGGCAGAGCTACAACTTCTACCCCTCGGCGGGCGCCCTCGAATTTACTATATAAATCAGGGAGCTATGCATTAAATGCGCCAATGCAGTGTAGTGTGGTGCAGTCTCGTCAGTCGGCGGCTAACGGTGCATTGTAATTAGGTCAGTAAGGCTTTGAACGCTCAAAGATCTTTGCTATAGCCCTGGGCTTAGGGTGCCGTACCGAAAGGGCAAAACTGAACCCTTTTCGATGTGCTGCTACCTCTATCTATATATCACGGGTCTCAGGCTCGAAAACAAAATACGATCGAAAATAAAACCAAAAAAATACGTTACAAATTAAATATTAACACTAAATTACACATTCACTTTTCTCAATATCTCAAGGGTTAGCTGGAAGAGATCCTTTAAACTAGGAACCCATAGTTTTGCCATGTCCGTCCGTCCGTCCGTCAGTCAGTCAGTCAGAGACTCATAGAACTAGAATGCTATAATTTGGCATGAATATACATATTAGACATGCAAACAAAGTGGTAAAATAAAATGTTAAAAAGCATTGTTTTTTAGTGTACCTCCCCTACACGTAACGTGGGGATGTATTTTTATTTTTCGTCTTCCCCATAGTGTGGGGTGTTGCTGGATAGGTCTTTCAAAAATATTGCGGGTTTGTGAGAACATTTTTTTGTTTATGAGATTCGTTTATGAAATATAAAGTGCGAACTTTTGTTCGAGTCAAATTTCCCCCCCCCCACTACTAAAAAAATCTTAAATGAAAGCGCATATAACGAATTTAAAAGGAAAACTATCACGACTAAGTAGACATCATTCATTTGACGACACGCTATTCTCGTTGGTGACGACACGCTAGCCTCGTTGGTAGTGACCCTGCCTTCGAAGCTAGGGGTCCTGGGCTCAAATACCGGTAAAGGCAGATATCTTTAAATAGAAAATTTGTTATTATTACTTGGTCATTTTTATGTTTGTAGTACTAAACGGCTTCGGAACCCTACACTGAGCATGGTCATGCCCGGTTTTTTTGATTAGAAATTCAATATTAACATTATACATCTATCCGACAGTTTTTAGTTGTAATTTACGCTTTCAACTAAGACAGCACTCTCAGATATAATTATCTTGCAGAAGTTTCTGGCATAGAGTAGGTTAGCCTAAGAACATTAACGTTACAAGGTCTACCCCAAAATACTAATGTATAAAAACAAAAAAAAACATTTAAAATGAAAAACCCAATTCAATTTGTAGACTATGACCAAACAAACAAGACAACCTCAACCCAGCATATTTTGATCTCTGGTTTCAAACATTCTTCACCAAGTACGGTTCTTAAACGGCTTGTATAAATATTTCTGTAGATTCGATGAATCCTTCCCTGTCAATAAAGTAACAGTGGATCGTAAGATTTATGGCCCCGCGTGTCCCAAATCTGTCTGTATCCTTTTTACGGGCGATATCTGTCCATATTTCATAGCCGGGAATGTGCGAGAGATACAAACACTTTGCGCAGGTTACAACTTTATATGTATGCTGATTTGACAAATTCGTACAAAATACAGCGAAGCAATATGTTAGAAAATGTAAGTAGAAATAGACTAGAGTGGTAGAAACTTTTAAGACCAAGTGTGCCATAGAAGGTACATAATCAAGACAATTTATTTTAGACTATGTTTTAATGCCTATAAAGTTAATTTTTACTTGTTTCAAATGGCATTTTAGAGCAAAGGCAACTGAACTTTATTTCCTTGCTGATAGATTCAATTCCAATTTGAAAAAGAAATGCCACATGAGGGCTCTTTTACGCTTCAGTAATATCAGTAATATGTAGTTAATCTACTACCGTTTCTGATAAGACCATCATTGCGGAGAAGTAGCGCCGCAAGAAACTCCAGCAGAAGGTCATTTATTCAATAAAAAATACAATAATACTTAAAAAGAAGTTGCATTACAAAGTAATAAAGCGATAAATAATTACTAATAATACTAGGACAAATAAAATAATTACAAATGTGAGATCAATAACATTAAATAAAAAAATTATGACTATGAGAACAACACGACGAAGTCTCTACGTCAGGAACGATTACAAAAATAACTAACTGGAAAACAGCATTTTCATTCGACTTCTACTTTTAAAAAGTTCACAATTACGTTCACCATACTAGAAAATTGAGTAACAAAGTTATCCCACAACATAATTATATTCCCGGCCTTGGCGCCAGAACGCCGCCTTTACGAGGGCAAATTAAATAGTTTCCCCTCAGCGGATTTACGTCTGAACATTACTTTTTCATAGTTCAGGGATCCTTTCGCCAGTAGTGGTTTGTAACGGGTATTGCAAGAAATAAAGAGTGTAGAAAAGCGAGCTTACACGTCAGCTGTGGACTTTAGGGGTCATACACACTCTTAAAAACAAAAGCTGTCTCTCCTGTGTTTAATAGTTAAATAGTTTCTGAGCATACAAGTTATGTTTTTTTATGATAGGTCTAAAGCAGTCCTGATGGCGTTTTTGCGGGAATGGGCTTAGCCAGAAAATTAGGCCTTAGAACGTTAAGTTTCGGTGTGTCCACAGGAACGACGGTAACCTAAATCTTTGTATGACCCTTAGATAAGATGCTTTGCGAGAACGTTATCGTTATCGAAACTGAGTTGCGTTACTGATTTACGTTAGCTGCCGGACGAGCGCATCGAGCGCTTATGTCAATTGAATACATTTTGTCCGTTATCGACAATCGTTTACGTTAGCATTAAGCATCTTGTCTATGGTCACTAGTAGGGATCCTCTTAAAGAGATAAATTTATTATATATCTATGTTTTATTTTTCTACGCGGACGGAGTCGCGGGCAACAACTAGTTGTTTTTATAAGCCTGCAAGTTTTAAGTTGTCTCAACAGAGCTTGCAAACAACATTTAAGTGCGTGCATTTTCTATTATGTAGCTTTACCAGACAAAAGTTAAAGAAAATGACACCTAGTCAAGATGCATAACTAAGTTATTCATTTTAGAAAATCGGCAAAATGCATAGGATTGACGTAAGCTGACGACAGATCGCTCCACCGCTCACGTTAACTCCATACATTTCAAGTCGATAAAAAACAGAAACAAAAGTAAGCAGCGATTGCATCTTGACTCGTAACATTGCAGATGCAACACATTTGCAATCTTAGGGTCGTATTTAAAAACATATCTCGGCTGAGACGTCCGTCACAAGATACGTCAAAGTAAACGTCAAGCCATATAACACTGTCACTGTTGACGCATCTTGAGACGAGCATTACAGTCGAGATCAATTTATTAATACGACCCTTATGAATTGCAATCTTGTGATTATGGTCTCGAGGCTTGTGACATAAAAAAAAGGATTGAAGTAATGTTTGGAATATCTCATCTCATTAGAACAGCTGTTTTTCCTCCACACCAGAATATTCTAACATTGGCGGCAAGGTTAATGGCAAGCATGGGAAGGGACCTCGCACAATGCTTGCCTGAATAAACATTTGCCGACTTAATGGTGATTCACAAAGCGACTATGCGATTATCGCAAGTTCGCGCGAATTATACTCCTAATTGAAAATCGAATTGTCGAATCGACACCTATTCGAGTTCGCGCGAACTTGCTATATTCGCGTAGTGGTGTTGTATTAGGACGTGCCCTTATGCAATAATTTTACATGTGAAAAGTTTCATACGAGAGGTGAGGAAAACGTATTTCTTCAATAAATTGCTATTTCACCGGAGCTGCAGAGTGACAGGTACTATCATGTTCCGCAGGTGGGTGGGTTGCGACGGATATTGAATTTGTCGCGTCTACGGAAAGCAACGGAATACGCCAAATCTTTGAAGGTAATTTCTAGAAAATTCTTGGAAAATATTGGATACTGAACAGTTTTCAACAACCTATTGAAGCTGCGCGAAGAATCGTTACCGCTCGATATAAATTAGAAAGAAGGACAAATAGACTTCAATATGAGGAGTCAGTATAAGGATGCCAAGAAAATGCTTATTGCGATTTTTATGCAATAAATAATATGAAATAAACGAATATGAATATGAAAATCCCATTGTAGTCAAGTGAATTATAAAACTGGGCAAGAGCATGTCGGTACATGATCAGTGTAGGGATTTTATTTTACCTCTTTGTTGGCGTGACTAATATGTTCGACATTCATGCAATATTACAGCTTTCTAGTACTGAGAGTCTCTGAGTTAGGCTGCGGATGCACGGATGGACGGACACGGCGTAACTATAAAGGTTCCTAGTTTGAGTACGGAATCCTAAAAACTGCACTTTATGTCACATATACACTAAATCTATCCGAAATCTAAACCTAAATACGTAAAATATATCAAATACCTATATGTACTATGTAAAGCTCATCCAATTCGCTGATTATTTCCAAATTATTTCCAATTATTTCCAAATATTGTTTTCACTAAACAGTTTCTCATGATTTACTAACAGAGCTCACCCTCAAATCTTATTATTCCATTATATAATTAGCCATTATGTGCACACATAGTTGGGAGTTACAATCTAGATCTAAACTATACCACTGTATCGATACTCTGTTCCAATTTCGACTGTGACTTGTTTTGTGAGGCAAATAAATAAATAATCAACTCGTTTTACGGCACCTTTCCTCATACTATGAACTATGTAAACAACTTCCCAATTTACCTTAAATCATTTATTATACGGTCTCGTGAAGAACGTGTGTTTTGACCAAGAAAATATACTCGTAGTTAACCGAGTGTGACGGTATCTCTAATGAAAAATAAATCTGAAGTGAGCCGCCATGTACCTTCCTTCAGTCTTACCTGGTAATATGATAATGAAGTCCAGAAAGTAGCCTATTCACTCCAATAGGGAACATGCATCTTTTTTCCTTACGCTCGAAAGTGCTATGAAAGAGAGGAATAACTGTATACGCGAAATAATTATCGTGTAACTTTTTCATAAGATATGAAGCTTTAAAAAGTCATTATTCAGACCCCCTGCAAAAACACTTTATATAAAATCGACGACATGAATGACGTTACAGCTGTTGTTCCATGTTTAAAATAGCCTTATAAAGAAATTAGCATTTATTTCGTAAATTAATATGTTTCAGCCAATATCGTTGAATTAAAATATTACGTAAAAAAAATGAGGATGCCGAAAAAAAACAATCAAACAAAAAGAAGTTTAAAAATTTCAATTAGATTTGATTCTATAAAATCTTATAAACAGGTCAAAACATATAGTGTATTGCGAATTATATGCTTTTTTACATTTCCTCCTAAATACAAATAAATAAATAATCACAGGACAATGTCACACAAATTGACCTAGGCCTCTATTCAACTGCGTTATAACGATATCGTATTTGACGTGTTTCCGTATTGTCAACGTTTTGATAACTCTTATGTCATTTACAATAATGGCGACTGTGACATAAACGATACTTAAACGTGTCAAACACGATATCGTTTTAACGCACCTGAATAGAGGCCCTAGTCCCAAACTAAGCTCTATGCTTGTACTATGGGTACTAGACAACTATAAACTTACTTATACAGAGAAATATATACTTAAATACATAGAAAACATCCAAGACTCAGGAACAAATACTCGTGCTCATCACACAAATATCTGCCCTTACCGGGATTTGAACCCAGGACCCCCTACGAAGGCAGGGTCACTCCCAACCAGGCTAGCGTGTCGTCAAAATCGTATCAATGAAACTCAATTCTATTTTCTTTGTCTATTACGCATCTCTGAGGAAATGAAGACGAATTAAGCGAATTCCACTCTTTGGCATAATAACAATAAGAGCAATAATGATATGCTTAACCATACCGGAGTTTCCTCTCTTGACTTAAACATAACAGGTGTTTACCCGGTTTAGCTAATCAGGATTAGCAACAATTGTTTACACCAGTACATTCAATAAAAACATGCTAAACGTTTGTTGAGTAGTATAAAAACTAGTTAAAGATAAACACCACGTGCAAAACTTAAAGTGAAGACTAAACTAAAATTAAAGTTAACACTGCTTTAAGACTACACATTCTTGTTTTAACAAGTATTAGAATTTATATCAGAGCATCTACGGATAATTCTAAATAATTTACCGGGTAGGTCGAAGTGGATGTCCGAAACGTCACTGAAACTGTTAGCAGTCTTACAAAGCCTACAAATTGGAGTTTCTACCTGATAAAGATCTTCTGACCGGTAAGCATAATGACGTAATAGGGTTGCGGGGGATTCTAGAGGGGGCTCTAAAACTAAGGAGACTTAATAATTGTGGGCAGTCTATTTTGAGATGAGATGTCATAGATGCATATAAGAGGAATAATCCTCTCTACATTATCAACTATTAGCTGATGACCGCGACTCCGGGTCGTCATTTATCGCTATTCCCTCGGACACTAATTAATTTTAATCATCAGTATCCTAAACCAAATTATGAAAACGGTTTAGCCGTGAACGCATAACAAACAGAATGGATAGTATGGATGATCCACAGCAGTGAGGAGAGGGACCGACATAGAAGAGAATACGAAAAGTCCCACAGCGCTTGAAGCTCCTCGGACCATAAATTCACTATTTACTTCGAAGTAAAAACTGTATGTCAAGCTATAAATTAGAATAACGCCTAAAGTAAGAGTGACTCACCGAATTGCATGTGTTGATTTCTTTGACTGCGCCGGAGTCGAGTAGGTCGACGACAACGTCAAGCTGCCCTGCGCGTGCCGCTCGCAGAAACGCTGTGTTCGGATCTATCTGAAAAGTGAAAAACACATCATTAGTCAACATTCTAAAATTTAAATTTAATACCTTTGATCAGTATATTGGCCACATGAGGACTCTTTTGCGTGTCAGTTATATTGAGTGAATATATTATCGCTTCTGACAACACCATAATTGCAGAGAAGAAACGCCCCTAGACACTCTCGCTAAAGGTTATTTTCTATCATAAAATACCTACATAACTACATAAGTTACATCACAAGAGAATAAAGCAATAAATAATAATTATTAAACTAACACAAAATAAAATCATAACAAATGTCATTTCTCCTGAAGTATCAACAGGTCTCCATGGACATTTTTTATGGCAACTAAAAGGCACACGAGCACTCGGGCCACGTGGTGGTAAGTGTAATCTGAGACCCATATACATTTGAATTCTCAAGATTGCAATCCTAAGGCCTCAAATGCGTTGCCAGCCCTGAGGACTAAGATGGAATACCTCTATGCTAGTAATTTCACCGGTTCTCATCCCCACATTGGAACACAACAATGCGAACACTGCTGCTTAGCGGTAGGTTAATAAGGTTAATACTAAAAAAACCCTAAAAAGTTGCGTTTAAAAAAGAAATCTGTTGTACAAAATGTGGAATATAATGATAAAAATCCTTAAGCCATTCAATCGATTTAATAGAACACGATAAGCGATTATTTACAGATTACAAACAGAATGCTATAGTCTACTCCTATGCCTACTTCACAAGCATCTGAACACAAAGTAGGCCCATTATTGAAACCAACTTCGCCAGGAATAATATTTGCTTCGAAAACTTTCTATAATAACACCGCTTACTTCGGTGAAGGGTTCCGCAGAAGCAAGCAGTTAACAAGTACCAGCTTCTACTAGTGAAATTATTGAGGCCTTAGAAAGGGCACAAACAAAAACTTCATTGTTAGTTTTTGTACCTATTTCAATGGAGTATGGTTTTCCTTGTCTCTTGCAAGTTGGCAAAAAAGCTAACTGAGGGTTATAAACTTTTGAGCGCATGGTTTTTACTGGTAACAACGATGTAGTAGTTAAGGAAACATTAAACACCAGGGTTTAGCTGAAAACCAGCGCTGTGGCTCCATCTGCAGCACATGCTAACCTGAGTCCTTATTGACCTCACACTACTTGTATATAGATCAATATCTCTGGGCCTCTATTCTACTGCGTTATAACGGAATGGCGCTTGACGTGTTGTAGAATCGTTAATGTCACAGTCGCCATTATTGTAAATAACATAACAGTTATTAAATCGTTAACAATACGGAAACAAATCATAGACGATATCGTTATTACCGTGTAGAATCCCAGCCCAGTTCTATTCGTTTTGGATTTTTTTGTATTAAAACTTTTGATGTTTGTTGTGTTGCAATGTGTTTTTGTCAAATAACGGGTTCTGTGTGATACGAGTAAGTCGGTATCACTGTGAGAAAGAAAATCTGCAGTCCAGATACGTTCAGTCAACCAATTTTATTCCTAAGCCACAATAGACTACGTCAACGTGACTTTTCAAATCAAATCGTAAGAACTTAAGTCTCTTACGATTTGAGAACGTCACTTTAACATAGACCATAGTCTCCATAGGTTTACATTCATGTTGCATACAATTTACTGTCGTTTCGCATAGCAAACTTTCGCAGAATCATCATTTCGCATTATTACTTTTGGCATAAATTTCTTCGCATACTGTCATTTAGCACAATTGTCTTTGGCAGAATAGTACATTGGCATAACGATGATTAGAATAATAGTCCTATGGTAGAATAAATGTTTCGCCGAATTTTGTATGGCATACTATGTAGTTGGCATAAAGTTATAAAGCAGAGTAATAGGTGCCAATTTAAGATTAGTATAATTATTTTAAGGAATAATCTTGAATTGTCTTTGTAAGTAATGATTATTTTGCATGGCTTAAATAAACCAATAAAATTGCATTTATGTGTTCGGTGTTTTTTTTTCTAATCTTATTTATCCCACTGCTCCAAATGCAATTCGGTCTTCGGCGGCTCGGCTCGCGCGCTGTTATTGTACAATTCTAACCTAACCTAACCTAACCTATTTTACTGATAGCAGTTTGTTACAAATTATTATACTTTGGTACAATTTATTATGCCATAATAAATTCTTCGGAAGGTATATTCTGCTACATAAACTACTGCGAAATGAAAGTCGGCGATATTGGAATTGTGCTATTCAAAATTATGCCAAATGAATGTTATGCGTTATGACTATTATGCTAAGTATACTATTATGCTAAAGTATTATTCGGCTAAAAACTGTTATGCGAAGTGTATTTTGGACAATCGATATTATGCCAGATGAAGGTAACCCGTCTCCATAGTGACCAAATTAGTTGACTGTACAGTATAATTGTGAGTTTAATAAATATAATGTAAGATTACAAGCCTTCGTCTTTCCTAATGTTGCTGTGCCCAACCGTGTCCATAATGATAATTAATGATTATTGTAATAACTTAAGTTAGCTTAACATCTTTAAATTAGCATTATGAAATGCAATAAACATTAAATAAACGACAAAAGTTGTTTATTTAGTAAGTAGGCCGCACGGGCACTTTTATACGTCAAAATTCTACCAACGCTTCCCAAGAGGAGACCACTGCTGAGAAGAAACGCCGCAAGAAACTCAACAGTCAGTCAGTATTGTGTATTGAGTACAAGTAATATTTTTATTTGTTAAACCACCATATGTAGAACCATTTCGCGACAGCTAACGATTAATTCTGACGTCATTTCTCTGCGTCTCATGTCTTGATGCTGTCATTATGACAAGGTTTTATGTAAAGTTGTTCACCGTAACTGTAAAGTTCAGACACATTTTTGACGTTGCTCGGTTTAAACTTGCGCTGTTGCGGTAAGGTTCACACAGAATCTTACCTCTCAGTATTAAGTGAGGATGAGGAAAAAAATGGAGCAAGATTACCTAGATTCTCTAGATAGTACCTATTCAATTCCCTGTGAAAATGTGATGTTTCAGGGATATCTAGGTAATCTCGCTCCATTTTTCGCCTCATCCTAACTTAAATACTTACACCACCGGATAGTGTACACTATCTGCGACGTGGAATGGTAACCATGTAAACATAAATACAGTCCACTATAAAGACATGTAGTCAGTTTTGCAACTTATTTCAATTGAAATTTTAACTCCCCCATAAGTCATAACTTAACATTCCTATTGACGTTACCCCAAGTACTCTAAGATCCTAACTCCTAACTTCCAAAAATAGCTATCTCCATCATTTTGGTTCTCACAGCTGAATTTTAATGGGTTCAACAGACGGAACAGGAAAACTTGCCAAGTTACAGATCCATTAGTAAATAACCAAATGAATTTCTTCTTTTAAACATGTGAAACATATTTTAAACCTGCAGCTAAGCTTAAAACAACCTCCATGTACCCCGGAAAATTGAAAATTTATCCCGGAAAATTGAACAGTTCCTAAGGGCTACAGTTACTTACAGTACTCCCAGCTTAATAGCTTTCGGCTAGGTGTCGCTGTCTTACTAACACTTACTTCTAACAGTATGTTTGTCACTCGTGGTTCATAGAAAAATGAAGCTTATACCGGATAATTATGTTAATCGTTGTCTAGTCGACTCGAGTCGCGTGCGACAACTAGTATTCTCATATTACGGCATCTTTATGACACAGCGTTAATACGTCAAAAGATTTAGATTCTTTACAAATGCGAAATCGATCAGTTCCAAGCGGTGTCAAAGGATCAAGATTACGTGAGTCTGCTTCTAATAACAGGATCAAAATTCAAAATCAATCACGTGAAAAAGGGGGATTCTTGTTTGAATTTATCATTAGACAAACTTCTGCCCGCGATTTCGTCCGCATACTCATTTCAATTATCGTTATACCCTCGGGAACTTATACATTTTCTGGAATGAAACGAAGTCTCTGTGTTAATTCGATTTTTCATTCAAATCCGTTCATCCGTTTAAGCGTAAGAGGAACACACACAAACTTCCGCATTTATAATATTAGTAGGATATTAAATAGCAAATAAGAGTGGCTTGAAAGAAATAAATGTAAAGGAGGAAATTGACGTTATGCAGTGCTGCTCATTGTTCGCATTGTTGTGCTCCGGTGTGGGGATAAGACAACTGGTGATGTTTCTAGCATAGAGGCATTTATCGTAGTGCTCAGGGTTCCCAATGCATTTTCCGTATTAGGTTTGCAGTCTAAGATTGTAGTCTTGAGATTTGTATGGCTCTCAGGTCCTACTTACCATCAGGTGACCTGTATGCTCGTTTGCCTTGACCGTTAAATAAAATTTGAAAACTCCAGACCTAGTTTAGGCTGTGTCTTGATACGTTAAGTCAGTCAGTTACTCATTCAGTTTATGTTTTTATATATTTAAATGTTTTATCATCATGTAAACCTCGAAACTTATTATTTGAGGCAGAAAGTCATCAGGATGCTCAATTTGTTTGTGATATTGAACGTGTACCATTCCGATCCGCAGTGATGACAGGTAGGTACGTAAACAAAAACTATTACACTATTACAATATCATGTTACGGTCAACAACCCGTTGAAAATAAGTTCAATCTGACCAATTTTAAATCATTCGGAACTTGTTACCTACTTGTTGTTGGCTACAACCCACTCTCATTCTACTTGTAGGTACAATAATTATGTGGATTATTGTAAGATAGGCTATTTATACATAGAGTTTCAATCATTGAATTAATAAATAAAAGTACATAGTTTTTTTTTCAAATTCTCAGAATGCTTCAGTATCTATCCATTTGCAAAGTAAAAAAGTAAGATAAATACATGGTCTCAGGGCCTCTATTCTACTTCGTTATAACGATATCGCTTTTGACGTGTTCTAGAATCGTTTATGACTCAGTCGCCATTATTGTAAATGACATAAGAGTTGACAATACGGAAACATGTTAAAGACGGTTTACTAATGTTTGGTCAAATAACGTTTGGTCAAACTGTAAACGTTTCAGATTTTTTTAAAAACTAACCTAACCTAACCTATAGGGTTCTACACGATGGTCCTGAAATAAATCCTGAAATATTTATAGGATCGGAAAACATAGCGTTTGCCCAAATAATGTTTTTGGGAAATGAATCAATTTGGGAAACGTCAGTGCACCGTTAAAGACGACGATGTGTGGACGTCGACAGGGTGTTCAAAATTCAAAAAAAGTGTGTCAGGGTGATATGTAGTGCAGGGTTTAGTGATAGCTGTACCCCATTGTTCAAAAAGCTGCACATTCTACCACTGCCATGTTTGTACATTCATATCTATTTTTGTTAATTCCCCCCAATTCTATTTCAAAAAACGCAGTGAGATCTCCCAACGGTCAACGAGGTAAAGAACTATGTGTCTAATGTACAAACCTCCTTGTAATAAGGCGATGTATGGTAGGAATGTGTACAACATGTGCATAGAAACTTATAGCCATTTACCAGAAAGTATGAAGTCGCTTACAGGAAACCTTTTCAAGCGCATATTGACGAAATGGCTCATGGATAAATGTTTTTATAGTGTTCAAGACTATTTGAAATTTAATGTTAATGTAACACATATTTTTAATTGAATTATATATTATTATTATTTTTTGACATGTTAGTTAGCTTTAAAATGAGCAAAATATTTGCACGCTTGCATGCGGGCTGAATACACTGAAAATTATTTTGTAACACCTTAATTTATTACTGTATTCTAGCAAATAAACTTATTTGGTTTGATTTGATTTGATGTCGTTATTACCGTGTAAATCCCAGTCCTGTTCTACATGGTAAAACCATATTATATTGCTTTTGACATGTTATCGCATTGTTTTAACCAACCGTGCAAGCAAGATAAATGCGAGATTTACCAAACAAATATGATGACGTATGTGGGTCATACACACTCTTAAAAACAAAAGTTGACTCTCCTGTGGTCAATAGTTAAAAGCTTGTGTGCATATAAGTTATGTTTTTATATGATAGGTCTAAAGCAGTCCTGACGGCGTTTTTGCGGGAGTGGGCTTAGCCAGAAAATTAGGCCTTAAAAACGTTGAATTACGGTGTGTCCACAGGAACGACGGTAACCTAAATCTGTGTATGACCCATGTTTATTCACTAAACATGTACCTACGAACGTATCTGAAAATACTCGGGTCACATTGTGCATACCCACTTCACGGGAAGACGGCCAGATTTACAGGAATCCTCGCAAACGGTATTCTGCCCGCAATAATTAATCTAGCGACCCGCGCTCGCTTCACTTCAGGAGAAATAAGCGGCTAAACTGACAGACGCGAATAGCTAATTTGTTTTATACTATTAAGAGATCTTGAAGAATACAATAAAAAAACCGGGCAAGAGCATGTCGGACCATGCTCAGTGTAGGGTTCCGAAGCCGTTAAGTACTAAAAACATAAAAAATCATCAAGTAATCACTAATTTTCTATTTAAAGTCAATTGGTGCCGTCGTAGATGATTTTAGTAGGTATAAACACTTTAATCACCTGTATCTCAAGAACCAATGATGTCTACTTAGTCGTGATAGTTTTCCTTTAAAATTGGTTATATGCTCTTTCATTTAAGTTTTTTTTCAGATTTTTAGTATTTGTAGTTTTGGCTCGTGTGGTTGCCGGGTTAGAATAGTGCCACTCCATGTCTTCCCGTGGATGTCATAAGAGGCGACTCAGGGAATAAGGGCTTGTAGTATTGTTAGGCGATGGGCTTGCAACCTGTCACTAATACACTAGTAAACTTCTTGGCCTGATTGTGCAAAATGTGGTTACAGAATTATCAACAACTCTTTTTAGAGTTGTTGGTATTTCTGTAGCTCTGCCTACCCCACTCTGGGAATGAAGGCGTGATGTTATGTATGTAGTTTTGGCTGTTGACTTGAGTCTAACAAAAATTAGAGCTTTAAAGCTTAATATTTCATAAACGGATTACGTAAATAAAAAACTGTTTACACACACCCATAATATTTTTTAAAGACCTATCCAACAACACCCCATACTATAGGATAGACGAGAAAAAAAACACATCCCCAAGATACACTAAAAAAAATTTTTTTTCTTTTTATTGTACCACTTTGTTGGCGTGGCTAATATGCATATTCATGCCGAATTGCAGCTTTCTAGTACTAATAGTCTTTGCACTAGGCTGCGGACGGACGGACGGACGGACATGGCGAAACTATAAGGGTACCTAGTTTGACTACGGAACCCTAAAAAGTAGTTACAGATCCGATAACAAACTGGGATAATGAATCTAACACTGCACGTTCCTCATTGTCCACACTATTCGTGATCGAAGAATCGACGCCATGTTGGTCGTGCCACTGGATTTCATGCTGGGACCTGACGAATCCGTTAAAAGGTTTCTTCGCACATTTCTGTTCGTGAAGCTATCTTACAATTATTATATAGGAGATGGAGGTTTCTGGAATATCTATACTGTTACCAGAAAAATGCATAATAAATGTAAGAAGATCTTACAATGTTCGTACCTTTTTAAAAAGCATTCGCTAATAGTTTGTCTACGGCTTCGTCCGCGTTGAAGTCATATATTAAAAGCTGGCAGTTTCTCGAGTATAAAATTAGCTTTCTTCTTGTGAAAGATTTCGCAAACAAATAAGTAGGTATTGTTTTAATATCATTGCTGTAGGCGTAAACACTGTTAAAGTTTCTGTTTTCTATCAGTCGAGCGATCTGTCATCAGCTTAAGTCAATCCTATACATTTTGTCGATTTTCGTTAACGAAATCGCCAACTTAGCGTTATGCATACTGACTTGGCCCGTAGAGAAGCTAGACTAAAACTGAGAATTTTAAATAAAGATAATCAAAGTCTACGCAGACAAAGTCGCAGGCAGAAGCTAGTCCTACATATTTTCCATAACTATAAAGTTCACGCAAAGCATCTTGTCTAGTGCCACTGGTCTAGATAATAAACCTGAATTTGGACTCATTCTCAATTATCATAGGACCTGCGGTATTTCCTTTTTGCACGACAAGCGGCTTAGCAACCAATTCACGTTTTTATTGACACGAGGGATTCCGCAAAATTGTTCATAAACTTTACCCTTTTGTTCCGTTACTTCGCACTTTCTTACGGAATATTTTCAAGAGGAAATTTTTGGAAACCATTTTGTTTGCGGTATTATTTTCAACCAGTTGTTGCTTGCGTCTCTGTCCGCGTAAGTAATTTATTGCGAGAAATAAGTACCCTAGTCCTTCCCCTGTTCAAGCTATCTCCTTACTGTCATTAAGCGTTACGAACAGACAGACGAAGTCATAGTACACACTCTTAAAAACAAGTTGTCTTTCCTGTGCTCAATAGTTAAAAGCATGCAAGTTAAAAACGTTAACTTCCGATGTGTCCACCGGGAAGCCGGTAACCTAAATCTGTGTATGACCCAGTTACTCTCACATTTATAACATTACAGTATACATTGTATGTTGATATTTGATCGAAACCAAACATATTTTTTGCTTTTCGTTCAAACTTTTTAGTAACAGCATTGACGCTTTTCATATTGTGAAATTATCGGTATTCTGCCGTGATACCAAAGAAGGTGGCTAGTAAGTATTAGTATAAGCCTTTTAAACCTAATATAGTTACCATACATACATACATCACGCCTGTTTCCCAGAGGGGTAGGCAGAGACCACTTCTTTCCACCTGCTACGATCCTGACAAAGCTCTTTCGCTTCTTCCACATTCATACATCGAGTCATGCATGCACGTCGGTTTCGGGTACTTAAGATTCGGCCCTTTTCCAGTATTTCCCCGATTTGATTCAAAAAAGTACGCCTAGGGCGCCCCCTTCCGACCCTTCCACTCACTTTAGCACTGTATATTTCTTACGTCAATCGTTTTTCATCCATCCTTTCTAAATGACCTATAGTTGCCAATAGAGTATAAAATGCTTCATCTATAACATTGCAGTTAGCAGCCTCTTAATTTTCGAACCTATGCATAAAGCTCAATGCTATCAAATGTTTTCGAAAATGTACTTAAAATTATTGGGACTATTTCTCTATGTTCGATAGTTAACTGCTTCAATATAACAGTTTATTTATTTTAACTCAGTTAAAGTCGGCCGATTCCCCGTGATCATCGATAAGATTCGGTTGGCATCTCGAGTCGATCGAATCGATGAAGCCAGCCCGACCGATGCCTAATCGAGCTGTCACCTGGGGGTGATTCTCTCAACGCAGCGCTGCGTCGATTTTAAAGGTTTGTAAACTTTTATCTGGTAAGTTTAAGAAGTCCCGTCGGAGCGTACAAAACTCATTTTAGCGCGTGCCTTCTCAATTAGGCAGCTTTATACGACACTGAGCTCGACTCACCTGCCTGCCGCTTGAGAAGGCACGCGCTAAGATGTATTTTGTACGCTCCGACGGGACTTCTTAAACTTGCCAGATAAAACTTTACCTTTAAGATCGACGCAGCGCTGTCTTGAGAGAATCACCCCCTGACTTCAAATCGATTGCTTGCTATGATACATTACCGTTTTTTTCCTCTGACTTGCTTGAGCGATTTACTTTTAAACAGGTTTATTTGCGATAAATATATTTATAGTAATAACTTGATTAAACCTTTTGATTGATACTATTTTATATTGTAAACAACTTGAACTAAACTGAATGAGAATGAATGGTTCTGAATGCCATCTTCGGGACAATGCCGCAGTTTTAATTTTCACTTGTTAGTTTTTAGATTTTGTCTTTGTATTAATTTTGTTCTAAATAAAGATAGAGAATTGAGAATTATGATGAAAGGAGTGATGCAGTGATTGTTGTCGTACCTAAAATATTAATATCAGGGGACATTCTCACACAAATTGGCCTAGTCCCAAACAAAGCTTTAGGCTTGTACTATGGGTACTAGACAACGATAAACATACATATATATAGAAAAATACATACTTAAACACATAGAAAAGACTCGGGTACAACACCTTACCGGGATTTGAACCCAGGACCGCTGGCTTCGGAGGCAGGGTCACTCCCACCTAGGCCAACGTGTCGCCATTATTTATATCATTACATTACACAGAGAAGTCGCCGTTACTGTTTGTTTGTTAGCAATAAAATAAATCACTGGACCGATTTGAATGCGGTTTTAGACCGATATGCAGTCAAGCAGAGTTGACATCCGAAACCACATTATGATCAGCCAGTCGTTGCAACAATTATTTGTTAAAGATGCAGGAGAATCATGATGATGTCGACTTAAAATTAATATCTCATACATACATAAGTACATACTTTCACGCCTGTCTTCCAATGGGGTAAGCAGAAACCATGGAACGCCTATTGAACCGGTCTAAACATACAACTTTCGCTTCTTCTACATTCATAAACCTCTTCATGCACGAACGTAGGTTTCAGGTGCTTTTGATTAAGCCCTTATTCAGTACATCGCGAATCTGATCACTGTATGTGCGTCTAGGGCGTCCCCTCACGGCATTTAACTCTTTCGTAACTTTTCTTTCATCCATCCTTTCTAAATGACTCATGACCATTATTATGTCACTGGAGCTCAAATATCCCTGTCTATATTATGTGTCCCCCGTGTGGTTGCAGGGTTGGAATACTGCCACTCCATGTCTTCCCGTGGATGTCGTAAGAGGCGACTAAGGGAATAAGGGCTTGTAGTACTGTTAGGCGAAGGTTTTGCAACCTATCACTAATACACTAGTAAACTTCTCGGCCTGATTGTGCAAAATGTAGTTATAAAATTACAAACAAGTCTTTTTAGATTTGTTGGTATTTCTTTAGCTCTCTGCCTAGCCCACTCTGAGAATGCAGGCGTGATGTTATGTATGTATGTATGAGGATGGTGGTGAAGTTTTTGTGTGTGTTTTCCGTCTCAATAACGCAAACAAAGCTGCGGCGAGACACTAGCGTTTTTGAAAGTCAATATTTTTTAAAGTTTAAGATAGCGTTGTCACTAGCAATTTGCAGCGCAATCAATGTACTTTGACTCCAAATTATGAAAATTACTGACCGAAAATGGTTTCGTTTAAGATAGTCAGAAATACGTTGACACTACGTTAATTGATGGAAGTAGGTATTACAATAACTCATCGAATAGTATAAGTTACACATTTTTTTTGTAAATTCCCTCGATAATTCCAAAACTTTGCAGTAATGAGTTTGTCCAAGACTTCGGTAGGTATTTGAACTCACTAATGAATAATTCCTTACACACGTGCGATAACTGAAAGTCTCGATTTACCGCATAGGCGTGATAACTCGAACAAACTTTATAGGGCTATTACTCCTTGTTAAACAAAAACTAGGTAATGAACGTGATACGGAATTGATGTAAACTCTTTTGAAAACGTTCGTCACAAATAGGGATGGTAAGTTGCAGGGAATATTTCCAAAAAATCTCTGCAATATCCCATCAATAGGCACAAACTTGCTAGGTACGTACTAAAAATGGAGAACGATTAAGTTCAAATTCAATTTCTCAACTCAAGAGGAGACACTACTGGCCGTATTAATAAACTCGTCTCGGTTCAAATGGCCATCTCAAGATACGTCAAAGTAAACGTCAATCCATAGAAAATTGTCATTTTTGACGTATCTTGAGACGGGCATTTAAACCGAGATCAGTTTATTAATACGGGCCTACAGAATTAAAACACAGAATCAAGAAAATTAATGACTAGGCGGTATGGTCCACAAAGCCTTAGCCTAGGTACTCTATAAGGGAATAAACCAATGAAATCAGGGATAATCCTCAATGACTCCCTGATTTTCAACAATTCCTCTTTTACGTTTCATAGATCCCATAAATTCACCAAAAATTATTATCTCTGAAATGTGTTATTTTTAGGATATCTTAACCATTAATAACATAGCTTAAGTAATAGTAGTGCTTAGACTACAACCACAACCAAATTTTATATTTTTGAACTGAATTCCATTTTATTTTTTTGAAATCACATCACAAAAGACATTATGAGGATATATAGCCTTCCACATCACATAGAACTCTTTTTTTTTTATAAACGCACCACTAGAGTGAGAGAGTAGACGCGGCGTTCAAGCGGCAGGATGCGCGCGCCGCACCACACCGCCATGGCGGCACTGGCGCCTGCGCAGCGCACCGCCACCAGCTAGATAAAGGTGCAGTTACACCAGCTACTTTTCATGCCGATTTCCCGAGACACAATCTAACGTCCTATGAGTGTAAAATGCCTTTAGATTGCTTTTTTCCTTTTGCTGAAAAAATGGACCGACTACGTAAGGCTCAAATGTCGCAATGACAGATAAGGATAAAGCATGGTATAACTATTCCAAGCTTTTTAAAATTTTATTAGTAAGGGGTTTGTGTTCCTACGTTATTACTATTTTGAAGAATCAGAATTGTCAAGAAGTCTTTTTAGAGTTTTTGGTATATCTGTAGCTCTGCCTACCCCACTCTGGGTGTAAGAGTAGGTATAATGATATGGTTGCTTATTTATCAAAATTGCATGAGATTCTTTTTAATTCTGTTTATGACAGCTATCTGCCATCTCTATAATCGCCATACAAAAACTCGCTAACGATGACGTTTCGTTAACAGTAATTCTTCAACAGATCGTGCCAGTTCTCTGCCTTTTGGCCGAAATATTTTAGGCGGAATGGATCTTTATAAAACTAACCTAACGTAACTTATAGAATTCAACACGATGGTCCTGAAATAAATCCTAAAATATTTACAGTTACAGAAAAAAGCAGTTGAACGATACATTCGGCAAAAAAAAAATATGATCAAAAGGCAGGATCCCGGTCGTGCCCGATGTATTTTTTTTTAACAGACTACAGCCTATCAGGGATGGATTTAACCGATTAACTTTTTAATCAACTAATTAATCGATTAAACAATCAATCGTCACAAAATTAATCACGATTAATTTAAACGCGATTAAATTAAGCAACGGAGTACACAAATAACGACTAAATCATCATTTTAATCAACTAAATTTGAAATGAATTTCTTTCTTCTTTCTTTCTTTCTTAATGTTAATCGAGATAAAACTATTCTAATTAATTAATTGAGTAACAATTTAGTCGCTGTAATTAATCGGCGATTAATTTAATCGTGACTAAATTAATCGAAACTCTTACGACTAAGATTAATCAATCGCAATTTTTTTATCGTTAATCGTTAGTCGATTATATTTTGCCCATCACTGAGCCTAATCGACGTCCATCGGTCGACAACCAATCGATAGTGTGTATGTATGTAATATCTTTGTTTCACAGAAAAAAAACAAGATCGATCGTTGTGGTAACACCCTAATAGTTACGGGAGTTTTCGTGCGGTTTAATCGTAGCAAAAAGCACGTAAAATAAATCTTATTTGGCTACAGACTGATGGCAAGGGACATTTGAAGAAGAGGTATCTTGCAAAGAGTTTTCTAGTTGTTTATTTTGTGGAGGACCTCAAAACACTCGTAAGTACATTAATACTCTCACGAACGAATCTATTTACAGTATATTATTATGTTTATTGACACTCTCTACAAAACAAGGGTAAATCTGGTATTTAAACAAATAACATTATGAATTGAACTAACTTACGTGTATTCATCTTGACACATTGCACTTGCTTCGAACAACACAACAAACACTATCGCGACGAAATCTCGTCTACAAAGACTACCAACGAAAAATCTCCAAAGAAACGTCACAAAATTAATAATGAATGGATTAATCTACAATTAGCGACATCAATTATCGACAGTTACATTTTTTACCAGAAACCGCCGTCTTTCACGATCGATGACACGAGTCGATCAGAAAGTCCGTTTAATCACGAGCGTTCATTCTGTATGATTTAATATGACCGGTGACGTCTGAAATATATTTCATATTCATTGAAATTTCATATTCGCGTGGTTGCCGGGTTATAATAGTGCTACTCCATGACTTACCATGAATGTCGTAAGAGGCGACTAAGGGAATAAGGGCTTGTATTACGCGATGGGCTTGCAACCTGTCACTAATAGGTACACTAGTAAACTTTTCGGCCTAATACTGGCATTTCTGTAGCTCTGCCTACCCCACTCTGGGAATGAAGGCGTGATGTTATGTATGTGTGTATGTTCATATTCATCCTTAGTCTTACTTCCTTACTACTATTAAAATGCAAAACTATGTTTGTTTTATATTGAACTAAACCGACCGACGTGTAATTATGTTGTCCTCGAACTCGTGGATATAGTACCTAATAGGCACTACCTATAGAAAAGTAATCCGTCTCCGAACCTTTGGAAGTTACGATACTTTATACTTTATACTCGTACGCTCGCAAATGCGACGAGGGCGCTCAAAATGAGATTGTGAGATTTATTAACTTCAAGTTGAATAGCGAAAAATTTGACCCTCCATTTTAGGCAATTGAGCAGTTAAATAACATTAAGTTGAAGGGGAGTTTCAAATAAATAACACAACCTTTAATTTTTTGACCGATTCTGATCAAGAAAATTAGAATTCCTGATTTGTCCCCAAAATATGTATTAGATTGTCCACTTTCTTACCAAGAAATATATTGGATTAAGGTAACAAAACGGACACTTGCATACTTTTTTTTTGGGGACATATCAGGATTTCTATTTTTCTTGTTCAGAATGATGAGTCGTCATTTTTTTTCGAAATTGTAAGAATTAATGAAAATATAGAAGCTTTCTTCTTTGTCCCCATGACTTCAATAATTGGTATCATTAATTTCATCATCATGTCAGCCAAGCCACTTCCACAGCTAGACCAAGGCCTTTCCCAAACATCTGATAGATTATTGTCTGTAGTAATTCAATTCCGATATGGCATTGTTGTGTATAATTTTGAGGTTCAAATTGGTAACAAAAAACGGAACACCCGCCGATTATTGAAAGAACAGTGCAGTTAGAAAGTAATGAGACCATCGCTCCGACCAGCGCAGCGCTCGCGCACGCAAAGATCACTGACATAATTCGGTGAAAAACAGAGTATTTTTATCAGACTGGATGCAGGAGGCTAATATTTATAAACCTGGGGCTCTGTTCCATTCGGTAAAATTAGGCTTTCGAGATATTATCGCATTTATATTAAAAAAAAATATTAATTATAAAAGACGCCCGCGAATTCGTACGCCTAGAATTATTTTTCTGCTACTCCCCCTATGTGTATGTAGACGACACTATTCAATCACAATTTAATAGTGTTATCTATATAATGTCAAATACCTTGTTTATCGCTATTACCTCGGGAACTGTTCAACTTTTCGGGATAGAAAGTATCCTATGTCCTCCCAGGTACGTTAGTTATCTCCATACCAAATTTTATCTAAATCAGTTCAGTAGTTCCTGAGATTAGCGGGTTCAAGCAAACAAACAGCTTTATATTATTAGTATAAATTAATCAACTAGACATAAATAAAACAACAAAAAACTAACGAACAAACTTACAAAAATACTTAAAACTATAGTAATCTTAAAAACCGCTACTAGTGGGCAAAGCTCTCAAAATGCTGGCAACATTGCCACGATGAATGGCAATGCTTAATCTTTGTGCCAAGTAAAGGCCAGCATTTAGGTCACGAGTTTCGTCCACCAGGCGCTTAGAAAGGTCTTTAGAAGTACGGTGTGCGCCTGGTCCCCATTTCCATCCCTTATTTCTGAAAAACACGGATGCTCTCGCATTCCGGACGCAGTAGAATTCCCTCCGCATTCCGGCAGAACACGGAATACCGAACGTCAGTGGTTTTAGTGGTGGTAGGATTTTATCCATTAGCCAAGCAGCAGTTTTCGCATTGTTGTGTGCCGGTGTGGGGATAAGACAACCGGTGAAATTACTAGTTTTGTGGTATTCCATCTTAGTCCTCAGGGCTGGCAACGCATTTGAGGTTTTAGGATTGCCTTGATATTTCGAATGTCTATGGGTCTCAGATTCCACTTACCTTCAGGTGGCCTGAGTGCTTGTGTGCCTTCGCCTGGTTATAAAAACACACATACATACATTAGGCCTTCATTCCCAGAGTGAGGTAGGCAGAGCCACAGAAATACAAACCACTCCAAACTTGTTGATAATTCTGTAACCAAATTTTGCACAATCAGACTAAGATGTTTGACAGTGTGTTAGAGTCAGGTCGCAAGCCCATCGCCTTAGAGTACAAGCCTTTATTCCCTTAGCCCTCTCGTACGACATCCACGGGAAGACATGGAGTGGCACTATTCTAACCCGGCAACCACACGGATAAAAAACCTAAAAATTCTTACGGCAGCTAACCCTAATTGGCGTGAATCTCGTAGTGCAGTCACCAGCGACAAATTGGGTGGTAATTGGCCACCGCGACGAATCGATTGCTGCCGTACTGCATTGCGGAATGGCGGAGAGATTCACGCTATACAAAGAAATGACGGAGTTTACGTTCTTTGATTACTGCAAAGCCCTACTCTTAACATTTCCCGTGTTACGCGTGTATGGCTAGAATCCCTCGAATCTTAAACACTAAATTTGGGTAGCAGTTTTCTTTATGCTAGTGGAGGCAAGCGAGGCCTTTGAGAAGTGTAAGAGTGGTCATCTCTTGAAAGTCCCCAAGCCATAGCGGTTCGGAATAACCGCCACACCAGGGCCTCTATTCAACTGCGTTATAACGATATCGTTTTTGACCTGTTTTTTTCTATATTTTGCGTTTTTCAACTATTGATAATTATGGTTTTAATTTTTTATTTTAAAATACGTTGCGTGAATTTTTATTTGGACTAATTGATGATTATTTCGGTGACGATAGTGTTTTTTTCTTTATGGTGGTTTTTCAGAAAATACTGTGACAGAGTGGCCGTTTTCAGAGGAGACTAAGTTTTGTATTACCACTCTGTCTTGCGATTCTATGAAAAACAAACTTATAAAAAAAACACTGGATAGAGAAAGTGAAAGATTATTTAGTACTAATAGATGAATAAATGTTTGGACGTATATTCAAACACCAAAACATTAATAATCAATACCTACTCTAACTGATAACGTATGGTAAAATGAGGACAGGCAATTGTCGGTAAAAAAGAAGAATGACCCAAATGCCATGGCATATTTCTTACAGTATGGGCCAAATATTATGAACATTAAATAACTTCTAGATGCTAGTTTGTAATATCCATAGAGAATGTAGCTAAGAAGCGGTGTTTAAAATTTTTGACAAGTAAAACAAATTAATCTTGAAAAAGTGTCAGTTTGTTTAAGGTCTATCGCAACAATATAGTTATGTCATTTACAATAATGGTGACTGTGACATAAACTATTCTTAAACGTGTCAAACACGATATCGTTTTAACGCACCTGAATAGAGGCCCTGGAGAGAAGTTGGTTGCTAACTCCCAAAATGTTAAATCTCTACTTATTTCTTTGTTCTTTTAAAGTTCTTGTCTATCCTAGCAGTCAATGGACCAATACAGCTGTTCACGTACAGTTTTACATAAACTTTGGCACCTTAATCCAATGGAATGAGATGTATAAGTGTTTACATATATTTTTACTCGGCTGTACGAGTACATATGCGTTACACAGTCAAATTCCTTAAGATAAACTGGATATTTTAGTACAGTTCAGTTCTAAGCATGTCCAACATTTTTAATGGGGAATCAAATCCATATTTATAACTTTAATAGCTGTACATTTTCTAGGTCTTCGGCATTATTTTATTTTTTCTTTCATCCTTATAACTATTTTCTATGTCACCTAAAGCCCTGGATATTTACAAAGGCATAATAGAATGGTTCTCTTGCACCAGTTGCACGGTAAAAGTGCAAACTCATAACGATTCCATTGTAATTAGAATCAATAGTAAATCATAAAAAAACAATCAGCAGGCCCTACACGCTATTTGTAGAGCGAGACTAAACAGAGTAACATTTCTTTATAATAAGAGCATATCTATTATCTTTCAAGTTTAACGAATATTAAACCCTTTCACTGTATAAATAAGGACGCATACGCTTCACAACTTCTATAAATATACGCCCTTTTTTGTTTAAGATTTCCTATGCTGTATCGTAGAATGCTTGGTCATGCTTACAACTTTTATTTATAAATAATCGGGATAAGAAAAACTTTGTTTAGGTGCGAGTGTCTTTTATTTACGTGGTATTTAGAAGGTATCGTTGTGTTGCGGAGGCCTAGTAATAATGGTCAAAGATCGACACTTCAATAGATTGCCCAGTTTAAGCAGAACTTAATAATATTAACGACAGTTTTTCAAATGATGACTTAACTATTCTTTTTTCAAACTGTTTAACTTAGAAAACCCAACTCTATTTAAATATCCTTTAGAGCTAGACTTAGTTTTTCATACTGCATTTAATTTGGTAAAGCTGCAGTTCTTACCAACTTTTCAATACTGCTAGCAAACCGTTTCGTGAAAAAAAACTAACCCTTATGTCATTCACCATTAGAGCCAAACATGCATTTTCCAACGGCATAGAAAATGGTATTGCTACAGTTTTTCACTCAAAGCGAACGGTTCTAACTGGCCAGCAACACAATAACATAATCTGTGCCGAGAACGCCATAGCGGGTACAATTTTTTATGAAAAATTGGAGGCATGGCACCTAATGCATTAATCGTGTTTTCGTTGAGGCTAATGACCTCTAGGATAACGCCCTATTCAAAACAATATATCAGAAATAATTAAGACATGATTCCTTATCAGGAGAAAATATAAAACGTTGACAAGTTAGGATACATAATACAGTCGTACAGTCGTAGAACTCTAGTACGTTGAATCTCATCATGTGTGTTGTTCGTTTCTCAACGTTTAAAATTTAAGAGGGGATTTTGCCCGTTTTACTTCTTTTCGTGATTTTACACTTAAAATACTGCTTTTCTATAAGTTTTAATGCACATCATGAAATATCATTTCAGTTATGATCGAATAAATGAGCTACCTTTTTATTTTTGTCGTGTATTGTCATGCGAGATTTAGGTTGTTGTAAAACATTATATACCTATTGCTATATTTATTTTTTTGATGTTTTTTTAAGCTAATAGATTGATTTTGAACTGAACTTTATTACTGTTGTTTTAATTTTATGAACGAGAGTTTTATGTAGCCGAAATCAAAACCAATTTTTTGCTTATTTTCTATCACTACATACCTAGTATAAAACAAAGTCGCTTTTTCTGTCCCTATATCCCTATGTAGGTATGCTTAAATCTTTAAAACTACGCAACGGATTTTGATGCGTTTTTTTTTAATAGATAGAGTGATTGAAGAGGAAGGTTTATATGTATAATACTTTAATCCGGAGCGAAGCGAGGGCGGGTCGCTAGTAAAATATAAACACACCTAATTATTTTAAAAAAGGCACTTCTATTGTAGTAACGTCAGTTTGACATCTATCATTCAGGTCATTCTCATAATCTAAGGAAAATTTTAGTACTATAGTTTTTTTTTATGTTAAGGAGAAGGCACACGAGCACTCAGGCCACCTGATGGTAAATGGAATCTGAGACCCATATACGTTTGAATTCTCAGCACTATAATCCTAAGACCTCAAATGCGTTGCCAACCCTGAGGACTAAGATGGAATGCCTCTATGCTAGTAATTTCACCGGTTGTCTTATTCCCACACCGGAACACAACAATGCGAACACTGTTGCTGGGCGGGTGGTTAATGGATAAGATGGTGGTAGCGATCCCGACGGACCCTGCACAGGCTCCTACCACCACTAAATAGTGTGAAACAGTGTGATCAGCGCGAGTTTTTATTCCTGAAACTTGAACCCTACTTAAGTATAAATGATATTTAGCTTTATAAGCATACTTATCGTTGTCTAGTAACTATAGTAAAAGCCTACGACTAGGTCACGATTTTCGCCTGGTTTTTATCAGGGTTCCTTAGACAAACTAGGAACCCTTATAGTTTCGCCATGTACGTCCGTCCGTCCGTCCGTCCGTCCGCAGCCTAGCTCAGAGACCCATAGTACTAGAAAGCTGTAATTTGGCAATGAATATACATATTACTTAAAATAAAATATTGGAAATAAATTTTTAGTGTATCTCCCCTACACGTAACGTGTGGATGTTTTTTTTCTTTCTCGTCTATCCCACCTGTCACTCCCCCTGCCACACGGCCAAAACTACAAATACTAAAAATCTGAAAAAAAACTTAAATCGCATATTACAACGAATTTTTAAGGAAAACTATCACGGCTATAAATAGACAACATTGGTTCTTGAGATACACGCGATTAAAGTGTTTATACCATCCATTGACTTTAAATAGAAAACTAGTTATTACTAGTTGTTTTTTATGTTTGTAGTACTTAATGGCTTTGGGACCCTACACTGAGCATTGTCCGACAACTTAAATAAGTCCTTTAGAACCACTTGCGAAGCCTCAATGAAGATTAACTCGACGGCAGAATCTAGTCGTCTGTTTTATTTAGATCACACCTGAAAATAGACAAACAAACAGAGGAAGGACTCATCAGTTTCAATCCAGGGGACGGTGCAATTGGCTGAAGAACTGCTTCCATGACTATTATTTAACCAGCACGATCTATAGGAACCAGCCCATCAGCCCATTAGACGAGCTAAATAAACTTCCTATGTGGCACACATCTCTTCTATTTTCATAAATTAAATGCTAGCTTTTGCCCGCGACTGCGTCTGCGTGGAAGTCAATTATCCCGATTACCTCGGGAAAAATCCAATTTTTCGGAATAAAATGTAGCTTACGTCCTCTAAGTCTCCCTAGACATATCGACACGGAATCAGCGTTAGCTGATCAAAAAAACTCTTTATATCTACGCAATAACAGCGAAAAGACATCGATCGATTCGATAGGTGTGGGGAGACCCTAACTATCTCCATACTGAATTTCATCTAAACCCCTTCAGCAGTATAGGCGTGGAGAAGTAATAGACAGATAGCACACTTTCCCATTTATAATATTTGTTTCGATTTACATACATACATAACGTCACGACTTCATTCCCAGAGTGGGGTAGGCAGAACTACAGAATTATCCACAGCTCTAAAAAAAGTTGTTGATAATTCTGTAATCACATTTTGCACAATCAGGCTAAGATGTTTACCAGTGTATTAGTGACAGGTTGCAAGCCCACCGCCTAAAAGTACTAAGCCCTTATTCCCTTAGTCGCCTCTTACGACATCCACGGGAAGACATGGAGTGGCACTATTCTAACCCGGCAACCACACGGTTAGATTTACTCTATCAAAAACAAATATGAGAGGCGGACTTAATGCCTAATAACATGCTCATGAACGTTTGTGACCTTGTAATTCAGGGTGTCGAATCGTCAATGTATCAATGAGGTTTTCCAACAATTTCAACATTACAACATTTTCCGATGCTTTCGCATTGGTGCCACCGCCGACGATGAGCGAGAAGCGAGTAGAGACAGCGAAGCGATCAACTATTAATTATACCTAGGTATATCTCTTATTTACACGGTATCTATTATCTTTTGATGGAAAGAGTTTCCGCCGGCAGTGTGACCAGTATACCTAGCACAAGTTGTATTTTCTCGCTTGTCGCACATGCCCGCGACTTGTCGTTGCTTTTTAACACTCTTTTTAATCCTCGTTCTCCCTTCTACCTTTCTGAGCGGTTTAGCTTCATGGCCACCGGCTCCCAAAACCGTTTGCGGTCAAAGGCCAATCTCACCCTCGCTTTCCCGTCTCACAAATCTAAATCCTATTCCAAATCCTTTTCTGTGCACTTTTTCAGGTTGTGGGAATCGGCTACCAGCAGGTATTAGGCAATCACAATCGGTAGATTCCCTGAAAGGCAAATTAAAAAAGTTCTGGCTTGACTTTATATCCTACATTTTGTATCAACTATCCAAATGTTGATATATATATATATATGTAGTTTAAGTAAGTTTAAATATGTTTATTGATGTAATTATATATCTTTCTATCTATTTATTAAGTATTTGAATGTATTAGTTTATTTTTGTTATTGGTCTTTATGGTTACTTTTTGTTTTTTGGGTGCTCTAAATAAATTTGTACAGCTGTTTACTCGATGCACAACCTTTCACTTAAAGGGATAAGTTCGCCTTTGTACATCTTTTTATCATTATTGATTGTATAGTTTTGGTTTTTCTTTTGTACAATAAAGTTTTTACATACATACTTGTGTCGCTCGGATCTCCTTTTCCATCTAGTCTGCAATGATAGAAACGCACCTGAGCGACAAACGAGATAAAGCAAGTTGTGTTAGCCGTACAGTCAGCGATCAACTATTATTCAGATTTCATGTCTCTCTTTTACCGACACGGGGACTATATTTTTGATCGTTCCTTGAGCGAGAAAAAGGTCGATAGCTAATCGCTTCCTGGCCCTTGGTGGGAGTAGTTCCTTAGGGTGAAGGAAAAACCTCAATGTATACGCAATCACACTTTATAAATGTGAAAATAACTCTGTCTGTCAATTTGTTACGCTTTCACGGAGTATTTTGGGTCCCGGGGAAAGACATAGGGTACTTTTTATCCTGAGGGAACAGTGATAAAGTCTTCGACGTGGACGGAGCCACGGGAAACAGCTAGTTTTACATATATCTGCAACGCCAAGTCGTAAAAAGTTAATCTGGAGAAGTATTTGCAGTAGTTTTGCGACCCGGAAAAGATGTAATCTCTTTCCAACTTTGTTTTATTATTGCACGTAACAGTTAGTTTATCCTCGTAAGACCCAATACCTATTTCAGTAACATTGTAATAGCAACCTTGTCACTATAAATATACGGTGCCTTTTACGTTTGGTATCATGTCCTCAAGTGACAAACCTGGGGAGCCGGGAGGCTAAGACGTTAATAAAATTTGAGTAATAAAAAAAAAACTACACGAATATTAAGAGGAATGATTTATATTTTTGTATGTTTGTAACGAATAAACTAAAAAACTACTGGACCGATTTCAAAAATTCTTTCACCTGTAGAATGCTATATTTTTTTATTACTGAGTAACTTAGGCTATTTTTTATCTACGCGGGCGAACTTAACAGCCAGTACTACATAAAACTTTTAAGCGGTGATTCGATTTAAACCTAAGGTTGTACCTGACATTTTTACATGAATAATTAACAAGTTTTGATGATAAACATTCTAATAAAGAAAACTTTGGACTAAGGACGTAACAAAATGTAGGAGTAGGGCTTATTCCACCTAATTTGCATAATGCCTAATTTACCAATACTCCTACTTATATATCAAAAGGATTTAGTGTCAAAATACCTAAATCCCAGAATGCCTAACTTTTTGTCTCATGACACCTTAATGTGAATACGCCTGAATTTTTAAATGTCTTATCCTCGTAATGGAGAAACTTCACAACAGCTTTATCGCAGGATACCGTATGTTAAAAACAACCATCATGTATAATTAGATTTACTATCTACTTCTTTCTTCTTTTTTATTAAATGGCGGTCCACATAGTGATTTCGCCAATGTCAAGTGAATATAGTAAATCAGTAAACAGAATAAATCAAAAGTAAAAGCCGGACATTTTTCGATCTGCCATCTTCCCTCCTCCTATTTGTACTTCACTATCTACTTTAGTGCTGAGCACTTACATGAAGTACCGATATTATAAAGATAATGCAAACTATTTAGGCATTTTGAAACTGTGTCATTTTTGCATTATGGAGTTTTCCTTTAAGCTATTTTGAAATTTTGTCGTATCTGTGACTCGGCATTTTAAGGACATGTACATTTATTTCAATATTTAGGCATTTCGGACATAAGACGTTTCAGGTCAAAGTCATTATGACTTTTGTTTATTTTAGGAATGAGGCCAATTGATATTCTGGTATTATGAGCCCATGGCAATTTGAAATTAAGTTAAATTAGTAAATTAGGTATTATAAAAATTAGGCGGAATAAGCCCTCCTCAAATTAAGTACCTTACCTTACTTTTGGCGTTCGGCAACCGTAATCAAATCACATAACACTATTAGTAGATAGGTAAGACCCGGTGTGCTATAGAAAGTACATAATCCAGGCAATTCAATTTAAACTTTATTTCAAGTGTCATAAAGTTCATTTTTATTTGTTTGAAAATTGAAAATGTCATTTAAGTGCAAAGGTAATTGGACTTTATTTCCTTGCTGGTAGATTCAAATTCCTACTAACAAAAATCTACCGGATTGTAGTATGGTGGGCCTCAAGAGGATACTCACTATAGAAATGTTTAATAGTCGTTACCATAAACAGTAAACAAATGTTCTCTAAATGTCTATGCAAAATATTTTCGTAAGATAACCGTAGAAGAGCGGCGGAGTCACGAACGGGTATAAATCAAAGATTTCTACACGTTGATTTATTCCGATCCAGGACAACTGAAATACGTGAGAAAGTGTACGAAATATTACAAATTACGTGCTTGTCTCTTATTAACTCCTTTTTTTAGAAAGAGACTTGTAATTTATAGCTTTATAAATTAGGGCCCTGGGGTTGATTCTGTTAATTCGTCAACGCAAAACTCGGTTATCTATGCTAATATTATAAACGTGAAAATAACTCTGTCTTTCTGTCTGTTTGTTACGCTTTCCCGGATAAACCGCTAAACCGATGTAGATGAAATTTGATATGGAGATAGTTTGAGTCCTGGGGAAGGACATAGGGTACATTTTATCTCAAAAACTTGGACGCTGTCTGAGGCAATAGCGATAAACGACTTCCACGCGGACGGAGTCGCGGGAAACTGCTAGTTTGTTATACGTTAATATTTTATCATGAGTTTGCGTATTCAGTAATCAACAAATATTAAATATTTAAGTGTATTTGTAACGGCGTTCTTACTGAAAAAATATTTTTTACACGTTTGGCAATTTGAAGCTTTCAAATATGTCGTAATTAATGCCACCGTGTGGTTGCCGGGTTAGAATAGTGCCACTCCATGTCTTCCCGTGGATGTCGTAAGAGGCGACTAGGGAATCTGAGGGCCTAGCTAAGCTGCTAACGCTCCTAACGTTTTTCTTTTCTATCGCTTAAATTGTATGGGATGACAGTTGACTACGTGGTTTATCGAAACGCACGAGAATGTCATACCGTACTTTTGGAGTGATAGAATAGAAAAACTTTATTAGCGTTTGCATACTGGCTAGCGCCTAAGGGCTTGTAGAACAGTTAGGCGATGGGCTTGCAACATGTCACTAAGACACTAGTAAACTTCTAGACCTGATTGTGCATAATGTCGTGACAGAATTATCAACAAGTCTTTTTAGAGTTGTTGGTATTTCTGTAGCTCCGCCCACCCCACTCCAGGAAAGAAGGCAGGATGTCAATATATCGTAATTTATGTGTACCGACTTTAAAGCTACAGAAATTAGCGTAGATAGAGTTTAGGTTGGCTTGATGTTTGTTACCAAAGCCGGTTTACGATCAGATGAAACTTCAGGATACAGAGGAACTGGGTCTGGATTACGCAGAGGATTATGTTAAAATTTTGAACTGAATGGAATGCATCGACATCATTAAAGTTTTGAATTTCAAAATTACTCACCACTCGGTGAAAGGTCTTAATATCTTAACATAATTATATTTGTTTCACTTCCTTTTTCTCAACTTACAAATCGCGATATCTCAAGAGTTACTAAAATTACTAGACATCTTCTTTCGGTGTAAAGTCCACTACAAAGAGATATATCCACTTTTGGACCTGTAACTTATATTGTAACTTACAATGTGATTAAAAATGGATACATCTATTTGTAGTAGACAGTGGCCTTCATTTAAACTAATATTATAAAGAGAAAAGATGTGTTTTTTTTGTTTGTTTGCAATGGATAAACTCAAAAAGTTGCTCCCCCCATCCCCGTCTCACCCCCTAGAAATGTAGACTTTTATGTTCACTCCCTAAGCATCCTGAACAAATTTATGAAGGAATTGCTTAGGTCACGCACTCCCGGTGTTCAAGCTATCTTTACACCGAATTTTAACGAAATCGTTTCAGCGGTTTAGCCGTGAAAGCGTAACAAACAGGCAAAGTTACTTTCACATTTATAATATTAGTATGGATGGATTGCACTGTGCGTAGTATTTAATCAATGTTTATAGAACCCCATAGACAACTGATACCATAGACACACACCTACATAATGGCGGGAAATAGCTAACACGTCGTAATTTCAATTGAACGTGCGCCCACGCAACCTGACCTGCGCAATTGATTTCGCACAATTGCCGGTTCAAGGAGACTACAGCATATAATTAGACATAACTCTGTAAAAAGGCTAATCTATGAACTATTGTGAATTAGATATGAACGTTCCACTTTATAAATTAGAGCATTATGGTTAAACAGCAATATCGTTTTACTGTATAGAATAGATTTACAGTTACCGCTCATCTTATTATAGTTGGGGAATTAACAAAAGGTTAAACAGGTTAAATTTAAAACCTATTATGATCAAAATGGTGCCGCTGATAGGGGTCTTCCCTTTATCCCGTAACTGTGAGCATACGAGAAAATACTGCACTGACTTTTGTTGAATTTATGACCGGTTATTAAAAACCGTCATGGAAGGAAATATTAAATGGAAGTTAGAATGGGGTTATTCGCGTCATATGCTCCAACGCCAGAAGTCTTGCTGTTAACTAAGAAGAAGAATAAAGATGATGTACAACAATTGGAGAGGGGGACGGAGAAACATGTTCACCGGCGTGGTACATAGGTACCTATATCATAATTTAATGCATCTCTCTCGCCATCCCGCTTGAAGCAGGACGTTAAAGGTTCTGGAATTTTTGGTGAAAGAATCTTTCCAGCTTCTTGTCCCTTTTGACTGAACACCGTCATCTGAATGATTGTCAAATAAAACCAATTTGATTAACCAGTTTCCTTCAAAGCAGTTGACTTCAATGTTATGGAGGAAAATGAGCAGGACGAAGTGAAGCTCGACACAGCAAAACGAAGAAGACTAGCGAAACTTCTGTTGTTATGTTTTGACGACACGCTGGCCTAGTTGGTAGTGACCCTGCCTTCGAAGCTAGTGGTCCTGGGTTCAAATCCCGGTAAGGGAAGATATTTATGTGATGAGCACGAGTATTTTTCCTGAGTGTTGTATGTTATCTTTGTACTTAAGTATATATTTCTCTATTTAAGTGATTTTATCGTTGACTAGTACCCATAGTACAAGCCTAGAGCTTAGTTCGGGACTAGGTCAATTTGTGTGACATTGCCCTGTGATATTTCTTTATTTTAAAGAATCCTCCTTTATTCCAGATACTTTGAAATCAATTTTATTCCAAAAACAACGTTTTAAGTTTCTAACACCAATTTGAAGAGGTGTAATTGAATCATGCTGCCGATTTCCCTCCAAGTCCAAACTGTACCCTGTGTTCACTTTTTTGTCCAAGCTTGATATGTTGGCAGCCCTACCAGCTGCCACGGCCCGCTAGCCGCCTTGACGCTGCAAGCCTCGGGTTTCCTCCCATGGGTATCAGTGGCGCGGCCTATCCGGTGACACGGCCGATATTGTAACACCTACGTCCTAGATAGTACAGGAAGTGACAACATTGCTAGAATCATCTATGATCCATTTATCGCTATGGTAAAGCAAAGGGTTGTGATTTCAGGAGTCTATGTTTGTCATGTCAGTTGTGTCGTCGTGTTACATTGGCTTTGTTTCAGTGTTGCTGTGTTAAGACTTTCTAGATGTGATGCGTTTTAAAAGAGGCGTCGTTAAATCACTTCGAAACCGTTGTTTGTCAAATCCAGAAAATTAATTTGCGTTGCGAACACGTTTTACATCTAATCAACTTTATAGACACGGGCGAACTCGAGGCAAAAGCTAATGCTTGTACCCTTCACTCTTTATTAACTATTTAATTCCCGGTAATCAAGCTCACACCTGTTTTCCATAAAACGCGAGTCAATTAAATTAATAATCAACACGAGCGTGTGTAACGGAGTGACCTCGCCCTTGCGTATGAAATAGGTCACTTCGTGTCGCGTTACAGCCCAAAAAAATGTTATTCTTTGTGATAGCTTCGTACAGTCGAACCAGGCTACACTGGCCCGGTTACGTCGGTACCGAAATGATAAAAAAAATAGGTGGCACTGTTGTCGTCTGTCTGACTTATTGCATTATACCTACAGCAAAATGAATTTGCATCTAAATGTGAAATCAAACCAAGATTCTGAGGAACTGAGAAACTCCTCCTTTTTTGAAGGCGGTCAAAAAGACTGACTGAGGCGACATTGAGCTGGTTCGCTCTGGCCGAACCCACCCTTTATCGAATGAAATAATAACACCAATAAGGATGGCGACGTGACATGAAACGAGCTTAATATAAACATATTGATCATGGGAAAACATTATTTTTCCCGTTTTTTGGGGCAGTCCGTGACAATGACCCTTTTTGGTTCTCTGCATTTTGACCGAAATATTGTTGGTATCGTTTCCCAACCTTCTTACCAAAACACTTTATTTTCAAAGCTGTAAATATTTCAGGATTTTTATAAAAATAACCTAACTTAACCTACAGGGTTCTAGACGACGGTCCTGAAATATTTACAGTTACAGAAAGCGATACATTCGGCCAAAAGGCAGGATCCCCTTTTATTGGTGAGTAGGAGAAGTCAAGTATATAATGACCCCAAAATCGATTGATTGACCCTAATATGATTCGTCAAGAACGTAGGCTATATGCTATATAAAAATATAGGTATGTGGTGCGTTATAAGTACATACTAGTAGCCAGTCGGGTTTTATATCTTTTTAATAGTGCTTCACTGGTTCGGTCTAACTTATAAAGATATAGAGACATTTATTCGCAACAATACAAAATTACATTACATAGATACAAAAAGAACAAGACACAGAGAAATTGTTGCGAAACGGTCCCAACTCAGCATTAGCTAGCCGTTAAGCCAGCGCTGGTCTTCCGTTGGGAACTCATAAGTAGCTGAACATTAAATAGTACCCTGCCGTAGCTATTGATCTACTAAATTCAAACCACTCTGTTTCTTTTTTTTTTCCTATAATCTTCTAATGGTTGTTCTCCGAATCAAGGTTGGCAGGTTCTGTACCTCGCGAGGTGAAACAGTTACTCACCACCCGCCACTCCTGTCCTTTCTCGCTGACTTCATCTTCGTTCAGCGAACCAAGGATCTCTTCCCTCATCTTTTTCCCATCATTACTAGTTATACACCCCACTATCCTACTAATATTGTATGCGAAAGTTTGTGTGTGTGTTAGTTTGTTACTTTTTCACGCTGCAACGGCTGAGCGGATTTGGATGAAATTTGAAATGGAGATAGCTATACCCTGAATAACACATGGGCTACTTTTTATTCCGGAAGATTTAAAAGTTCCCGAGGGAATAATAATAAAGGTAATCAAAATCTAAATGGCCTGAGTCGCAGGCAGAAACTAGTTAATATATAAACTTATTTACTCACTGTAGCGACTGCACAATTGGAACTAGACCAATTGCAATTTTGATCGCAGGATGGCAATACTTCAATTACATATTAGTATGTTTGTCGACTGACTGACGTTGAATAACATTGATGATTGAATAGTCTGATTTTTTTACAGGCATCCTGCCTGTAGAAATCCAACTATCACAAATGAGGATAAATTATATATTTTAGGCCGTTTAATAGCCATCCGCTCAGAAAGTAGGGTCACAATTAAATATCAGCCCTCTATTTCACCACATTTGACAATGACACGTGACAGGAGACAATTCGGTATAGGTACATTGCAAAGTTCACACGATGATACATCACAGGGTTTCATATAAGCTGCGCAATGTACGCTAAAATGTCAACTGTCAACCGTCAGGATAGTGAAATAGGAGGCAGGTGTTTTATCTATTTAACCTTTGTCAAACTCTTCCCGGGCACGACAAGACAAGGAAGTCAAACGACGAACTGAAAATGCCTGGAGGAGCTGTTGGCCCATGAAACATCTCATGAAGGAAAATCTTCCTCTATCTCTGAAGAGAAAGCTCATGGACGTGCGCACACTTTCGGTTCTCACTTACGGAGCTCAAACTTGGTATTTACGTGTTCACAAAAGTTTGGACTAGGAGTTGGCCAACGAGCTATGTAGCACAGGATTTTAGGCGTCAAACTAAGGGATCGTATTCGGGACACCACATTGCGCTCCATGACTCAAATAGTCGATGTAGCTCAGAAGGCAGGTATGCAGAATGAGCTGTGGGCCAAAGTCGCCACGGCACCGCGGCAGACCTTGTCGGCGATGGCGGGATGAGTTGGATTCCTCTTTGAAAGACTGACCAGAGACTGCTAAGAACAGAGAAACATTGAGAAAGTGGGGGGAGGCCTTTGTCCAGCAGTGGGACTCACCAGGCTCTCTCTCTTTGTTCATCCGAATCGGAAGGATGAAAACACACTTGGCATTTTTGTCTGTTACAGGCAAAGATACGGGACGGAACGTTTCAATGAGCCAATTTTCTTACAAGCCTACATTGAAAAATCAAGCCCTATTCATGTGCATAATACGAGCATACCTAGCAGAGTAGAGTAAGATGCTGTGGCTGACCGAGTTTCGGCGGACGACCCAGATACTCTTTCAAAAGTTTCAGATGATGTACCCGGAACCAATAGAGCCGAAGTTATACTTGAACTACAAGTTAACGAAGAGTATTGAACCCTGACTGAACTAACTTTCGGGCGTTTTAGCACGTTTCATTGCGGCTTTGAAAATACGAAACGTGTGGTGATTGTAGCACTTCTTAGATCTATTGCGTAACAGCTCATACGTACTCTTTGAAGCTGAAATCTTTTGACACTAAACATTTTTCAAACATCTGCTTATCAAAAAAACTAAATTTGCAAATTTGCAATAGCAACAGCATAAACATGTCTAACAAAAAGAAAGTTTTATAAGTCCGAATTCATGTTTTGATTTCGTTTATTACGATAAGTTGCCTTTCGTTTATTACATTTACATATTTGTATATTTCAACATAGTGTTGTTTTTAAATTTAAGTATCCAGTGACACACGTGATGTTCAGACAAATCTAACGACACCCCACTCTTCAAAATCGGTCAAGACGTTTAGGCTACAGCAGGATTACAATGGAACGGACATATGTACTTACATACATACCTACATACCCACATACATACACGCGAAAAATGTTTAATTTCATTTCATTTACTTACTACAAATTAAGTGAGATAGGTCAATCGCTGGTCTGTCTTATTAAAAAACCTTTAATTTTGTAGATTAGTTATACATTTCCGATAGAAATTTTATTTTCTAAATAATTGTTTACAAAACAAATCAAGTTTATCTGCATTCCGATATAGCAATTACAGTAATTTAACCGCAGCGATTAGAGAAAAAACTGCATTTATATGTTTTACAGTAAACTGCAGTGAAACCTACTGCAGATGCTTTCGTATAATGCAGAGTTTACGTGGAAATGTGGGTGCAAGTAACTCGCGTATTTCGAGAGAGTTGGCCGACTGTTATACAGAAGTGATTAATATGTATAGGATTGACGTGAGCTGAGGACAGATCGCATAGACCGCTTATGCTAACTCCATACATTTCGCGTCGATAGAAAACAGTTTGCATTTTGACTAGGCCTAAAGTCATAAAGTCATAAATAAATATCAGGGACTATCTTACACAAATTAACCTAGTCCCAAACTAACCTCTAGGCCTTTACTATGGGTACTAGACAACGATAAATGTACTTATATAAAGAAATGCATACTTAAATACATAGAAAACATTTAAGTCACAGGAACAAATACCCGTGCTCAGCTCATTGCACAAAATGTCTGCCCTTTCCACTGGTTTTATGCGTACGTAACACATTTCCGTAATTTTAAATGATAAGTATTTAAAAAATAAAAATAAAACAATAAGTACCAAAGGCCAAGAGCCTCATAGAAATCAAGGTTCAACATCTCAAAACCTTGGACTTGAATAAAATCCATCGTTACGGTGTAAGAGCCCACCCGTACGAAAACTTTCCCGAGCTTAATGATTTAATTGGCCCTATTAATGACGTGGGACCGACGTGTAATGCTTTAACACTCCATTCCAGGCCCATTATTACAAAAATACTATATAATTAAATAGTAAATTAGGATCGGATTTCAACAGATAAATAAGAAGTTTGACTTTAGCCTCCTTGGTAGTAAACATTCAATCGAAAGCATCGGCCCGGACTCCCGCCAGGTTTGATTTTTCGAAATACATACACGAATGACTCCCAATAGGGTAGGCAGAACCTATGGAATGCCAGGTGCGCCGGTCTAAACAAACAACTTTCGCTTTCCTGTATATTCATCAATCTCTTCATGCACGCATACGTCGATTTCGGGTGCTTTTGATTTGGCCCTTATTTAGTACATCGCGACTCTGATCACTTTATCTGCGTCCAGGGCGGCCCCTACCGACATCTCCACTCTCACTCGCTATTCCTCTTTCGTAACTCTTCTTTCATCCACCCTTTCTAAATGACCAAACCATCTTAGCATACCCTTCTCAGTCTTCGTCACTACATCTTCTTCTGAACCACATCGTTCTCGGATCTCGCTATTTCTTACTCTATAATCCTAACTCCACACATACTTCTCAGAGCTCTCATTTCAACAGCATTAAATCTGGGCGTGCGTTAAAACAATATCGTGTTTGACACGTTTAAGAATCGTTTATCTCACAGTCGCCATTATTGTAAATGACATAAGGGTTATCAAAACGTTGACAATACGGAAACAGGTCAAAAACGATATCGTTATAACGCAGTTGAATAGAGGCCCTGCTTTCATTTTTCTTCTACCATACCCACTATAGGGCTGTTATAAGGGGTATAATAAACCTGTGATTTACGCGAGTATTTGTTCCTGAGTTTTGGATGTTTTCTAAGTAGGCCCATAGTCAAGGCTTAAAGCTTATTTTGGGACTAGGGTCTTGAGACCTTTTCCCGTGATATTTAATTTAAAGAAGTAAATTAGAGGTGTTATTAATAGTTATTTATAAATAACAATAAATGTCTAGTAATATCATACTTATAATATCGGCCAATATTACATTATTATATTAATTATAATACTAGTATATTATATTATTTCCGCCTACGTATTACACAAACGCTACGTTGTGTGGCCGTGAGATTGCTACTGTTCATGTGACAGGCGCTGAGTTTATTAGCTTGGACGTGCCATTCATTATTTTGTGATTAAATACTGTTGTTAATAAAGTTAGTAACGATGAAGTCGTTCCTTGGTGACTTTGGAAAAAGTTTCAGTCAAAATTTACATTTTTGAGACTTGTTATTTCATTTTATTTTTTAGTTTTTATTATAAGGAAGGACACACATGCACACGAGCACTCAGGTCACCTGATGGTAAGTGGAATCTGAGACACAAACATTGAATTCTCAGGACTATAATCATATCATATCATTTCACCGGTTGTCTTATCCCTGTGGCGTCAAAATGATTGCCTCGAATGACGCGGCCAGCGTTGTATGTTGGCAAGATGGAAAATAGAGAGAGAAGCTCTCGCTCGCTGCTACTCAGCGCGGACGAATTATTTTCTTGTACGAACTCTATTTGTAAAACTTAGGATTAAATCTAGTAAAACTGTCTCCGGAGTTTCCTTCATCACCACTGCAACGAGCCCCGCTCCGCAACGATATATAAACGGGTATTACCGCCTGGTACAACTCCCAAATCCCCACCCTGAAACACAACAATGCGAACACTGTTGCTCGGCGGTTGGTTAATGGATAAGGTGGTGGTAGCGATCCAGACGGACCCTGCACAGGGTCCTACCACTACTAAAGTTGTTGTTGCGTCAAGACCAACCAAATAAGGACTCCATCAGACCAGCTCGATGATGCCATATTATCGATCGAAGTTACGTAGGTGTATTAAATTTCAGCTCCGTAAATAACCCAGCAAAAAAAACAAAGACAAAACGTAAATAAACAATACCCTCGTACTTTGTAACCTACTTCCATCATTACGGGTCAAACTTGAATAAGTTATGAGGCCCGCACCTCTGCCACGTTCGGCACTAACAACGAATTATGTGCAATTCGACCTGTCTAGGTGTCATTGGCACTGAAAAAAGTAAAAAAACGTCATGTTTTGTAGAAGTGATATTGCATACGTGACCTTGTTAATACCCGGTCAAAGTTCAATTTATTTTGAATGCAGATGTCGGATGCGTCCTTTTGATTTAAGCTGCCTCAATCGATTGCAGTTACAGCAATGGCGGTCACTAACCAGTGCGGCCCTAAGCAAGAACATCTTTAGAACTTAAAACATCCGTTGAATGTGCCACCTCATTTATAACACGTGAAGGTCTAATTTGCTAATTTTGGTGATGCACATGTGCCCTTTTGTCTTGTTTAGGTGGCCGAAAGGAAGCAAAAATATGTCGACTGCATGATTAAATACGTACATTTATGGGTCACTGATCTATTTGAAGGCATTAAAACTGAACCCTTATTCTAAATGAGCAATTCTCATTTTTTTTTGCCACATTGAGTGACATCTACAGACATAATATTTGTATGAAAAGTTTATTTTGCGTTACCGAGAACGTATGAATGTCGTTACCAGAAAACATACAATAGAATGTGTGGTGTGAAACTGTGTGATAGAGTAAGGAATGAAAACATCAGAGAGGTGTGGTCTGAAAGAAGATGTAGTGACTAAAATTGAAAAGGGCATGCTTCGATGGTTCGGTCATTTGGAAAGGATGGATGAAAAAAGATTGACGAAAGAAATTTACAGTGCTAAAGTGAGTGGAAGGGTCGGAAGGGGGCGCCCTAGGCGTACTTTTTTGAATCAAATCGGGGAAATACTGGAAAAGGGCCGAATCTTAAGTACCCGAAACCGACGTGCATGCATGACTCGATGTATGAATGTGGAAGAAGCGAAAGAGCTTTGTCAGGATCGTAGCAGGTGGAAAGAAGTGGTCTCTGCCTACCCCTCTGGGAAACAGGCGTGATTTATGTATGTATGTACACAATAGAATATTATTTAATTATTGCATAGTTTGATGTTCTCTACCTTCCTGCCATTGTTTTAAATCTGGTAATGTCACTCAAAGTGGCAACATTTTTGAGAAATGCTCAAATTGTCTTTACCCGTATTGCAATCGTATTTTTAACCTTATGATAGTTCTTATTAACTTAACATTAACTCGGCAGAGTCGTAAACAACACCATTGCCATAGCTGTAGAAGCATAGTTGAAGAAAAGCCCTGGGCTGGAATTCTACACGGTAATAACGATATCGTATTTGACGTGTATCCGTATTGTCAACTTTTGGATAACTCTAATGTCTTTTACAATAATGGCGACTGTGACATAGACGATTCTAAAACACGACAAGCGCGATATCGTTATAACGCAGCAGAATAGAGGCCCTGGGCCTGGGACTCGATAAAACCGTATTTATTTTGGCATGTTATGATTAACATGCCAAGCAAGCTACAATACACTTTATAATAAAGCCTCTACCGTAATTCATTTTCGTCGATTTCTAGCTTACCCTCATTATGTTAAGGAGAAGGCACACTAGCACTCAGGCCACCTGATGGTAAGTGGAATCTGAGACCCATAGACATTTGAATTCTCAAGACTATAATCCCAAGACCTCAAATGCGTTGCCAACCCTGAGGACTAAGATGGAATGCCTCTATGCTAGTAATTTCACCGGTAGTCTTATTCCCACACCGGAACACAACAATGCGAACACTGTTGCTTGGCGGGTGGTTAATGGATAAGATGGTGGTAGCGATCCGGACGGACCCTCATATACTCGTATATATTGTAAGCGTAAAACAGAACAGGAAATAGGCAACTAAATAAATACGACACTTCGGAAGCCCTGTTCCTTTCACTCTGCAGTTATTACGCGATCGAGAGAAAGGGACATGGGTAACGGTCCCTGTTAGGTTGTAATTGTAAATTATGGCAATCCGGCTCCTTTGAAAATTATCGAGCTTTATACGGTTGCCTCCAAGGCCTCTTGATTCCTAAATTCATGTCTGGCGAGGGCAACAACAGTGAAGAAACATTATAACCTGACTGTTTTTTTTTGAGTTTTTGGTATTTCTGTAGCTCTGCCCACGTCTGGGAACGAAGGCGTGATGTTATGTATGTATGTATGTTTTTCTTTATTATCTAACTAGCGACCCGCCCTCGCTTCGCTCCGGATTAAAGTATTATACATATAAACCTTCCTCTTCAATCACTCTATCTAATAAAAAAAACTGCATCAAAATTCGTTGCGTAGTTTTAAAGATTTAAGCATAAATAGGGATATAGGAACAGAAAAAGCGACTTTGTTTTATGCTATGTACTGAAGACGATAGTTAACAAAAGTACTTTGGCTAAAACTGATTAGAGGACATACATTAAGGAGGCTGACTACTTCAGGTTGCATATATTGCATTGCAGATAAGTACTTCCCCAAATGATACTTTCTGAATGCAAATGCTAGATTTGTTACTAAAAATACTAAAATCGCTATATGTTTGGCTAAAATATTTGAGGAGTTCCCTCAATTCCTCACTGATCCCCTCGTCAGATTCACATTTAGTGACAATGTAACCACCTAGGAAGTATACTCTATCAAACCCAAAAAAATAATTCAAAATCGGTCCACAATTGAAGGAGTAATCGGTGAACACATATATATATAAAATAAAGTACATACAATGGAACGTATAATCTCCTCCTTTTTTGAAGTCTGTTATAGTAGATTGTTCAACAAGGGACTAAAACAAACCATAATGACACGAGATGTTTAGCCACGCGCGAGCTTGCGAGCGAGGGTGGCTGTAGTTCGAGTATCATTATGGTTGTTTAGTCTCGCGTTAAACACTCTACTTTTCACTTTGAATGCGAGGAAAAAAACGACGTTCTAAACAATATTGTTTTTTAACAACGTACGCTCAATACAAGTTATGAACATCTATTCAAAATACAAATAGGAAAAAAGAGTTCCGCGGTTTTTTTGTAAAGTGATGTTTTAAATGCTTGCATATTTATCCAACAGATTCAAACTTGGAAACTATTTTAAAAGTAATTGGACCACGCATAATAAAAGAGTTCGGCCTTAATATGATTAAATAGATTCATATTCGTAATAACTAATCGTATTTCACGAAATGAAATCCTTTTTTTTTATATACTATATATTTGCACAGTTGTCATTTTGAGGTTATTTCGACACCCAAAAATATGGTCCATACACAATCACTGAAAATGGCGATAATCCATTCACAAACACCGTGATTGGTTGTTTAGGGGTTTCCAAAGTAAATTAAAAAAAATACTTTAATCCCTAGAGATTAATCAGGAGCTTTAGTCCCGATTCGCAGAGATTAAAGCATTTTAAGAGCATGAGAAGTGAAAAAAATAGTTCTTACTAACAAATGCATTAGAGCTAACATACACCGTTTTGTTACGTTAAACTTTCGACTTGTTCGAGATCTTTTGCGCCGCAAGCTACAAGTTTTCAGTTGTTCTTTGTTGTTTGATGTTGTTTGTAGTTGTTTGCATATAATATTTAACAATTATTGCCATGGGGGGGGAGGGGAGTAAAACCATGTAACGGTTAACTTATAAACCAGCCCTAGGCGTTTAGAAATACTTTCGCAGCCCTCGTCTTGCTCTAACTAGACTACAGTCCACTAAACAGACGCACTGAAGAACAATCGAGAAGTCAATACAGAAAGTCAGGGCTGGGCTACACGGTAAAACCACTACTTTTGACGTGTTTCCGTATTGTAAACGTTTTGTTAGCTTTTATTTACTTGACTGTAATGGCGGCCGAGTTATAAACAATACCAAAACACGTCAAAGGCTGGTATAACCCAGTTGAATATGGCTTCACAGGTTTCAAAGCCAGCAAGAGTTGAGACTGATTGGAAATAATTGCTACTGTATCTGTCATTTCATTTCCTTTTTTCATGTTAATTTTATTGTTATCTCAGTGTCTCGTTGTTGTGTATAAATGTATTTTTATTATTTTATATTTTTCTTTGCCCGTAGAGTTGCTGAGTTAGAATAGTGCCACTCTCCATGTCTTCCCGTGGATGTCATAAGAGGCGACTAACGGCCGAACGCTATATTTAAACCGCGGATAGATAAGGCTTACTTCGGGTTGAAATATGACATTTGCCCATACAAAATGTGTCAAATTTTAATCCGAAGTAAGGCTATCTGTCCGCGGTTTGAAAATAGGGTTCGGCCGTAAGGGAATAAGGGCTTGTAGTACTGTTAGGCGATGGGCTTGCAACCTGTCACACTAGTAAACTTCTTGGCCTGATTGTGCAAAATGTGGTTACAGAATTAAGTCTTTGTTTAATAAAGTTGTCTGGGAATTAAGGCGTGATGTTACGTAGGTATGTATTTTTCTCTCATTAAATCGTCTGCCATAGACGCTATAGCGATAATAATGACTGATTCACTCAAGAGTTGCCAATAGAAATCGGAAGGTAATCAGGTCACTGTTTGATTGGTTATAATACCAACTAGGACTCGGTTGATGAATGGACGAATGTTTAATTGATCGGGAAGTTAGTCGAACGTTGTATAATCTTGATCAATCATGTGCCATTAATGCAATTTCTTTCGATAACTTCTGAACTCTTTTAAGAATTTAGTAATTGTCTCGTAGTCTTTAAAACATCTACGTAGTCTACATCCTCTGTGAAAGGAACACTCGCTTCAATACCATTATAGTTACAGGGTAAATGATGGCATATCAGTTACTTAGGCCGAATTAGGCAGGTAGGAACAAGTTTTGTAAAGGCCAATGCAGCCAAAACTCAGAGGAGCATCGTCGTACTTATTAAAATATATACATACATACATAACATCACGCCTTCATTCCCAGAGTGGGGTAGGCAGAGCTACAGAAATACCAACAACTTTAAAGCTGTTAATTCTGTAACCACATTTTGCTGTCAGGCTAAGATGTTTACTAGTGTATTAGTGACAGGTTGCAAGCCCATCGCCTAACAGTACTACAAGCCTTTATTCCCTTAGTCGCCTCTCACGACATCCACGGGAAGACATGGGAGTGGCACCATTCTAACCCGGTAACCACACGGGGGATTATTAAAATAGTAAAAAAAAAACTATAAAATCGGTAGAGTTCTATGATCTGGATCTCACTAACCACGACGCCTGTGTCTGTTCTGTGGACATATTATTATTAAGCTTCCTTGAGACTGTTGAAAATTAAAACTTGATTAGAAACAAAATCGACGATCCCTTTTTCGCGTGTTTTTGGTTAAATCTTCGTAACCCTACGACTTATGACGAGGATATTTGATTCAATAGTTTAGTATTTATAACTACCACCACTTTTTTTATCAAAGCTGTGGTTATAATACAAAATGCAATAGTATGTTACAAATTGCAATAATAATTATGTGACCTTAACATATATAATCTTTGTTAATTAAGATTGGATGTTAAGATAACCAAAACTTGTCTTTGAAGAAAATAAACAGCTTATTTTTTTATTTTTATTTTTATAAAGTAAACATGCAATTATGTATTTGAAACTCGGCGTGCGCAAACTATCTCCATCTCACGTTCATCGCATGGAAGCACATAAAGCCATCTCGTTTCATGCTTGTATGGGCGTGGCAGCATATTTGGCCTGGGGGGGTTACCATGACATGCCTAATCAATTTAGTTTAGGATGAACGTAGAGAACAGAGCTATAGCAGTTAAATAGCTCCGTCTCTTTCTCGTAAACTGAATTGCTTAACTATGTCCTGGTGACCCCCTGCCCTCTTAAAGTACTGATCTTACAAATAAAATAGTAAACGTTTGTTACACCCGTGAAGCCTCGAATGCCTCCGGTAAAGTGGGTCGGCTCAGCAGACAGCTCGGGATTTATTGCTCGAGACGAAGATGCTTTCGTCATGTATTTATCACTCGATATTGCTTTAAAGTAATTCCCTCCTTTAACTTTGTACAAGTTGAGGCAAGATTAAATACAGTTTCAACTTTATTAGTTACTAAGCTATAAGCTATAGTTCAAGTTATTAAGCTATAAATAGTAGTTATTAATTAGTCTATAATTTAGATTTAACAAGGACAATTCCATAAATTTAGATACAGTTAAGCTGTGGGTAAAAACTAAAGCTATATTTATTTATTTTATTGCCGCAAATGATCGTAAGAGAAAAGAAAAATAAGCCCAATCTGGGGGAGGCTTCCGTTTGGCCAAAATATGTATCATTTCCCAAAATGTTCATTTGCAAAACCAATGTTATATACAATTTTCAGAATTAATTTTAGTACACGGGTCAAACGCACTCTTAAAAACAAAAGTTCTCTCTCCTGTGGTCAATAGTTAAATAGCCTGTGTGCATATAAGTTATGTTTTTATATGATAGGTCTAAAGCAGTCCTGACGGCGTTTTTGCGGGAATGGGCGGAGCCAGAAAATTAGGCCTTAAAAACGTGTGACTTTCGGTGAGTCCACAGGAAAGACGGTGACCTAAATCTGTGTATAACCCACCTTCATGTAAAAACCTATAGGATAGGTTAGGTTAGCTTTTATAAAATCCTGAAATATTTACAAATACAGAAAACAAAGCGGGTAGGCAAATCAAAATTTGGGAAATTAAACATTCGACCAAAAACTTTTTGACGAAACTTTTTATTGTATTTGCAAAAAAAAATATTTTTTTTTAAAAAAGGTATCCTACTTACGTTACTTCTAGTACCTCCCAGAATATGGGTACAAAGTTTTATGATGATTCGTCAAGTAGTTACTTCTAGTACCTCCCAGAATATGGGTACAAAGTTTTATGATGATTCGTCAAGTAGTTTTTGCGTAAAAGCGTAACAAAATCCACGCTTTCACATTTATAATATTACTAGCGACCCGCCCTCGCTTCGCTCCGGATTAAAGTATTATACATTATAAACCTTCCTCTTCAATCACTCTATCTATTAAAAAAAACCGCATCAAAATCCGTTGCGTAGTTTTAAAGATTTAAGCATACATAGGGATATAGGGACAGAAAAAGCGACTTTGTTTTATACTATGTAGTGATTATAATATTAGTAAGGATAATTAAGATTAAGTAGGGTAGTAGGATTACTATCTACATCTACCATCATCCATCACCTACATCTGCCATTTGTACTTTTTACATTTATTTGTATTGTGCAAAGAAGATTAAATAAATAAATAAATAAATAAATCTATGTATACAACGAGATTTTCCATCATGATGTAATTAACGTAGACTACGTAGTCACTTTGTAAGCTTCTCCTCAAACAACCTATTTGCATCTTAACGAGAGTTTTCACAAAGTCGATGCAGCTTCAATAACGAGATAACGATCTATATCTCCTCGCTCTTTCGACAATTAGTATAGATAGGCATGTATTATCGACGTCAAATATATTACACTATACAATGATAGGACTATACAGGCTATTCCAAAAATCGATATAGGGCAGCTCATAAGCTATCGATTTAAGCCCCATGTATGTTTAGCGATATTTAGTACTTTCGGAGATAATGATCATTTTAATCGGAATTATTGTAATTTTTCCTTACGTCCATGTTACGAAAAACCCTTAAATTCATGTATATTTCAATTTTTTTTTTGTGGTTTCTTACATCCATAGAATCATTATGAACTTAGGATGTTTTTAAAGCTACTTGCCAATTTCTTTTCCATGGTATTTTTTTGTGTAATTACACAAAGTTTGTTTTTCCATAATAGATGAAAAGGGAACTAGGGTTAGCTTAGTAAGGAGAAAGTAACTATGTGCGATTACACAAGTTACAATAAAAAAAATATTGGCAAGGAGCTTAAAAAACATCCTAAGTTCATAATGATTCTATCGATGTAAGAAACCACTGAAAAAATATTGAAATATCACATAGCATAGAGGCATTTCATCTTAGTCCTCAGCGTTGGCAACGCATTTGACGTCTTAGGCCCATATTAAAAAACTGATCTCGGTTTAAATGCCCGTCTCAAGATACGTCAAGTGTCAGTTTTCTATGGTTTGACGTTTAATTTGACGCATCTTGAGATGGGCGTTTAAACCGAGACGAGTTTATTAATACGACCATTAGGATTGCAGTCTTGAGATTTCAAATGTCTATGGGTCCCAGATTCCACTTACCATCAGGTAGCCTGAGTGCTCGTGTTACTTCTCCTTGCCATAAAAAAATGATAAAATTTACAGAACACACAGTTTTACGCCTTTAAGTTCAGATATTTTTAACAACCCTATTTATGTTTCAATATATTTAATGGTGACTGTAGGTACACAGCCAATCTCTTAAGACCAAAGACTTTTCATCTTATTCATAGGATTGACCTGTGTGGTTGCCGGGTTAGAATAGTGCCACTCCATGTCTTCCCGTGGATGTCGTAAAAGGCGACTAAGGGAATAAGGGCTTGTAGTACTGTTAGGCGATGGGCTTGCAACCTATCACTAATACACTAGTAAACTTCTTGGCCTGATTGTGCAAAATGTGGTTACAGAATTATCAACAAGTCTTTTTAGAGTTGTTGGTATTTCTGAAGGCGTTGAATAAAGGCGTGATGTTATGTATGTATGTATGTAGGTTTGTTTAAAGTATTTATATATGTAAACACTTTATTGTACCAACAAAAGAGAAAACAATTATAAAATAGACGAATATATATCGGGATCACTTGCAGTAAACTTTACAATACTAGTACATGAGTTAAGTTTTTCTTATCCCAATTTAGCTAGCAATGTTTGTGAATGAACCAAAATAGACACTGAACGTTTAAGCACCGAATACACTCCGACACCGTCGACGTCCAAATCAAATAAGGACCTTAATGGCATTTGGTTTACACTGCTCTGATTCCTGATGCCATGTTATTTATATCGAAGCAATGGCCGAAACAGCGTAACTACCGTTTATCATAAGGTTGGTTTTAATTCATTAATAATCGTTATAAATGGAAATCGATTGAGTTCTGAAAATAACACAAGCATCGTTAGTGATGTGCCGGTTTCAGTAATATACACGTGGCGGGTATTTTACGTAACACTACCGGTTACGTTCCCAATATAAGTAAAACCGGGCAAGAGCATGTCGGACCACGCCCAGTGTAGGGTTCCGAAGCTGTTAAGTACTACAAGCATAAAAATCAACAAGTAATACTTAACTAATTTTCTATTTAAACTCAATTTGTGCCGTCTTAGATGATTTTAGAAGGTATAAACACTTTAATCGCCTGTATCTCATGAACCAATGTCTACTTAGTCGTGATAGTTTTCCTTCAAAATACGTTATATGCTCTTTCATTTCAAGTTTTTTTTTTCAGATTTTTAGTATTTATAGTTTTGGCTGGGGGACACTTGAGTCTAACAAAAATTAGCGCTTTAAAGCTTAATATTTCATAAACGGATTACTTAATCGAAAAACTGTTTTACAAACTCGTAATATTTTAGAAAAACCTATCCAACAACACCCCACACTATAGGGGAAACGAGAAAAATTTTATAGTACCGGTTTGTTGGCGTGACTAATATGCATTTTCATGCCAAATTACAGCTTTCTAGTACTAACAGCGCTAAGCTGCGGACGGACGGACGGACGGACGGCCATGGCGAAACTATAAGGGTTCCTAGTATGTTTCCGGATCCCTAAAAAATCAGGGGACAATTTCACACGAATTGACTTCATCCCTAAACTATATTTATACTAGCACTAGGCTTTTACTAAGGGTACTAGATAACAATGAACATACTTGTATAGAGAGATACATCGAAAACATGCAAGACTTAGAAAAAAAGGCTCGTGTTCCTCACTAAAACCCCGCCACAAACACCACCTGATGGTAAGTCGACTCTGGATCCCATAGACTACTAATTTCAATCTTACGATGACAATTTCAGAACTGCAAATGCTTTGCAAACCAATATATTACTAAACTAATTTTTGGTCACACCTCCGTACGCTTCTTAGAGAAGTCGTTTACGCCTATATGCTATTCTAGACTATAATTTCTGTGAAGTTCATCCAGCTCCGTTCAGCCAATTTGGCGGAATTGAGTATCAAACATCCAAACTTTATAATATTAGTAATTGAGTCTTACTTCTTGTAAGATGGTATTTTACCGGTAACGAATGAACTTCCTCGGCACGTCACTAATCGTTAATCATACATAGTTTTATGCGGCCGGTGCTCGATCGGTTATGTCGGTACGCTTATAGAATGTTATGCAATGGCAGCGGATTTTAATCCTGAAGGGTTTTAAGGATCAATTTTTATTACATACCTACATACATAACATCACGCCTTCATTCCAAAAGTGGGGTAGGCAGAGCTACAGAAATGACAACAACTATAAAAGACTTGTTGATTAATTCTATAACCACATTTCGTACAATCAGGCTAAGATATTTACCAGTGTATTAGTGACATGTTGCAAGCCCATCGCCATTTTTTTATGTTAATGAAAATGTTATTGCAGTCGCCATTATTGTAAATGACATAAGAGTTATGAAAACGTTGACAATACGGAAACACGTCAAATACGATATCGTTATAACGCAGACAAGTTGCATTCGACAATCGTTAGCGATTATGTTTCGATTGAAAAATATATGGAATTGACGTAAGTGTCACGTTACTATCTCGATGGCTTACGTCAATTCCATACATTTATCAATAGAAACATAATCGCTAACGATTGTCGAATGCAACTTGTCTAGCACCACAGGTGCGTTATAGTAGTTTATGCAACAGTTGTATAAGAGAGGTCAAAAAAGACGAGTGGTGTGGTTACGATGTGAGCCGCAGGCGAACATCGTAAAGCAAGACGCCACGAGTATTTTTTGACTTAGTTATACACCGTTGCATACAATACTTTTTCTACGACTAGGTTTCAAATAAAATGCAAAATAAAATTAACAAAATTTTATTAATATACCTAGGTTAGAATACGAACGAACGAAGCACAGAAACAACAAACGAGCGGAAAACATTCGAAAACGACAAAATATGTGTCTATGGTTAACTTTGTTTTTAAATTGATGTGCACTTGCAAGGTTTTATATTTAAAAAAAAAGTTGCACAATCGATTTAACTTGTGAAATAGGGACTAAAAAACACCTAATGATTTGAGAAATGAATTCTTTTACCTGATTGGTCGATTTTAATATAGCTGCATTCTGGTTGGTTGATACCATGTTTTTTTAAAGAGTTAAATTAGTAAAAGAGTTTACATACCAAAAAGAACCTAACGTTCCAATTGTCAGTCAATGTGTATTGTGATTGGTGGATTAATTTGGTAAAGTATTTTGATTGGTCAAATTAACTTAGGTGTAAGCTTTGGCAGCTAGGCATGTCGTTTTGGCTCAAAAAAGCACAAGTGCTGTTAAGGGGAATAGACTAGATAGAGTTTTCTACGGAATGCTCTGCGGACATATTATCTATATTTTTATATAAGTGTCCGTGACTATATAAATGACAGATAAAAGTACAGGAGTAGGAAAAAACAATATCGTGTTTGACAAGTTTAAGAATCGTTTATGTCACAGTCGCCATCATTATAAATGACATAAGAGTTATGACAACGTTGACAATACGGAAACACGTCAATTACGATATCGTTATTACCGTGTAGAATCCCAGGGCCTCTATTCAACTGCGTTATAACGATATCGCGTTTGACGTGTTTTGGTATCGTTTATGTCACAGTCGCCATTATTGTAAATGACATAAGAGTTATCAAAACGTTGACAATACGGAAACAGGTCAAATACGACATCGTTATTAACGTGTAGAATCCCAGCCCAGCCCTGTTTCTGTATTGTCAACGTTTTGATAACTCTTATGTCATTTACAATAATGGCGACTGTGTCATAAACGATTCTTAAACGTGTCAAACACGATATCGTTTTAACGCACCTGAATAGAGGCCCAGAAAAATAAAAATCTTTGCATATCGTGGTAAACTATTGGAACTAATTAATTCAACTGGCAATAGTAATTTTAAAGATGTCATTAATGCTATCTGTCAAATTCGGTCAAAGTGAGGTGTCTATTGTGTGTGGTATTTTTCTTGGATATTGAACATATTATGGTATTTTTTATTTTTTCATTTGTAATTTGTAATAATCGTATTGTTGTTTGTATATAAACATGTAAAAAAAGGAACAGCAACTTTAAATTTTCTGATTTTCGCGATCGTCTATAATTATATTTTTCATTCGAAATCGACATGACACAGGCTAAATGGCTACGCCGACAGAGCCAGTTTATAAAAAATAATTAAATAAAAAAACATATCGCACCTAGAACAATAGTGACCTAATCAGAAATTTAAAATTTTGACTTAGGTCTCTAGTAATACATTTATGACTTAAAGTTTGAAAGCTGCACTTTTGAATAGGGTCACTATTGTTCTGAAGCTGCGAATTATAATTTAACTCCCCCAGAGCAGGTTTTTCATTTCCCTGGTCGGGCTTTAACAGTTAAAGAGCTGGATAAGAAACCTCCACATTTTGATCACATACATACAGGGCCTGGGCAACGTACAACTCTTATTTTCGTTTAAGCTGTCGAGTAAAAATTAATGTAGATGTAATTAATGTAATTGATGTATTAATGTAATTTTGGCATGTAGAAATATCCATCTAGATAACCTAAAATAATGCAGCTCACTTGATTATTCGAAAACCTTGTGCAATTTCCCATGGATGTATTGTTATAAAGTTATATTAGTGCACAATAACGTACCAAACTCTCCATAGAACTGTGTCACAGTGACAATGTGTTTAACAACTGTTGCGAACCGGCTTCTATGCGTCCGGGAGGAGACGCGCGGGACGACGACACGGCACGTGACGTCATCGCGAGCAAGCGCGGCGCGGCCACTCGCCTTAGCAACAGTTACGAAGACGGACGAGCTTTCGATTACGTTTTAAATTAATAACTGTTTGACCGGGACATAATATGTAACATATAGACGGGATTATACCACCCCCTATTTTTATACAGTCCGCTTGTTTTACTTTTACGTCCAGTAGGACCCTAACATTGGTCCTTCGAACCGGATCAATGTGAGGGTCTTTAGTTTCTAAAGTTACTAATTAATGGTAAATTTAATCGAAAATGTCAATTGCCTTGGACCCTAATAAAAGTTCTGCTCTAATTTTCCGATATTGGCAATTGTTGTACCGGTTCGGAATATAACTATTTTATTTTTTTTATGTTAAGGAGAAGGCACACGAGCATTCAGGCCACCTGATGGTAAGTGGAATCTGAGACCCATAGACATTTGAATTCTCAAGACTATAATCCTAAGACCTCAAATGCGTTGCCAACCCTGAGGACTAAGATGGAATGCCTCTATGCTAGTAATTTCACCGGTTGTCTTATGCCCACACCGGAACACAACAACGCGAACGCGGAAAATGCCCCAACTCGTCTAAAGCTTAATGCACGACAATGGAATACTTAAATACATACAATTAAGCGGATACAAGAGAGATGCGAGGTCGTTTTACTAACAAAATGAAAACTATTAACCTAATTGGAATGTTTAGGATCCACCTAAAAATTAACGTCCGCCTCGCCCAAAGGTTGATTACTTATTTAAAAAAACCTTGTTTACCTCATTCTTTAAGTAGAAATGATCACGAAACCTCGCTCATTTTCAATCATCATTTTGATAAAGGTGAGAAGCTCCAAAGTACCTGAAATAAATGCAAACAATTCGTTAAAAACAATTAATTTAGGTGACTTATTTTTTCTATGCAACAGCATCCCTCACATTGCTTGCTTGGAAAATCTAAATTCATTAATATTTGGTTAACAATAAGTTATTTTCAAAAGTTGTAGAATAAATGTTGTTACGTTTGTGGTGTGGAAACGATCCCTCAATTGATTGCTCCTATTACAGGCCACACCCGGTATTGTAGCGACCCTACAAACTGGATTCTTCGTTCTCCGGTTCAGTCAAACATCTTACGTCTCTATCAGTTACTTAAATTATTAAGATTCATTATGCTGGGCCTGTATTCTACTGCGTTGTAATGATATCGCATTTGACGTCTTTTACAATCGTTTATGTCACATTGTACATGACATAAGAGTAATCAAAACGTTGACAATACGGAAACACGTCAAATACGATATCGTTATTACCGTGTAGAATCCCAGCCCTGAACCGGAACCGTATAGAAAGCAGAATGCTTATGCTAAGGGCGGCGAACGAATCTGTGTTTTTCAAAACTTTTTGGCCATTGTGTTGAATTTGTATAAATTGTCAGGGCTGGAATTCTACAAGGTAATAACGATATCGTTTTTGACCTGTTTCCGTATTGTCAATGTTTTGATAACTCTTATGTCATTTACAATAATGGCGACTGTGACATAAACGATTCTTAAACGTGTCAAACACGATATCGTTTCAACGCACCTGAATAGAGGCCTAGGTCGAAAAAGAACATTCAACTATCTAACATTAAAATGACATCCTATTTTGGCATTGTATGAGAAGTTCCTATTTCGTGTGTCATTCATAAGTTTTTGGTAACAATAAATGGAAGTTTCCACACAAATTTGACGACACGCTAGCCTAGTTGGGAGTGACCCTGCCTTCGAAGCTAGGGGTCCTGGGTTCAAATCCCGGTAAGGGCAGATATTTGTGTGATGAGCACGAGTATTTGTTCCTGAGTCTTGGATGTTTTCTATGTATTTCTCTATATAATTATGTTTATCGTTGTCTAGTACCTACCCATAGTACAAGCCTAAAGCTAAGTTTGGGACTAGGTCAATTTGTGTGATGTGATTATTATGATTATTATTATTATTATTAAATTATGATTATGGTATGAATGATGTTGTATGTACAGTCAGACCCCATAATCGCCGTTTGTATTTTGGCGTCATTGGCAGTAAATACGTTTACGGAAGCTCACTGCCGTTCTGATTTAGACAATAAGTTCGCGAACATTTTATTAAGGGGTAAGGCCAACACGACAAGGTCACATGTGTTCAATTTGTTAGATTGTTTTTTAATAAATATATGGGTTATCAATACGGTTGATTGGCTCCTCGGCCATATTTAAATCGTTACCCTCACCGTTCCTTACCACAAACATATATTAAATTACGCCTGTTTCACAGAGGCAGGCCTCGGACGCCGGTTAAATGTTCAAACCGTTATTATGTACTTGACGCAAAACCTTTTCATTTCTGTTCCGTTCGCTTAAACCGATTTTCGGAGGAACCTGGGACCAACCACGAAATCGTCAAAAAAAAACCAGTTGTTCCATACATTTACTCTCAATTATTTCACCGTTAATGTATGGAACACCTGTTTCTTTTTGGCGATTTCGTGGTTGGTCTTATCGGAAAAGTTGTTCAGTATGACCATCTTAATCACTTTTGGCCATTCCGGATCATGACCCCAAAATCACCCAGTATAGTTATTTTTTAATTAACTGGTTTCGAGCTAAAACCGGTTAATCCTGAAGCACGTCACGCTCCATATCCAAGCGCCGCTGTTTTAATTCAGTACAAAAGATTTGGTGTATCGACTAGGGAATGCAAATAACCGGTTAATAACCGAATTTAGTATGCAAAAGACGGTTAATAACCGGTTATTTGCATTCCCTAGTATCGACTTGCCGCTCGTGGATTAAACCGGTTAATTACGGTAAGAAAAAAGTTCTCAAAACGTCCGCGTTCCCTAGAAAAGTATTTGTAACTAGACAATATAAGAAAGGTAATAGTGTAAGTTAATTTGACAATTTGGTTAAGCAGAGTAATTGCAGTGCCCCCACAGGGTTTATGTTGATCCATGTAATAGTATTTAAGATCTTTGTAACTACAACATAAGGCAATAAAATATATGACTATGACTAAGTTCGGAGCAAAACCGAAATAAACCCGTATTAACCGGTATATTTTAAACCGGTTCCGAGTTCTGCCCACGCAGAAACCACTTCCTTTCACCTGCTACGATGATGACAAATCTCGTTACGTAGTACGCCTACTGCGGCCCCTTCCGACCCTTCCACTTACTTTCGCTCTGTATATATCTTTCGTTTATCTTCTTTTATCCATCTTTTCCAAATGACCGAAACATCGAAGCCCCCTGCCTCCTTAATACACAAAACCACGTATACTAAGTATCCACCCAAGTTACAAGAAAATATAAACAGGAACACTCCTCTGTCTATACGAAGATAATTAAATGCATCGTCCCATGCATGCACTCACCGTCAGATTGAAATTAATCCTGTTAGATAATAGGTTTTCATGCACAATTATGGGGCTGGTTTTCGTGCAAAATTACATCAGCTCTGCCTAGATTAAATTATAACATAAACCGTGATAGAGATCTTTAGTTATAGAGATTTGTTAGGATCGTAGGTGTAAAAAAGTGGTCTCTGTCTACCCCTCTTGGAAACAGGCGTGATTGTTTTTTTTTGTGTTTCTAGTACTTAACAGCTTCGGAACCCTACATTGAGCATGAACCAACATGTTCTTGCCCGGTTTTTAACCTGGTTCAACGCCATTGACGGATATTTCCTTCAAGGTTTCCAGCGCTAAATTGACCTGACTGTCTATGCTATGAGGAAAGGTTGACATTTGCTCTGGTTTTAAGCTGTCATTGGTGTATGGGTGATGATATCTTTTGTATTTGACATAGCCTTGAAAATGTTAATAGAAAAGTTTAGTTAATGGAATGGTTCTTTGCTAGGTCTCATTAAAATCGGTTGAGCCGTTTAAGAAATATCAGGTCTGATTGTAGCCGTCATTATTTCGGGTATTTTTATCTATTTAATAGTTGTTAGTGAAGTAATTCTTTAGCACAGCGAACACGAGTTATTAGACGAACTCTATGAAAACGGGTCATTTAGTACAGAATTTCCATAGAAAGTGACCCGTTCATTGCTCCTGAGTATAGACTAGCCTTGCTTGATCCAGGGCTCGGATACCGGTTAAATTTTCAAGCCGTTATCATAAACTTGCCGCGGTTCCGTTCGCATAACCCGATATTTGGAGAAACCTTTATATAAAGTTCTTTACGAATTAACCGGTATCGAGCTAAAAAAACCGGTTTAGCCAGACTCACGTCACGCACCATAAACGCGCGCTATAGTGTTTTTATTCAGTGCATAACTTTTGCTTTCTCGACTCGCCGCTCGTGGAATAAACCGGTTAATTAAGATTAAAATAAAGTTATCAAAACGTTTGTGTTCCCTGGAAAAGTTCGGAGCAAAACCTAAATAAGGCGGTATTAACCGGTATTTTTTAAACCGGTTCCGAGACCTGGTTTGAACCTTGTGTACAATGTATGAACTGCATCATTTATACCTACACACCATGGTAGCATAGTTCTGTATATATTGTACTCGATTGATTTGATATTGTTCAGTGAATCAATAACCCTTGTAAAGTAGGTCAAGCAATTCAACGTCGTGCCCCAATTCGAGTCAATATTGTCGTAATAAACTGTTGAAGTAGCTTAATTTAATTAGATAGGGAACGGAACACCCTATAATCTGGAATTTTTTAATTCTGAATCTGAAAATACCGAATTTTATGGTTCCGGATTTTTACAAAACCGAAAAAATACAAGGCAAAATCATTATCACGAAAACTTTTTCTGAATTTTATTGTTACGGGTATTTACAATCACGAATTCCCTATTCGCACGAATCGGAATTATGAAAAAAACAAGCAGATGATACCGAAATTTGAGCATACTTACATCGTTTGAGACTGTTCCACCCTGGCTTGAGCGACAAATTAGTTTCGACGACGAGCGTAGCGAGGAGAAGCGTTATGTTAAGTTGTGAAAACAACAGTGCGTGAGCCGAACAAGCGCTAGATTGGAACTAGATTATTTCTGTTAGATTGTCCAATGAGATTTAGTTATTTATTCAATTCTATTTGTATATTAGACAACAGTCAATAACTTCATATTAAAAAAAATAGTGATATGGCAATTATTGCAAATTTATAACGGAGCTGTAATTCAAACTGGAAAGCAATAATCGAAAAACTTTGTTCAAAATTCTCAATTCAAGAAATATTGAGCAAGAAAGCATCATACAAATTGTTTTTTTTATATAAATTGCCGTGTAGAGCCGCTTCATACGCTATTTCAATTTAAACGAACTTATCAACTTATTTTGATTTCACTACTTTGTCGACTATAGCACTTTCCTACCTTCCGAAACCCATGCCAAAAAAAACTCACAACCAGAGCAAGCATTAATTACACCCTTAATTAACCACATTTTCGCTGATGCAAATAAAGTATTGCATGAACGAACATTACCTAATCGGGCTAATCGTCGTCTACATGCGATATATACACCCCTACATGGAAATTGCCACAGAATATCTATAAATATAGGTATATAATGTGTTAATGTTTATTTGGGCACGTACGGCACAATGTCACTTATAATATCGGAGGTGCAACTTGGTAGCTGGACCTTGTTAGGCATGGGTAATATAATTTTGAAATATAGATATGTCGATACTTCTCTCTACCGTAATGTTTGTCTTAGACAAAACTTAAACGTGTTTATTTTATCTCAAAACATTAAAAAAAATCTTTTGGAACTATGAAAAATTGTGAAATAGCAAGTTCTACTAATAGCGGATTCTGCTTCTGGTAACATAGATTATCATGGAATACAAAAGTAAATAAAATATTTTTGTACATAAAAGTAATTTTAAAGAGAAACTAAGTGTTTGGGTGAAGCAAGGGCTCTTCTATACAGGGGATTTTTTTAATAGGTGCACAAATTTTAATATTTGCTTCGCTATTGTTAATCAATAACACATGTTGTGTTATTTTTACTCAAGCTTAAAAAATATTAGAGATATTGCCGGTTCAATGATTCCACTTACTTAACGATATTCGTGTAAGGACCAAAAAGTTGGCCACGCTAACTCACTCAATAAAATTTTCCATGAAACTTTTCCGTTGTGACACGAAAATTTGCCATACATTTTTAGGGATAATTTTCGTGTCACAACGGAACTTTTTTCACTTTTGTTGTTTGTATGGTTAACTATGGTCCAACTATTTGGTCCTTACCCATTCATGAGCCCTCTAATGCAGGGGTGCGAGGAGAGGGGAGTGTTGTTAAGTAAGTTAATAAATGAGATTTCAAATTTAGAATATCAGTAGGAGAGGGGTTGTTGTCTGATAAGCTGTACATGAAATTTCAAATTTCGAATATCAATACAGTGTATCGCATACCTACAGCTTGACAACCCATGTCATCATTTCTAGTGTGACTTTGTGTCCACACAAGAAGGTAAAAGAGAGATAATTAGCAAAAAAATTTTTTTTTTGAACTCGTTTTATTGTCGTAATATATTAACGATACAAAATATGTTAAAATTTATGAACTGATAAAAAAATTACCCTGTATACGCGTTGATCTTGACCTCTGAATGCATGACACCCCTGGAGGGTTGAGTGGTCAAACCCGATAAGTCGATATGATTTGTTGAGTCAAAAATAACATAATCATCAAGACATGACAGTTAAAATTTGGATAAACAATTAAGTATTTCGATTTATCCGGTTCGACCACTCAACCCTCGCCCTGGGCTGGGATTCTACACGGTAATAACGATATCGTATTTGACGTGTTTGTGTATTGTCAACGTTATGATAACTCTTATGTCATTAACAATAATGGCGACTGTGACAAACGATTCTTAAACACGTCAAACGCGATATCGTTATAACGCAGTAGAATAGAGGCCCTGTGCATTCAAAACATTTGATTTTGTATTAGCGTAATGCATGCGTTGGAGATTTGTAAAAGTTCTATTAGATTTTGAAAATGTGTAATTGAAAATGGGTAATTTAATTTGTGCTGTGATTTGTTGTAAGAAAAGTCAGCCGAGTACTTTATTTCTCTTTTTTTATTGTAAGTTGACAAATGCTTGAAAAACTCAATATCCTCTTTGTTTCCGTAATCGAGTAAAAATCAGAAACGTAAATTGCTCGTATCGAAAACAATTGTACCACGCAGGAGCTTAAAGTAATTTAACATAAGCAAAAATTCAATCTATTCAGAACGTTGCGAACTAAATTAAAACGTCATATTGCAGTGGAAACAGCTGTACTTTAATTAAATGCGAGCCAATGCACCAAACCACATTTAGTCTGCGGCTGTAGTCATTTGCAACGCAAATGCAGCCTTTTACGGAAGTTATATTGAGATCAAAAGTGCTAAAAGCATGGTCTAGATTTAAAATACAGGTGACGTCACAAAATATTTAACACCCAAAAAGAATTATATGGCTGACTTGGTGCTTTAAGGCATTCTTTACCAGTCAACCATTCGGCCAAACAGAGACAAGTAGAGGTCAGTGCTAAGTTTGATGAAACATTTAATAAAATAAAAAAATGATTATATATATATATAAACCAGATATTTATGTAAGTACAAATACACATACGAATACAAAAACGATATACATTTAAATAACAATACTAACATAATATTTTAATACCTATATACATATACTATACAGTTTTCCGTGTGGTTGCCAGGTTAGAATAGTGCCACTCCATGTCTTCCTGTAGGTGTCGTAAGGGGCGACTAAAGGAATAAGGGCTTGTAACTGTTAGGGGATGGGCTTGCAACCTGTCACTAATGCACTGGTAAACATCTTAGCCTGATTGTGCAAAATGTGGTTACTTAATCATCAACAACTTTTTAGTTGTTGGTAATTCTGTAGCTCTGCCTACCCCACTCTGGGAATGAAGGCGTGACTTTATGTATGTATGTATGTATATACTATACGTAGTATACATCGTAATTATAGTCGTACCTGTAGACCTTTATATTATGCAAAGCCTTGCTATTGGAGACTCGCTGTGTTTATAAAGTCATTGTCCGTTTATCTAAAACTTAGAAGCACTTAAACAAAAACGATAAACTTAGTTTTAGTCTACTTAAGTGAATCAAGACTGGCATTCCCGACCAGTGGGGATATTTTCGAATGAATCGATTTATGTAGTTTTCTACCGTAATACTAAAGCCATACACAAACAACTGCCCTGTGCAGGGTCCGTCCGGATCGCTACTACCATCTTATCCATTAACCACCCGTCAAGTAACAGTGTTCGCATTGTTAAGTTCTGGTGTGGGGATAAGACAACCGGTGAAATTACTAGCATAAAGGCATTCCATCTTAGTCCTCAGGGTTGGCAACGCATTTGAGGTCTTAGGATAATAGTCTTGAGAATTCAAATGTCTATGGGTCTCAGATTCCACTTACCATCAGGTGGCCTGAGTGCTCGTGTGCCTTCTCCTTAACATAAAAAAAGTAATAGTAGAAGCATTTTAAAATGAATGTGGTTTACAATAGAGTTTAGAATGCGAAAATATCGACTACTATAATGGCAGTTGCCGCCTTCTTTGGTATTGCGGCAGATTTTGTAATGTGCTGGGCCTCTATTCTACTACGTTATAACGATATCGCGTATGACGTGTTTTAGAATCGTTTATGTCACAGTCGCCGTTATTGTAAATGACATAAGAGTTATTAAAACTTTAACAATACGGAAACACGTCTAAGGCAATATAATTATTATCGTGTAGAATCCCAGCCCTAGTTGTTTTTTCTTAAAATACCATTTTGAATAACTATATTAATACGTGTAGCTAGTTACTTATCAAATTTAGGTCAAACCACGTTCTTACAAACGTACCAATCGCTTGATTAATCAGTAAAAAGCACAACGCTTCCTTTATTCGAGTAAATAGTTCACTTCGTTCGCCTAATTTCTTACGAGAAAACGTTACAACGTTTGTTTAAATAAGAAGCAAATTGTCTTTGTATTAAGATGTCCAAGACATTACTAATTTTCAGTTACGTTATTAACTTTAAATACATTACTCTTAACTCTTATTAACTGATTAAGTGATAACTCTTGGACGACCCAACCTCTTTCCAATAAACCTTGAACTCACACGTTGGGATGCAGCTATTTGTTACAATGAGAAAGTTATATACTTCTCTGTTCTAATACGATGAACTGACTGGCTAATATCGGCCAAGGACTGTAGTCTTTACTGCCCATAACAGTTTATGTATGTAAACACTTTATTGTACAAAAAGAAAAACAAAATCAATACAGTGAAGATAAAACAGAAAGTACAAAGGCAAACTTATCCCTTTAAGGGATCTGTTCCAGCTAACCCTTGAGAGACTGAGAAAAGTGAAAGGTTGCGCTTAGGCAAGTGTACACATTTATTTAGGAAAGGGGCATGCCAATTAAAATAAAACCTAGAAAAAAATAAACACATTCGAATATCTGCATCAATAGATATAGAAATATATATTTACACATCTAAATGTAAGTATACATACTTAAACTTAGATAAACTACACATATGTATAACTATTTTAACGTAAAGGTGTGGTTGCCGGGTTAAAATAGTGCCACTCCATGTCTTCTCGTGGATGTCGTAAGAGGCGACATGGGCTTGTAACCTATCACTGATACAGTAGTAAACATCTTAGCCTACTTGTGCAAAATGTGGTTATAGAATTATCAACAAGTCTTTTTAGAGTTGTTTGTATTTCTGTAGCTCTGCCTACCCCACTCTGGGAATGAAGGCGCGATTTAATGTATGTAAAGGACAGTTGACACAATATTTAGGAATCAAACCAGAACTTCTTCAATTTATCTTTTAAAACATCTACTGATTGTGATTGCCTGCAGTCCCAACTCTATCAAGCCGCCGGCCAGTCCCAAATTTGTCAAGAAAGGAATGGAAACCTTAAGAGAAAAAAGGAAGTCATGCCAATATCGACGACACGCTAGCTTAGTTGAAGCTAGGGGTCCTGGGTTCAAATCCCGGTAAGGGCAGATATTAGTGTGTTGAGCACGAGTATTTGTTCCTGAGTCTTGGATGTGTTCTATGTATTTAAGTATGTATTTCTCTATATAAGTTTATCGTTGTCTGGTACCCATAGTACAAGCCTAGAGCTTAGTTTGGGACTAGGTCAATTTGTGTGACATTGTCCTGTGATTTATTTATTTATTTAATATCGGCCAGCGCACTGTCAGTCAGCGGGATTCTTAATAGGATTGGGAGGCTGAACATTGCCATACAAAATGCGATAACGCTGCGGTCTCCTTTAACCAAGCCCGATTTTTACGACTTTTAAATATGTAATAGTTTTTTTTTAAAGCTAGGATTGTACACCTTTGAAATAACCGGCCAAGTGTGAGTCGGACTCGCGCACGAAGGGTTCCGTACCATTATCTATACAACCACGGTGTCTATATTAAGATCGATCAAAGAACGGCAAAAAAAAGTTTGTGGTATAGGAGCAACCCTTAAATAATTATTTTATTTTGTTTTTATTTGTTGTTATAGCGGCAACAGAAATAAATAATTTGAGAAAATTTCAACTGACTACCTATCGCGGTTCTTGACTTACAGCGTGGTGACAGACAGACGAACGGACAGACAGCGATGTCTTAGTGATAGGGTCCCGTTTTTACCCTTTTGAACTAACACGTAAGAACCTACTTTTTATAATAACTACAATATAAACAAAAATCGTGGAGATCAGACTTGATTTAGGAGTGGAAAACGTTATGTTATCGCCCATAGTGGAATATGACAGCAACATGATTTGAACGTCGCTAAATCCTCCTTAGAACAATTCCAATCAAACTGCCCTACGATTAAAATCTGTAAAAGAAAGACAAACACACTTCCGTGTTTATATCATTAATTTTTACCACTACTTGTATTAGATATCTTAACTCTTTCAACCGTTTCTTTCCCATGATCCTATCCTCTTCGCAAGTCTTTTGTCTGGTTGTTCTCACTAGACTAAACATAAAGTCTGTGAGCTTTAACAAATTGCATTCTGCGTGATTAACGACTGCACACAACACATATGTACAGGGGCCCTATTTCACTAGGTGAAACTATATTGCTTTTGTCATGTTACCTTCTAAGGCAAACGGACACACAACAACGATGATGGTAAGTGCAACTTGAGACGGGTAGACACTTGTATTTTCAATTCTACCATCTTTAGATTGAAAAATTATCCGGTGAAAACTGCATCAAAATCCGTCGCATGGTTTGGGAAAAGTTAGCGAATATAGAGACAGACAGACAGAAGCAGAAAGCGACTTCGTTTTACACAAAAGTTCGTTTTGTAAGAAAGATAAAGATTCGCCCCAATAATATCCGTTTCTAGTAGGTCTATGTAATGAACGTGAACGTTTTAAGTATATATTTTTGATCCCAACGTAACGAGGCTTCCGACTCAACCTTAACTCACAACTAACCAACGTGACGCCCAACTCACACTTAACCATTTTTTAGGGTTCAAAAATAAATAAAAGATTAAAAAATAAATTAATATCTCCGCCGTGTCTTAAGAAAAAAACCCGCGGTTCAAAAGATACAGCTCTTTAAAGTTAGGACGGACGGACGGACGGACAGCGTAGACATAATAATGGGATCCCGTTGGGCTCCCTTCGGGCACGGAACCCTTATAAAAAAACAATTAAATGTCACGGAAGACCCGCCCACGTGCGCGTGCGCCGACGTAACGCCGCATTGTTTACGCAACGGCCCGTGATTGGCCGCCGCTGACCTTGACAGTGTCATTCGTTATTTAATTGACTGTCAAGAGCTATGATTTGAAACTGTTACGGCAAATGACACTGTGCGATACTAAATAGAGTATTTTATAGGATACTGTGTTGAAATTATATATGAAATATATCGAAGTCGGTTGCATGTTACAGTTGAAGCAATTTTTATTTCAGTTACTAAATGTTTTAAACGTTTTAAGAGGATTGTGAAGCGATGCTTAAATCGCGTAGCTGACAAAAAAATCCATACAAATTTAGCTCCGATTCCTAATCCGATTTCCGATTTTTGAATATGTTGTTGATAGCAAAACTAGGTCTGTATGTACATACGTTGTCGCTTTTGTTTTTTTTATATTCCTTTTCAATCAACATTTTCTTGGAAAGAAAAACGTACGGACTCAGTTTTTCATAAAATCTACAACATATTCTAAAATCCAAAAAATCGGGCAACGTTTAAGGGGAGAAAAACGTTATCGCATTTTGTGTAAAACTTTTTTGCTTCACATTCTTCTTAAACCACAACAAAAAAGAAACGTGTGTATTTGTGTATCTATCTGTAAAATCGTAGCTCCCAAACGAAAGCTAGCTTAATCCGGATCGTTCTTATAAAACTACTCTGTTATGTCATATTCCTAATGACATGTTAGCATATTGTTTTTTTTTCCGACCGCCATTACTGTCAAGTAAACAAGAGCTTTCATATAACAATTAGGTTTTTTTAGATTAGAAAACAACGTAAAAACGTTACCAGCCTTTGTCAAAAGAGTATACTCGTCTCTTAAAGATCCCTAAGCCGTAGTGTTTCGGAAATACCGCCGCAAAGCTATAACTTGTTGCATTATAACTGGTTTCATAATACGATGTCATAATAATACTCATTCCAAAACATTCAACTCCGCAGAATACAAATTATTTTCCCCATAAATCAAGCGTGTCTGAAAACAATCTAAACACATACAAATATAAAAAGTACATTAACAACTACACCTGTAATTAAACTGGAGCGATCGCATGACTGTTTAGCTGGATCAGATCAACCTGACGTGTGTAAATGTGTGTACTATGTACCTACACATAGACATGATCGATCTCACACAAGCGCGGTGACGTGTGTGTTAATTGAAAATACATAGCATGCGCAAAATCTTACACAAATTCATCTATAACGCCTAATAGAACCGATTTGACAGCTGTCAGTCCAAATACGTGTTTGAGGTTATGTTTTGTACTGAGTTGACAGCTGTCAAATCGAGCCTCTTGGAACAGCGCGACTTATGGTCCTAAACTGAGCTCTAGGCTTGTGCTATGGCTACTAGAAATCGATAAAAGTATTTTAAAAATGCACAAAAAAAGCCGCTACGAACAATTACTCGTGATTATCACAAATAACCATTATCGGTAATCGAACATGTGACCGCTAGCTCCGTATATGGGCAGAGTCAGTACCAACCTGGGTAACCATGTCATTTTGCTGTGATTTATGGTGTGTTAGCTTATCGAAAATCGTAAAAATCGGACTAGGTTTAAGGGAGAGAAACGTTACAATCTTCTTAATTACTGGGGGCGTTCTACCCTTTGTTCTCTCAGGGGGTCGACTCTGGATCGTAAGGTACCAAGTTCGAACCCCCGCGGTCACCATGTACAGTCAAGGACTTTAATTATTATGCCACTATGGAACCCACTATGGCAGCGTCAAACCACAAGAAAGAAAGCTAACATTAATGATTAACGCTGTCAATATAACAATTAAAGTCCATGACCGAACCAATGAGTTTTTCTAACTTAAGTACAAAATCAAATCAAAATCAAAATGTTTATTCAGTAAATAGGCCCCCATGGGGCTCTTTTACACGTCGGTAATATGAAGTGAATTTACTAGAGCTTCAGATAAGACCATCATTGCGGAGAAGAAGCGCCAAGAAACTCCAGCAGAAGGTCATTTTTTTCAACCTTAAAGTACAGAAATACTTATAAGTAAGTTACATTACAAGTACTTAATAAAGTAATAAATAATAATTATTAAAGCTTGAACAAATAAAATCAATACAAATGTAAGGCTAATAACATTAAACTAAAAATAATAAGTCTAGGAGAACAACACGACGAGGTCTCTACGTCAAAAGCCATAACTAGAATAATAAACTGAAGAACCAGTCCTTGCAAACGTGAACAGACCGGACCCCACAAACAGCACCCGTTCACGAGTATGACCCGATGCTCTAATGGTGAAGGAGAAACATCGTGCGGAATAACCTGACATTCGAACAGCTGAGTGTGTAAGAGGGTAATTGCACAAAAGATTCTAAAGGGGTCGAAGTGCATCCGAAAGTGCCCATAAGATAAGATACCATAAGTTATTAATAGAAAAAAACATCATTATCATCTACAAACATACCACAAATTGGACCATGGTAACATTGTGATATTAATGATTTAATTAATTCCAAGTCATCCTTTATACATATAAAGCAAACACAAAGCATAAGATGAGACAATGGTCCGCCTACGTCTCCTCCTACTCACAGAGAAGCGTACCCAGATTTCATGACTTATGAAGGTAAATCTATTTAAGTATCTTAGCTTATTTTTATGTACATTTTAGTGATATTTAACTTGATAACTGCCACTAATTGCCATCACTAATTTCATCTAAGCTAATTCCTGCTGAAACTAAGGTTAGGTTAGGTTACTTGTGAACACCAACAATTCTTAACTCTCGCACTTGACTGACGTTGAAACGAAAATTTGGCGAAACATTCTATGAAATTAGTGTCGGTGATTCAATGGTAAACCGTTGAATACCCTTAAACGTTTGTAAAAAACAGGAATAAGATGGAGTTAAGGGATGATTATCCATATAATTATAAGTTTGTTGGTGCCACGTGCAAAGCTGGTCCCAATTCTAGAATAGAACCCTGTCGCAGAAAGATAATGTATTATGCCGACTTAATTTATTTATCGTGACTTAAATGACGCTGTCATTGTAGCAAGGATCTATGGTGACTCAATAATTAAAGGTTATCGCTAGTACGTCTACTGACATGACCTGGAAGATCAGAAGATTACTCAGGTACAATAAACGATCAGAATACTTCCGAGAATTCTGACAGATGCTAGTCTGACATTGAATGCCGTTTGCGATTAACATCTATTTGTATACGTTGACATTCGTATTCAAAGCGTAGACATACGCATACAATTTGAAGTCTGCATATCGCAGAAGAAGTATTGTCTGGCTCCAATTTCGAGGACACACACATGGAAACTAGGTCAAGCTGTCGAGAGATACTTAGAAACTATAACTAATGTGATGCATACATACATACATAACATCACGCCTTTATCCCCAGAAAAGAGTAGGCAGAGCTACAGAAATACTAACAACTCTAAAAAGACTTGTTGATAATTCTGTAACCACATTTTACACAAGTTGGCGAAGATTTTTACCAGTGTATTAGTGACAAGTTGCAACCCCATCGCCTAACAGTACCACAAGCCCTTATTCCCTTAGTCGCCTCTTACGACATCCACGAGACATGGAGTGGCACTATTCTAACCCGGCAACCACACGGGTTAATATGATGCATAACTTGTAATAAAAGTATTGATCACTTTAGTCTGATAAATTGATAGCGCTCTTACGAGGAACATTTTATGTAAGCTTAAATTTATTTTCATTATTAACAATAACAACTCTAGGTTACTAAGAGTAGTAATAATATATCAATTTGACACAAATTAAGGGAAAAACGTAAAATAAGATAAGTTGACGTAGTTTCACGTTTTTTTTCCCTTTGTTTTTTTTTTTTTTATGGTAAGGGGAAGGCACACGAGCACTCAGGCCACCTGATGGGAAGTGGAATCTGAGACCCATAGACATTTGAATTCTCAAGACTATAATCTTAAGACTACAATCCTAAGACCTCGAATGCGTTGCCAACCCTGAGGACTAAGATGGAATTCCTCTATGCTAATAATTTCACCGGTTGTCGGTTGCGATCCGGACGGACCCTGCACAGGGTCCTACCACCACTAATTTATAATTTTGTATTTAGTAATTTTAAGATTTTGTTTTTGTATTTAGGTACTCATAAAAAAGCAACAAACAAGTAAAGTAAGTAAGTAAGTAAAGTTTCTGATCAACATACAGGTGTTGCTATCGTGTTTCATTAATTCATTTCATTGACAGTCCAGGCCATGTTCGTAAGTGTCACCATTTTTGAAAATCCATTTCTTTGCCGACTTTGAATCTATTGTTAACAGATAATCCTCGGGATAAATCGAGAAGCGTTAATTCAAATCTAAAAGTTCCCCGGTTCAAAGCAGACGGAAAAGCAATCTGGCTCTGCAAACTAAAAATTACGATGCGGCCTACTTTAGTTTATAGCCGGCAAACAGCTGCGTTTGCACAAGAAAAAGTTCATTTCGGGACAATGGCTCCATTATACGAGCTTTGTTAATACAGTTAAATAGAACAACCTAGAAAAGGTTAGTTATTTGTACATTTTCATTTTGAGACTAAATTTTTCAAGAAGATTCAAGAAAATAACGTACAAAGGCAAACTAATCCCTTTAAGGGATCTCTTCCAGCTAACTCTTGAGAGATAATAAATTGCCGTCTTGTAACTCGTAAAGTATGAGAATGAAAAAAGTTCATCTTTCTCAAAAATAACTAAAAAAATAATCAGTACCGTGCGTACTACCAAAGTTTGCGATTTATTCTTATAAAAAAATGCACGTTAAAGGGTTAATTCGGTTAAATTTCGAAATGGCATTTAAGAGCAAAGTTAATTGAAACTTTATTTCCTCGGTGATAGATTCAAATTCCCACTGACAAATCTCCCTGTATGGTAGGTCCTCTTAACTCAATTTACGAGTATAGTCAGTGTATTATTTTAATGATCAACTTCATGTGATCTTTCTATTCTATAGTGATCCATTTTAACCTCATAAAGCACTTTAAATACTTTAAAAAAAACTTATATTCCCGTGGATGTCTTAAGAGGCGACTAAGGGAATAAGGGCTTGTAGTACTGTTAGGCGATGGGCTTGCAACCTGTCACTAATACACTGGTAAACATCGTAGCCTGATTGTGCAAAATGTGGTTACAGAATTATCAACAAGTTTTTTAGAGTTGTTGGTAATTCTGTAGCTCTGCCTACCCCACTCTGGGAATGAAGGCGTGACTTTATGTATGTATGTATTTGACGCGGTTAGTCTAGTTGATAATGACTGCCTACGAAGCTAGCGGGTTCGATTCCCGGAATGGGCACATATTTGTGTGATGAGCGCGAGCATTTGTTCCTGAATCTTGGGTGTTTTCTATGCATTTAAGTACTTATTTATTTATCTACATATATTATTAAGTTTATCGTTGCCTAGTATTCATATAATAAGCCTAAAGCTTAGTTAGGGATTAGGTCGATTTGTGTGAGATTGTCTTCTGTCATTTCTATTTTTAAGCCATCAAAGATAACGCTACTCTGAAACTGGGTTTAAGTGGCTTTCCCAGAGAGTTTGATGTGGCAAGCCGAGCTTTTGCCGGAGCTTCAGAACAGTTCACGGAACTTTTTCCACCCGGGATTCGAAGTTGACCATCCATCACGCCGACAAAAAGGCTTGGTGGAGCTTTATTTATTCGTTTTGAACTTTTGTAAGCCGAGATTTGTGTCGTGATCTAATTTTCTTTTTTTCACTGTATACCCACTGTTTTGTCTTACACAAGAGAAAAAAAGATTGTTAAAATAAGTCACTTGACAATTTAGGAATATTTTGTTGCATAATCCATGTATATTCAGTGAAAGAGATTATGGGGCTTGATACATACATACATACATAACATCACGCCTTCATTCCCAGAGTGGGGTAGGCAGAGCTACAGAAATACCAACAACTCCAAAAAGACATGTTAATAATTCTGTAACCACATTTTGCACAAGTAGGCCGAGATGTTCACAACCCCGTGTGGTTTCCGGGTTAGAATAGTGCCACTCCCTGTCTTCCCGTGGATGTCGTAAGAGGCGACTAAGGGAATAAAGGCTTCTAGTGTTATTGGGCGATGGGCTTGCAACTTGTCACCAATACACTAGTGGGGCTTGATATAATTACTTTAAATCATTTTGTGTTGACGTCTTTTGTTCTAATTATTCATCTTAATTTTATTGAGCATCTGAATAATTAAATTATTTGTGTTTTATACTATTACGACGATCCTGATTAGAGCAAAAATTTTATGAATGCAATGTTATTTTTTTTTTCTGACGACCTCAATGTTATAATTCCTTATAATTTGACACGCCGTATAATCTATACTTTAATATTATATCGAATAATAATTAATAATATTTTTTTTATGATAAGGAAAAGGCCACACGAGCACTCAGGCCACCTGATGGTAAGTGGAATCTGAGACCCATAGACATTTGAATTCTCAAGACTATAATCCTAAAACCTCAAATGCGTTGCCAACCCTGAGGACTACGATGGAATGCCTCTATGCTAGTAATTTCACCGGTTGTCTTATCCCCACACCGGAACACAACAATGCGAACGCTGTTGCTTGGCGGGTGCTTAATGGATTAGATGGTGGTAGCAATCCGGACGGACCCTGCACAGGGTCCTACCACCACTAAACCACTCACCACTTCTGTTTTCGACTGTATTCTTCTTACTACCATTTGCTACTTATCGAACGAAAACTCTGTTATTCTAGAAATTCCGACACAGTCATCAGGGGCCTTTTATTGAACTGGTAAAATCTACCAAATTCCAGACGACAAGATAGGGATAGAGTTATATGACTGCTATAACTGTGTCCCTTTCAATGCCAGGCGATTGTCAGCTATGGTCTCAGATCAGCTCTTGGACAGCACATAATTGCATTGTTCTTCGAATTGGTCTTGTACCTAGAGTACTATCAAAGCACTATACATGTACTATATATGCACTTTCCCATGACGTGTAAAATATGTAAGCGCCTCTAATTATAATAATGCGCACGAAATGCATGTGAACGAAAAGTCAAGAATAACCACACTAACTAACTGGGCTGACATTCTATACGGTAATAACGATATCGTATTTGACGTGTCTCCGTATTGATAACGTTTTGATAACTCTTATGTCATTTACAATAATGGCGACTGTGACATAAACAATTCTAAAACACGTCAAACGCTATATCATTATAACGCAGTAGAATAAAGGCCCTGTTGACATACCTACATAAAGTCACGCCTTTATTCCCAGAGTGGGGTAGGCAGAGCTACAGAATTACCAACAACTCCAAAAAACTTGTTGATAATTATGTAACCACATTTTGCACAATCAGGCCAAGATGTTTACCAGTGTATTAGTGACAGGTGGCAAGCCCATCGCCTAACAGTACCTACTACAAGCCCTTATTCCCTTAGTCGCCTCTTACGACATCCACGGGAAGACATGGAGTGGCACTATTCTAACCCGGCAACCACACGGAAACACCCAGGCCCTGTTGAATTTATTATTTATTGAATGTATACACTTCATTGCAACGTAAACTGTTTTCGTAAAATTAAACGTACTGTTGCAGTAACCCGTTATCACTTCTCACAAGTATAAAAGCTCGCGAATTGTATAGTCAATGAAGAATCCTAGTAAAGTCATTATCGGCGAAAAAACAAAAGTTCATTCGGTCATTGTTTCGGTAGATAAAAAACCGACGTCGAAAAAGCATTGTCCCTCCAACAGGTTTCGTGCCGAAGCTTTTAAAGGATTAAAAAGCGCTCCGAGCGCATTCTTTCTCTTTTGTCGCTGTTAAAAGTTCACTCGCGGACAATGTGAGCTTTAAGCTCCTAATTGCTCGAAAGCTCCAAGCAATTAGTGATTTAATGACCGCTATAAAGACAAAGCTCGTGTTTCTTCTCTAAAAACGTGCTTTAGTGAGATCATAATTATACCCCCGTCAAAAACTACTAATAGGTATTATAAATGCGAACATTTATGCGTCGTTTTTTTTTTCACGCTGCAACGTCTGGACGGATCTGGAGGAAATTTAGAATGGAAATGGCTTGATTATCACAAAGGTCAATTTTCATCCCGGGAAATTAAAAAGTTCCCGAGGGAATAACGATAGTGAATAGTTCCACTCCATGTGTTCCCGTGGATGTCGTGAGAGGCGGCTACGGGAATAAGGGCTTGTAGTACTGATAGGCGATGGGCGGGTTGCAACCTGTCACTACACTGGTAAAATTGTTAGCCTGTTTGTGCAAAATGTTGCTATAAAATTTTCAACAAGCCTTGAATTGTTGGTATTTCTGTAGTTCTGCCTACACACAATCTCGGAATGAAGGCGTGATGTTATATATTAACCACCCGCCAAGCAAGTGTTCGCATTGTTGTGTTCCGGTGTGGGGCTAAGAAAACCGGTGAAATTACTAGCATAGAGGCATTCCATCTTAGTCCTCAGGGTTGGCAACGCATTTGAGGTCTTAGGATTATAGTCTAGAGAATTCAAATGTCTATGGGTCTCAGATTCCACTTACCATCAGGTGGCCTGAGTGCTCGCGTTCCTTCTCCTTAACATAAAATAAAAATAAAAAAACGCACATTGAAATATACTCGAACGAAGTCGCGGTCAGAAGCTAGTTCAGTTACAAAAGTTTTTTAATGGTTGTACAGATTATGATTCAAGAATCGAACAGGAAACTCATCCTGTCCCAGAAAAAGCTATTACCATTCAGGTATCTTCTTTAATGGCAAAGGAAAGAAGGAAGTCTGCCTATATAAAGCCTCTTCAAACAGAAACTAGTGCTTCTCTACATGCTGTTACACTTTCTATTAGTCGCAGACAGCAACATCAACGAAACCAGTACGCCATAGATGGACATAACACAATTTGCGACTCTTGTGACAGGACAATTTCACTTTCGAATTTGGCTAGAAAACGGCATAAATCCCGCTCCCACTCCAGAAGAGCATGCGTCCGTAGCCAAGCTTGTTAGACGAAACCTGTACTCCAAACCACTAAGTGACTCAACCTGTGTTTGTTTGAATAAGGTATGCACATTAAGTCCCCATCATTTTATCTAATTTCACTTTATCAGATTTCATTCCATCGAAAGCTATCTTCTGCTGAACCCATGATGTTTTCAAGAAATCTTGAACGTTAATTACGAGTACTTACATAAGTTTAGGTTGGACTTGTAACGGCGAGAATTGCCTTCCGATGAAATGAAAATTCTGCGTAATGAACTAATGACAAATGATAAGGTATTTCGATAAAATAATAGATACCTCATTAAGTAGCACACGAACACATCTCCAAACTATAAGTAATAATAAAATAACTAAATATCAGCGGACAATCTCACAGTTCTCACACAAATGGACCTAGTTCCAAACTAAACTCTAGGCTTGTACTAAGGCAACGACAACGACAACGATAAACTTACTTATATAGAGAAATACATACTTAAATACATAGAAAACATCCAAGATACAGAAACAACTACTTGCTCATCACACAAAAATCTGCCCCTACCGGGATTTGAGCCCGGGACCACTAGCAAGCTAACGTGTCGTCAAGTCAACTGTATGCTCCCAGTTTTGTTGTGAAAAGCATTGATATAGGAGCCTTACAAGGACATTCTCTTAGCCAATTCACATTTTAATTCTTCGAACATTTATAAACCGGCGAGCCTAAGTTGCCCTGATGTATTAACATAGTAATAAAGAACGCATTTTGAATTTGGACGCCGGTTTTGTCGACGATGCAGCTCGACCAAAGCGGTAGGTACATAGTAGGTAGCTTTCGTGTATGCGACCGCTTATGACAACTTAAATAAATAAATAAATATCAGGGGACAAACAAACAAATCGACCTAGTCCCAAACTAAGCTCTAGGCTTGTACTATGGGTACTAGCCAACGATAAACATACTTAAGTACGCAGAAAACATCCAAGAATCAGGAACAAATATTCGCGCTCATCACTCAAATATTTGCCCTTACCGGGATTTGAACCCAGGACCGCTGGCTTCGGAGGCACGGTCACTCCCAAGTAGGCCAACGTGTCGTAGTTTACTGTAAACATTACTTTACTGTATAAACATCTCAAGTAACTACGTCTGTTTCCCTAAACGCAAGCAAGGCAAACACAGTGGAGTAGCGAGACGCATCCGAAAACGCAAGTCAGTATAGATGCTTACACTGCGTTTTGGTGCAGTCCTTTCGAACCCGGAACCGGTTCTTGTAGCACTCCTCCGCCTGATCGCGTCGAAGCCTTAAGAACATTCTTGTATAAATGACGATTCCCAATTACCGGAGTCAGCTTCCTGGCTATCTACATTTCACGATGAAAGGAGATCTCTTCCTTAGCCAAAGGAGAATTTTCTTTAGGATAAACAATAATTCGGAGATAAATCATTGGACTTTTAATATAAACCCGCTCAATGCGATCGCAAACGATTTTAGAAAACAGACATGCCCGTCCGGCATCTTACTTCAATCCATTTTCGATAACGATAACGTTTGCCGAATGCATCAAAGAGGTATTTGGGCGTTTTTTAAAAAAGCGTCTAAGGACAGAAATTAAGAAAATATCACTTTTCTATTTAGTCACGAAAATTACCCCTGTGTCTATAGTACCGTTGATTTGTACCATCAATGGTACAAGTGATACTACTATGTGTCCTTAGTACCATTAAAAAAGATACTAGTTTATACCGTGTATTTACTTGTGAAAAGAAAAACAAATTAAAAATTATAATTAAATTAAAAATTTCATGTCCCACTGCTATTCGACGGAGCCCTGCCTTACGGCAGGGCTCCTATTTCTGGGAGGTTTTGCCCTTCGGGCATCTAAAGATGCCTAACAAACCTAACCTACCTACTTTTGCGATAATTTCTGAGCTTTGCGGTGATCCTTATTCATAACCAGTTATGAAACCTTGGTTATGAACGTGGCTGAACGGTATATTTTTTGTATGTTTTCGATGCAATGGTACTAGCGACACGTGCTAGTATCGGTAGTACCATTGATGGTACTAAGGACACATAGTAGTATCACTTGTACCATTGATGGTACAAATCAATGGTACTATAGACACAGTAATGAAAATTAGCCATACATTTAGATATGTTAATTTACGTGACGAAATGGAAAAGTTTAAGATTCTTAATTTTTGTCCGTAACGACGTACACTTCTTTTGAAAACCGCTAAGTTAACTAAACGCGTGCAACTTATAGCTAAAGTATACATTGGTATAGCGCGTGTTGCTAACTAGTTATTTAACCCCAATAAACCGTGATCATAAAACGACTTTTATATAAAACTAACACGTTGGAGGTTACTCAGTTGATTAGGATTCGACTCGCTTAGACGGTACTCGGCTGACTCACTCCCATACAGGGTTAGTTTGGCGTTCAAGGGAAAAAGGCAGTATAAGAGTTCAAGTCTGTATGCTCATACGGTCTTTTTGCTTTGGGCAACATTACAGACTAGTCTGCCCACGCGTGGTAGGAACCAAGCCATTTGTTCGTGATATTCGTCAAATAATGTAAGCTTCTAAACAACTTCATGTTCAATGACGTTTACAATGTGTTTAGATGTTAATAAAGATAAAGAGCTGTTTGTATTGTTTAGTTTTTAGTTTAGATTATACTAGCGACCCGCCCTCGTTTCGCTCCGGATTTCAGTATTATACATATAAACTTTCCTCTTCAATCACTCTATCTATTAAAAAAAACCGCATCAAAATTCGTTGCGTAGTTTTAAAGATTTAAGCATAAATAGGGGTATAGGGACAAAAAAAAGCGACTTTGTTTTATACTATGTAGTGATAAAGCCGCTATTAAATTAGTGTTTCTATTAAGTTTTGACCGATACTAATAGCCGTATGACCAATAGCAATCGTCAGATGTTGGACGTTTTGTTCTAAATTAATTAAGTAAATTATTATTTTCGTGTTTTACAGTTTCACGCGACTCGTTCTTCATCTAGGTCATACAATCCCGGGACGGAATTTATTTCTATGCAATACTGGGGCCAGCACCCGTAGTAAATACTTATTCGGAGATTTCTTGATCTGAGAATAAGATGACGCCATTTTGTTTTGTAGTGTCTATATTCTGGCTAATGTAGAAAAGTCAGCGCTATAAAATATAATAAGTAAATAAGACTAGAGAGTTTCTTATTAGTTATCACTCGTCTCGCTATTAACTATTGAGCAGAAATGCAAATTGCAAACACAAGATGCAAAGCAGTTTCTCGCAGCGTGGCGTCTTGCAAAATGCAAATTTGGTATAAACAACCTTATCTAGATCTTGATGAGCTACCGTTTTTGTGCTAGTAAATAGGAATATAATCAACAACACCACAAAGGACGACTTTGTCATAGTAATTTATTTATTTCTACTTTGCACAATACATTAAAAATACAATACTTATTCCTTTAGAAAGAAAGTTCGCGAATTTCGTTGCAGGTAGAATTTACATCATCTAGATTTTATGATTGCGTTATCTGTATTGTTTCGTTCTTATCTTCATATTAAATTGATTATACATGTATGTATTTATTTAGTGCAATTTATATTATTAGAGCATACCAATGTGTAAGTGTACGTGTATAGTTAGACCTTGGCCTCTATTCAGGTGCGTTATAACGATATCGTTTTTGACCTGTTTCCGTATTGTCAACGTTTTGATAACTCTTATGTCATTTACAATAATGGCGACTGTGACATAAACGATTCTTAAACGTGCCAAACACGATATCGTTTTAACGCACCTGAATAGAGGCCCTGATGTTATGTTGCACCGCCACTACAATCTCGGCTTTGCCCAAAAGTAAACAGTATTTTAGGTGTATTCTTTTGGGCAATTAAGATTAAATAAATATTAAGTAATAGTAAAAATGACTGACTTACAGCCACCAGTCCACATGGTTAACAGAGATAGCAGAGGAATTTACCTACTATATTTGGGATGTCGTTTTAGTTCCAAATACACAACCTAATTCGCGATAAAGCTAACCTAGATACTCATTTACTGAGCTAGCAAGGGGTCTTCAAAAGTTGTTCGGTTTTTCGGTTCCGAATAAAATCGGCTAGACTATCATAAGAGCGCATAAGAGCAAGTGAGAAGGATGCACATCTGAAGGTTGTTTTGCTATGAACACATTCAAAAGATGTCAACTGAAAAGTTTATTGATGCCCATGTTAAGTGGACTACAAGGAGACGTATCCAATTTGACCTTATTATAAAGCCATAAGGTGAAAAAGTGCATACAGCTCTTAGTAGTCGAATGTTTAAACCGCGGAGAGATTTGATTTCAGTCAATGACACTTTCGAAAATTGACGGAAAAGTTAAAGATTTTTTCGGTGGGCAAATACAGTAGTGGTGTCTATGACAATAAACGAGTTAGTAGGAACGAAACCGATGAAGAGGCCAAGTCACGATCGGCAGAGTAAAATCCAGACTATCAATTCTTGGTATAGATAAGGTAAAATCAGTTTTACCTGCTGCGGTTGTTAGCGCACTTACTGCGTTAAACTAACAAGAAACGTGTGTGGCGTTTCTCGGAGGTACTTATTGATCTGGTCGAGTGTTTAACCTCGTGATTGTAAGTGAGAATTTGAATCTAAAACTTAGGAAATAAAGTCCAATTACTTTTGCTCTCAAATGCCATTTTCAACGTTAAAACGAATAAAAATGAACTTTATTATAAGTGTAATAAATTTTTAACGAAATTGTCCCGATTATGTTGCTACTATTAGCGCACTGGGTCTCACGAAGCTTTGCTATAAACACGTGATTAGGGTTTCGCCTATTTTGCTGGCGAACCTTAATTCCAAAACTTCGAACTACCAATCAGGAGCCATGTCGCTGTTCCGATTGACTGAAACATAAAACTCGAGGTTTTCCTCAAGCCCGTTTCTAAATTGTGGATACACCTTAAGGCATTTGTGCCACCGCCGACGATGAGCGAGAAGCGAATAAAGCCACCGAACAACCATTGATATAATATATGTCTCTTTATAACCGACTTCAAAAAAGGAGGAGCTTCTCAATTGGTCGAGTTTTTTGTTATGTAAGGTCCCAAAGTAAGGAGAGCGCTGGACAGATTTGTTTTATTGGCTACACTTTCTAGTTCGTCCCATCCAGAACATCATGGGATCTTAGAGAAATCAAGGGACCTCCTCAAATATTATAGTATAGGAATACATAAAGCGATTTTAGTAGGTATTTTCAGTGACAAATCTAGCATTTGCATTCAAAAAGTATCATTCGGTGAAGTGGAACTGATGATGAAGACCACTGATGGCCACCGGAACTCCTCAACGGTACCTATTTCAAGGCTGGCGATAGGATATCTCGTTTAAAATAGTTGAAAGACTACGACGAAGAAATGAAATGGTTTAAAGTTTTAAAAATTTGACTATGACTTTCCGGCGGTGTCGCTTGTTTCTTATTAATTGGGACGACATAATAGTATTATTTTGATCACTAAAAGGTATAAAATAAAATAATATTGCAGCTGAAGTTATTTCTTGCTTTTTGAGGACGATTTTTAATTTTTTATTTCGTGTTTTTTTTGTGCAGTGTGTACAGCCAGCGATCAACTATTAATGTATGTGTGTCTCTTTTATTGACACGGGATATCTTTTGTTCGTTTATTTAGCGAGAAAAGAGTCGACAGCACTCACACTACGTCAGCAGTCACTTCCTACTTGGCAGCGGTGGGCCAAATACCTAGCTGCAATAAGGTTCTATGGTTAAACAATTGTCCGTAACAGGACACATCTGCCTGGCTATCTGACCTTTATCGAAAATCGACACGTAAATGAGCCGTGGGCTCTGAATCTGGCAAAAAATGCGAGAATTGACGGAGAAAATAAATGAACTTCGTTTATTAAATAGAATCACTTAGGATTGGGGCTGAAACCTCCCTTAAAGCTCAATTAAGGCGCTTCTCGGGAAAATGGAGTTGTATTTTTTGCGAAATGTATTAACGAGATACTTAACTAGAAACTTTGGTAGGGTTACGAAAAAATCTAGTAACTTAACCACTTCATTTCTTTTAGTGTATAGTAGGTACTTGGAAACATTTTACTATGCGGCTTAATATCGGTTCAATCACCATCGGTGCAGTCACCATCAAAAATATCAGAGCATATAAGGTGATCAAAAATATTTACACATTCTTTTGTGCCTGTAAATATAGAGTTCTAGTTCAGATATTTTCGAGCACCTTACTTGTTTCGATATAATTGATGGCGTGGCGACAGTACCATAATTATCATGTCATAAAATAAACTAAATTTAACTTTACGTTTTAATCATATTAGTCCAATCTGTAGGGACTTAAAAGGCCTTTTGCTTTACAAAAGGTGGAGCATAGATTTTTTAATAGATTTTATCAAGGGGGTCCTAATTAAAATCCGCGTTTTCGACCTTAGGGGCGAGCGTAGCCAGGTCCAAGTTCAAAAACTTAGAATTTTATCAGGACCCAATTACTTAACAATATAAATAAAATAAACTATGCTCCACCTTTTGTAAGGCACCAACTTCTACAGGATAATATAACAAAAACAAACAAACAAAGCATTAAAGTTTTTACAAAACCACCAAACCAAATTTCTGACCCAGATTTGAGCCATAGTTTAACATTGGTAATGTATAAAATACAAGACAAATTAAAAAAAAACTTATTTGTAACTAACATTTCCAACGTCCGTCCAAACAACGTATGGGTTGGCAGAGTGCGAACGAATACAAATTATGTGCAAAAAAGGGAAGCACGTAGTAGGCACGTTTGACAAACATAAACGCTATGTTAGGTAGCGCCAAATGGGTCATACACGCTCTTAAAAACAAAAGTTTTCTTTCCTGTGGTCAATAGTTAAAAGCTTGTGTGCTTATAAGTTGTTTTTATATGATAGGTCTAAAGCAGTCCTGACGCCGTTTATGCGGGAATGGACTTAGCCAGAAAATTAGACCTTAAAAACGTTAACTTCCGGCGTGTCCACAGGAAAGACGATAACCTAAATCTGTGTATGACCCACATACTCTATAGCTCCGGTAAGAGACCCTTTGCGAGACTGCCTTCGTCTACACTTTACTTATTTCTTTTTCTCTTCTTGTTCTAGAGAGTATTGGTACGCTCTGCCCACTTGATAGAAGTTTATAACAGCCACGGATAAATTAACCGAGAACATGAGCCAGTTCTTTGGCTCGATCACAAGCGAGTAGCGAGACCAAATGACACCTGTCACAGCGAGTGAGAAAGACTGGGACAAAGATATGGTCGACGCAGGCCGGTTTATGTCGCCTAGACCAGCGATCACCAAGCCCTGAAATTATCACTTTAATTTATAAATTTTAGGGGACAATATCACACAAACTTATATAGAGAAATACATAGAAAACATCCAAGACTCAGGAACAAATATTCGCGCCCATCACACAAATATCTGCCCTTACCGGGATTTGAACCCAGAACCGCTCGCTGGCTTCAGAGGCAGGGACACTCCCAACTAGGCCAACGTGTCGTCATAACTTTATAAGAGAACATCCAATATTGTCTTAACGAGGTCGTTTTTATGTCCGTATGTTTGTTAGGCTTTCAGGGGTAAACTGCTGGACCAATTTCTAGCCGGCTGGCCGTAGCTCGAGCCCCGAGGCAGGACTTACATACATAGGTACTTTTTAACAGCGAGAGCGATAATCACTTGTACGTGGACAAAATCGCAGGTAACAGCTAGTTTACTATGTAAATAATAAGTCAACATTAAATGTCGTTTAATAACTTACCCACTTAAAAGAAGGGGCCCAAAAAAATATCGTCTTTGGTCCTAAAATTGCAAAATAATACGTTTTAGAGACGTTGATCAGCTGATGACCATGGTGATCCACTGACAGAGAAAACTGTCATATCTAAAAGTTCTCAGGGCACAGCTGGCCAGCGTGTCAGAACGCGAAATATTTTCTTGGAAGGTACAGCCCAATTTTTCATAATATCTACAAAACATTCGAAAATTGAGAAAATCGTACAAGTTTAAAGGGAGAGAAACGTTATCGTATTCCATGTAGACATTTGTAGGTTCTAAATCATATTGAACACCGGGACACTATGGCAGCGCAAGAGAAACGGCGAGAAGCGTGTCTAAGGGTAGGCTATATTAGGGTAAACCATCGTTTCATCGAATTTAACTTCATACATACATACATAACATTACGCCTTCATTCCCAGAGTGGGGTAGGCAGAGCTATAAAAATACCAACAACTCCAAAAAGATTTGTTGGTAATTCTGTAACCACATTTTGCACAATCAGGCAAAGAAGTTTACCAGTGTATTAGTGACAGGTTGCAAGCCCATCGCCTAACAGTACTACAAGCCCTTATTGCCTTAGTCGCATCTTACGACATTTACGGGGAGACATGAAGTGGCACTATTCTAACCCGGCAACCGCACGGGGAATTTCACTTCATGTATAGTATAATTTCATCGACTTTTTCTGCTAAAACCATGATGTTTTCGACTACGAAAATAATTTAACAGCGATGCCATTCGATGAAATAAAAATTCTGCGTATTGGTACTTTCGTTGAAAGGTGTTTCGATAAAAGGATGGTAAATACCCCTATTAGATGATCTAAGGGTGGGTGGCCAGTGACTAATTCGACTGTTTAAGAGTTATCATTTTAGAAAGGAGGGGTTGCAAGGCCTGAAGTGCAATAGGGTGTACATAATCCAGTCAAATTTGTTTAAACTATAATGTAATGAAATAAAGTTCACTTCTCTTTGAAAATGGCATTATATAGCAAAAGTAATTGAACTCTATTTCCTTGCTGATAGATGCAAATTCCCACTAGCAAAATTCTTCGTTTTTAGTGTGATGGGCGTTACGAGGATATTCAATTTATTTGCCTTACCGGCTGGATGGTTCCATAGGGGCTGTAGTGATGAAGGTACGAATCTATCACACACAGATATCACTGCTTTGTATAAACCAGACATACCTCAAAATTTAAAAAAAAACCTATAAGTAGCTCGTTAGAATGCGAGCGTGCGATACTATTTTGCATAGGGATATTTATAGAAAATAAACACAGTGTAAGACGATAGTCTTCATTTTTTCTTTAAATGGTTCAAGTCATTTTTTTCCTACAACGTATAATGCAATAAATAATTTGAATTTGAATTTGATATGGATAATGCCCAGTGGGACATTTATGACGGCTACAAAATTGACAATTGTAACAGACTCAAAATATCAGAAAAATTACTAAAGCATAGAAGAAATTCTATTTTTTTTTAACTTTTTACAGCTGATATAATTCCTGTCATAGGTAATAGGATATGCTAAAAGACAACACCATACTTACCTCACTAATAGGTCTAAAAAGTAAAATTCCTCAGCCCGAAAACGGGCCAAAATAGATCTCAATGAAGTCAATATGGGACTTACCGAAGCGCGTGGAGCTATCCCCATGCGCTTCTGTTTAGTCTACAAGAGAAAATAATCTTCTAACGAACAATTGTCCCCGCGTGTGAACTCCATGGTAGTGACTACAAATAACTCGACATTGGCGAAATACACCTTAACAGGAGTGAAAACCATTAATTAAAATAAGAATTAGCATTAAGGCAATATGCCCGAAACGCGTAGTCATAACAATTTAATGGCAGGAACAGTCCTTGAAAATAAAAGGGTGACGAGCGTGGACCCATTCCGAGGTAAATTAACGCGAAGTGTGGGCCATCTAACAGGGTCGTAAATGTGTTATTAAGGCGGCTTCATCCCGCGATGGCCCATTTTGTTTGGTCAACTACTTAGATGAAAGGGGTCAAATATATAAGTTTTTGTTTAAATATTGCTGAAACAATACATAAAGATAAGGATAACGTTGACAAATGTCCACATCGTCCAATTCCCACATTGTCCAATTCCCAAATTGACCAATGCCCACATTGTCCAATTCCCACATTGTCCAATGCCCAAATTGACCAATGTCCACATTGTCCAATTCCCAAACTGACCAATGCCCATGTTGTTTAATTCATATAAATGTCAAATTCCCACATTTCCTATATTTACTTGAGAGATGAGACAAAGAAAATCTAATTTTAACTTAAACTAGGTCGCAAGACCGCCTGCTGTAGAAAACGGCAAATAAGGCAATGTCAATCCTTGATGCTACAGTCAAGGACTTTAATTGTTATGCCACTATTGAACCCTGTCATAATGACAGGCTTACATTAATGATAAACGCTATCATATATAGATAGTCTGATTGTAGGTACAAATTGTGGTTACAGAATTATCAACAAATCTTTTTAGAGTTGTTGGTATTTTTGTAGCCCTGCCTACCCCACTCTGGGATGAAGGCTTGATGTTATGTATGTATGTATGTTGCTCTGCCCATGCAGGGCGTCACATGTATGCATGGTTATTTATACCCTCCACCTGTAACCTGTAATGTGACATGCAATAAAATATAATATCTATATTTATACTTCAGTCTCAAAAAGTTTTAAGCTGTTCTTTGAACGCGACAACGCGTTTCTAGAAATACACTTTCGTTCCCTGGGCACTGACAAAAAACTTTACTTCAAGGTCATTGAAGGTTGGTATCGCCTTAGCACCAACGAGAGGATCATCAAGAGAGCGTAAATGCGTGCCTAACGTAGGGTTACCAGATCCAAAAGAAAAAAATAACGACTGGGAAACATTCCGAACATTGTGTTTGTCGGCATTCTACGGGTATAATTGAAAGATTTCGTTATCCTACTAGCCTAGTAATCACTACATAGTATAAAACAGAGTCGCTTTTTCTGTCCCTATATCCCTATGTATGCTTAAATCTTTAAAACTACGCAACGGATTTTGATGCGGTTTTTTTTAATAGATAAGAGTGATTGAAGAGGAAGGTTTATATGTATAACACTATAATCCGGAGCGAAGCGAGGGCGGGTCGCTAGTAATACTATAAATCAGATGAACTTTGGAATGGAGGTAGATCATATCTTCGATTAACTGATAGGCTACTTTTAATCTCGAAAAATTTTAAAGTTCCTGAGTGAGTAACGATAATTGAAATCTACGCAGACAAAGTCGGGGGCAGAAGCTATAAGTTTAAAAACATTAGAATATAATATAGACATGGATATTTATCTAATAATTTGAGAAATACCTGTCTATAGTAATAGTTATGTGGTTTTTTAGATGTTTTTTTTTTAAAAAACCTCGGTTGGTACCAAGTTTAAAATGTTTATGTGCACTTACATAAAAAAACTTTTTTTCAATTGTGTTAATCCCGGACGTCTAAGAGTTTTATTGTAAATTTCCGCGATTTTTACACATACATACTCGCGCAAAATATAATTCCTTCCGGATTCCGGACAACCGTTAAAATTCAGGCCCGGAAAATTCCAAACGTGTGTGGCAACCCTAGCTTAACGAGCCCTCTAATAAATCTTAGACACGTCCGAACCAAGATAATGAGGTACTGTCTCATTTGTTTTTTATTAGCACCTTTCTTGCTAGTGGCACAGTGCTGCGTTCAAATTATATATAAATTCTGTTTTGTGGCAGTGAACGTGTTAAGACCAGATAATGACTTGTAAAATATTTTCTCACTTACGTGCATACCTATATGTATAGAAAAACCATTTATTTATTTATTTATTAAAGATATGCCAACAGCAAACATATCGATCGTTAATTTTATAATATAGCCTAACGACATTGTAGAAAAAATAAATGAATACAACATACATTGTAAGTACAATAAATGATTTGATTTTTTTGATTTGAAACAACTGAGCAAAATAAAAGGAAGAAAAAATCTGATCAATAATTAGAGATCATGGGCAGTATAAAAATTAAAAAGCGAGCAGTTTTTTTAGGTGCATCCCAATTTGTGAGGTCATTGACAAAAAAAAATCACATATGGCAAGACCACAGCCATATGACCGCATCGATTGACGTCACAATGCCACAAACCACAGATGTAGTGCCAGTAGTGCCACATACATTAAATGTAATCATCAGAGAGAAAACCGTAATGTCCATCAATCTTAGTGTCAAGCGTTTATTTTGATAGATGGCTTAATATCACAGATAATGCAAGTAAAAGTTTGACCATAGACAATTGGCGGGAATTAACTTTCTCTCTTTATGGTTTAATAGCGCTCTAAAACTTGGTAAATAACATTTAACTTCAGGAGAATTTAAGTCGCCGTTATTGTGCGAATTGCAACCCTAAGTGGCTGTCGGGCGAAGAGGTTCTGAAGTGGCGACCACGTAGCGGAGGGCGAAGTGTTAGCACACAAAGTGAACTGACGTTATAAAGGTACACGGAAACCTGCTACTGAGGTAGCGTTTCTAGATCCAGCGACGTGTTTTAGTGGTGATGATGATGAATAACTATTAGCTATAACGTCATAAGCTTAACGTGTGTACGTGTAGGTAAGTGTCTCTCTGTGGTTTCACAGCTCCCAAACGGATGAACAACGGGTACACTAGGTGTGCACTAAGAAATTATTTTTCGATATCCGACCCCTAGCTACTAATAGAAAAAAAAACACGACCTTTTCTTTAAAAACATCATAGAAGGAAAGATAGAGGGAAAGAGAGGCAGAGGGAGACCGAGAAGAAACTTTGAGCAGATAAAAGAGAAGGTTAAGCATCCAGGAACCAGGAACCAGGAAGTCAAGCAGTTGACGAAGGACCGGAGCGGTTGGCGATAATTCCACCGACATGAGCATGGCTCTTCAACAAATAGATAGAGATATGACCCCTAATGAAAAGATATATAAGGAGCAAAGCGGGAACCTAATTCTACGCGTACAAAGGTGTCTGTTACATAAAACACTACGAAGTTGTCGATGGCATACAAAGAGAAGGAAATGTCATGTCAATGTTGGGACATAGAGTCCTCCTCCTGTCAATGCGTATAGATATGAAATAGATAGAACGGTACAGTACAATTATTTTGAGTTTACCACTGACAGATGGATTGCCTTTATTTAATTTTGAGCTTAAATCTCATACAAATAAAATAGTTATTACTATATCGTTAGACGTGGGTAACAGTATTCTGAAAATTGCTTTATTTGTAAGAAGTTAAAGTTGATAATTAAATGAAGGCAAACTCTCTGTCAGTGGTAAACTTACAGTGATCGTACTGTAATACGGCGCGTAAATCAAGGACCACTCCTATGTTGTTGCAATAAGGTTCTAGACGTGTGCTTTTTGTTGTGGTTCTAGTTTAGGGCTACCATCTTTCCAAGTACTGATAAAGAAAATAAATCAAAGTTATAATTTATAATTTATAGTTTGATAATTAAGATCCGCATGGCGATCAAAATTCTTAGTTTTATCAAAATTTGGAAACACGACCAAAGGAACCCTATTAGTTACTAAGCCTCCGCTCTCCATTCGTCTGTTTGTCAGCGCGCTGGCGGGCGGGTCATGAGATACTTTCTCGTGACCCGTAATAGGCAGCAGTTGAAATTTTTCCAGAGTGTGTATTTCTATTGCTGTCATACAACATAAAAAAAAGGACAAGACTAGTACGGAATGGTACGCAACCCTTAGTAAGCGAGTCCGACTCGAGCTTGAAAGGTTTTACTATTTACTTCACTTGTTATAGCACTTCTTCACACGTTGTTGTAGGGATTATTCTAGACCCCAGGGCAGCAGGGTGGATAAAGCATCCGTCACTGTCGCACATACATACTGTTTGGAGAGTGACAGATGTTTTATCTACATCGATAAACAAGACCGTAATAGGAATAAGACTATCTGTTGAAACAAAGACAGGGTGACAGCCCTATTCTAGTATAACTGTACGTAATGCATTTTCATCAAGTACTTACTGTCATGAAGACAGCCATAGAGGATCGCAAGAAGGCATAATTTTGCAATAAACCGCTAGATGTCAGCATGTGTCAATGACGAGCGCAGCAATGAATAATTTATAAAGTTCTTTGTATAAAATCAGTAACTGTAATAGTTGCAATAAATAAATCACGATAAATAAACCATACCAAATAGGTAACCTTTTGACAACAATCTAAACTGATGGTGAATATTGTATAAATGAATAAAAAATAAATATTACAGGACAATGTCACACAAATTGACCTAGTCCCAAACTAAGCTCTAGGCTTGCACTATGGGTACTAGACAACGATAAACTTACCTACTTATAAAGAAAACTATATATTTAAGTAAGTACATAGAAAACAGCCCGTAGCCCGTGTGGTTGCCGGGTTAGAATAGTGCCACTCCATGTCTTCCCGTGGATGTCGTAAGAGGCGACTCAGGGAATAAGGGCTTGTAGTATTGTTAGGCGATGGGCTTGCAACCTGTCACTAATACACTAGTAAACTTCTTGGCCTGATTGTGCAAAATGTGGTTACAGAATTATCAACAAGTCTTTTTAGAGTTGTTGGTATTTCTGTAGCTCTGCCTACCCCACTCTGGGAATGATGGCGTGATGTTATGTATTTATGTATGTATGTACATAGAAAACATACAAGACTCAGGAATAAATACTCGTGCTCATCACACAAATGTCTACCCTTGCCGGGATTTGAACCCAGGACCCCTAGATTAGAAGGCAGGGTCACTATACCAACTAAAAGGCTAGCATGTTACATATACCTACCTTAAGTAAAGCGCTGACCAAGAACACAGAGCACACGGTACCAATCTGATGCAACCCGAATTGACCTCAATAGAATCGTACGACGACGGAAACGCTGATGCAGCAGCACGTGTGGCAGCAGTGCCCGCGCCCGCGGCCGCCGCCGCCACGACACTTCGTTTCTAACATCGATCGGGTCGACACCTTATTAGTTGTAAGAAATTATTGTAATTTCAGTTAATAAATATCCTTAAGTAAATTTCGGTTTTTTTTGAGTCCTCCGGCTGAGGCTTTCGTTTGTGGCGCAGTCGGTAGGATACTCGCGAGCCGGGCCGCGAGATCGCGAAAAGGATTTACCGAAAATCCCAGCATCCCGTGACCGGTGGAGACTATCAAGCCTTTTACGAGTATCCAGAATCTACGAAGCAGCGCCGGAGTATCCAGACATTGATAGCAGCTCAAAAGTGCCGGGATGTTCATGTAAGTGCACCACAGAATTACTCGTAGTGTTGCTATCCTTCCTTTTAGGTACCCCTTAAAATATCCAAGATTGCTCAATCGCGAGAGTCTAGGGAACGTTTAGTAGATAGGAATAGGGCATTGAATTCAAGTACGGAATCCCATAGTTCTAGCAGCTCCGAAGATCAGGAGGTGGTGAGAATGGCTACCGACCCTGATGTAATTTTCAAGGCCTTACGCCATGTTCCCGAGTTCGACGGGAACCCGAACGTGTTAACTAGATTCATAAGAATATGTGACCAGTTAAATGCAGCATACACCCAGGAGAGAGATAACCTGGGCAACTTATGCGTAATAAATGGTATTTTAAATAAGATCACAGGATCGGCTGCAAGAACTATTAACTCTAATGGTATTCCTGACGACTGGGCTAGCATAAGAAATGTAATTATTAACAACTTTTCCGACCAGAGAGACGAAACCGCTCTTTATAATGATTTATCAGTGCAGGTTCAAGGGCCAAGCACACCCCAGGAATTTTTTGATAGGTGTCAAACTCTATTTAGTACTATTATGACATATATTACCCTACACGAGACCGTACCTACCACTGTATTAGCTAAGAGGGAGCTTTATAAAAAATTAACTATGCAGACCTTTATAAGAGGGTTGAAAGAACCCCTTGGATCTCGTATTAGGTGTATGAGACCGGAGACAATTGAAAGGGCACTTGAATTCGTCCAGGAAGAGCTAAATACAATTTATTTGCAACAGAGAAATGATTCGCTAGTGCACCCTAAGTCGCATGCGGCTCAGCCGAATTTGCGCCCTTTCCAAACCCCCGTAACTTCATCCCCTCTGCCCATGGCAACAAAACCCTTTACTTTCAGCAATCAAATGATTCATAACGCCCAACCGCGTCCTCAAATGACCCCGCAATTCAAGTTTCACGCTCAAAGCGCACAGCCCCAGCAGTTCCAGCATCAAGCCCCTTATAGGATGCAATCCCGTACCCAACAAATGTTTAGGGCCTTACCGCCAAACTATAACCCGAGGAGCAATGTCTTCAGACTTCATCCCAGACCACAGACGGGCCCTCAGCCCATGAGTGGAGTATCCCACTTTGCCCCCAAAGTTTTACCGCCAACAGCGGCAGGACAGGGTTGGCGTAACCCAGGAAACCCGAATTCAACCAATTACTTTCAAGCCGCAGACATAAACGTTAACGACTGTACCAGTTACAATGACACGAACGACTATGAAAATTACTATTACGCCGACAGTGACAATTTAGACTTCGACCCACATAATAATGACGGCAACAGTTACGATTGTATGTACGACCCATATTATTGCCAAAATTCCCAGCAGGCAATCTGCAACACCGACGGACTACAGGTAGAGTTGGATACCCAACCTCAACCTTCTACTAGCGGGAACGAGGATTTTCGGAAATCCAAGACGTCACGCAAACCAAAATAGAGATTAACATCCAGACACAGAGACAATTACCCTATATACGAATAGAAAATCCACCACTAAATTTGCTAATCGATACAGGTGCTAATCAATCCTTTATAAGCCCAGAGGCAGTGAAAAGATATTTTTCAAACATTCCACTAAACTATGAACCATTCGAAGTTACAAACGTGCACGCTACAACTAGGAACGACTACTCTATTACTGTATCATGTTTCCCGGAATTTAATGAGTCAGACGGTATTAAGTTATTCGTATACAAATTCCACGATTATTTCGATGGGATTATAGGACTCGATTTATTAACCAAATTTGAAGCAAAAATCGACCTTAAGAATGAAATTTTAAAGACGCGATTTGCCTCGAATGTCATTAAAATGTTCAACTCTAGAAATGTAAATTTATACGAGGACATCGTTCCCGCCAACTCTTCCAAATTGATGAAAGTACCCATAAACGCCCCGGATGGCGACGTGCTAGTCCACGAGCAAGTAGTGTGCAATTGCCTCATACGCGAGTGTATAACAACCGTCACTAATAGTCGCGGAATACTGGAAGTTGAGAACCAGACAGATAATGACATGATTTTTTCCTTAGACCGGCCCGCGCAGGCGGAGGTATGTAATATTGAGTGCACACGCACCGAACAAGCGCATGAGTCATCGCGTCGCGCGAGGGAAGTAGTGCCCCGTCTGCGTACAGAGCATCTAAACGCCGAGGAAAAAGCTAATCTAATTACGCTTTGTTCTCGGTACCCAGATGTTTTTTACCTCGAAGGTGAACCGCTATCCTTTACCAATAAAATTAAACACTGCGTAAGGACAACGGACGAGATCCCAGTACACACGAAAAGTTACCGTTACCCATTTATCCATAGAGACGAGGTTAGAGACCAAATTTCGAAAATGTTAGAGCAGGGCATCATTAGACCCTCAGATTCGGCTTGGAGTTCGCCCATTTGGGTGGTACCAAAGAAATTAGACGCTTCCGGTAAAAGAAAATGGCGTTTAGTCGTGGACTTTCGAAAGTTAAACGACAAGACTTATGACGACAAATACCCAATCCCTAACATTACTGATGTACTTGACAAATTAGGAAACTGTCATTACTTTACTACCCTCGACCTAGCCAGCGGATTTTATCAAGTAGAAATGGACCCCAACGACATACAAAAAACAGCTTTCAACGTAGAAAATGGACATTTTGAATTTCTTAGAATGCCTATGGGATTAAAGAATTCACCCTCCACCTTTCAAAGGGTGATGGACAACGTTCTAAGAGGGTTACAGAATTCCATTTGTTTAGTTTACCTTGACGACATCATCGTCTTCAGCACAAGCCTCCAGGAGCATATAGTTAACTTAGAGCGAGTTTTCCAGCGACTCAGGGAGTCTAACTTCAAATTGCAAATGGACAAGTCAGACTTTTTGAGGTTAGAAACGGCATATTTAGGACATATCATAAGCAAGGATGGTGTTAAACCCAATCCAGACAAAATCAAGGCGATAGAAGGATATCCGCTACCCAAGACTTCAAAAGAAATAAAGCAGTTCCTAGGACTTGTGGGCTACTACCGTAAATTCATACCCGACTTCGCACGCACGACTAAACCACTGACGCAATGCCTAAAGAAAGGCCACAAAATTACATTAGACTCAAACTACATTACCGCATTCGAGAAGTGCAAAAGACTACTGACTAACGACCCGATATTAAAATACCCTGACTTTAAACGTGACTTCCTTTTGACCACTGACGCATCTAACGTAGCTATAGGTGCAGTACTTTCTCAAGGCCCCATAGGCTCGGACAAACCCGTCGCCTATGCATCCCGAACACTAAACGATAGCGAGTTAAATTACAGCACTATAGAGAAAGAATTACTAGCAATAGTTTGGGCAACCAAATACTTCCGCCCTTATCTGTTCGGGAGAAAATTTAAAATTTTAACTGATCATAACCCTCTGAAATGGATAATGAATATTAAAGACCCTAACTCGAGACTTACTAGATGGCGACTGAAACTTAGTGAGTACGACTTTACGATAGAATATAAGAAAGGGAAGTTCAACACTAACGCTGACGCCTTGTCACGAATAGAGCTACACAACGAGGAGGTTAGTTCTATAGTAGCAAACGCGACCGACCGCCCAACCGTTTTAGATGGCTCTACCACTGATACAGTACATACCGACATGGAGAACCCAATACTAGAAATCCCAATTACAGACGAACCCCTAAATAAATTTCACCGACAAATATCCCTGACAGTGACTGGGGACATAAAAAGAAAACCCACAGTGACCAAACCGTTTGATACCCACACCAGAACTGCAGTACAGCTGTCCGAATCTAACCTCGAAGAAGATCTCATTAATGCAATCAGGGAATATGTATCTCCTAAAATAAAAACTGACTTACTAATAACCCCCTTCTTGGCTATGTATAAAATCATCCCTATTTTACAGAGCAAATTCGTTAGTTCCACAATGAACCTTGTACTAACCAAAGTTGAATTAGAAAATGTCAAGGAGTATCTCAAACAGCAAGACCTAATACGTTGTTATCACGAGGGTAAAACCAACCACCGAGGTATCAACGAGTGCTACCTATCCCTTTCTCGAAAATACTTTTGGCCCAAAATGAAGGAACACATAACTAAATTTATTAATGAATGTATCATCTGCGGCCAGGCGAAATACGACCGTAACCCGATCCGCCAACAATTCAATATAGTACCGCCCGCAACAAAGCCCTTTGAAATAGTTCATATGGACCTTTTCACTTGCCAAAACGAAAAGTATGTAACCTTTATGGACGTCTTTTCCAAATACGGCCAGGCGTATCCACTAAGAGACGCCACCGCGTTAAGCATATTGCAGGCCCTTCTCGTATTCAGCACCCACCATGGACTCCCACTTACTATTGTGACCGATAACGGGACAGAATTCACAAATCAAATGTTTTTGGAATTCACCAGACTTTACAAAATTAGACACCATAGGACCCTACCACATTCCCCTAACGACAACGGCATAATCGAACGATTTCACTCAACCCTGCTAGAACACATACGCATCCTGCACTTACAGAAGAAGAACGAACCCATAGTAAATTTAATGCCTTACGCAATCATAGCTTATAACAGCTCCGTGCATAGTTTTACAAAATGCAGACCGTTTGATATCATTACAGGACATTTTGACCCCAGGGACCCTATCGACATAGACCTGACGGAACACTTATTACAACAATATATACAGACACACCGAGAACAAATGCAGACCGTCTACGACACCATCAATGAACGTTCATTAGCCGACCGGACCACCCTCATAGAAAATAGGAATAAGAGTAGAGAACCCCGGGCTGAGTATGAACCCCAGCAGCAGGTGTTCATTAAGAACCCTGCAGCAAGCCGCCAAAAAATTGCTCCCCGTTACACCCACGATACGGTCCTAGCGGACCTACCGATCCACATATACACGTCCCGCAAACGCGGCCCCATAGCGAAAGCTAGGCTTAAACGCGTCCCTAAATCCCAGAAATTGTTGCAGGATTTCGCTGACGCTGACGCTCGTACTGGTGACACAGGCTCAAGAGATAAAACTTGAGAGCCTGTCCGAAGGACCCGGAATACTCCCTTTTCGACTTGGACCTATGAATCTTATAACCCACTATCATACCTTCCTACAGTTCATTGACCTAACCGTAATAGAAAATAATATTAATTTAGTTAAAAGTCAACTGACAGAGACCGACAACAGATTGAAAAATGAGACTTACTGGTTATTTGAAACGCAAGTTGAATACCTAAAGTACAAACTGGATAAAAGTGCTTATCAGTTACAAAGCCTTGAACCTACGCGTCATAAGAGAGGCCTCGTCGACGGGTTAGGTTCGATCGTAAAAAGTATTACAGGGAATTTAGACCAAACTGACGCAATAAACTACAATAATGCTATCAGAGTTTTACAGGAAAACCAAGATAGGATTATTTTGGAAGCGAATAACCACATAAGTCTTAACAAAGAATGGATGATGTACCACGATCAAATCGTAGCTCAGATAGTAAAAAATCAGGCAAAATTAAATGAAACCCTAAACCTGATATTAACTACATCAAGTTTTACAGGAAAAACCTTGCTCAAAGTCGCCAAGATCGATCAACTACTGACAATAATTGAAGATAACATAGACGAGTTAACTCTCGAGCTGAGTAGAATAGAAAATATTTTAGCCTTTACTCGTACTTCTAGCATGCATCATACTATGCTAAGTATAGATAGTCTTAGTAGTATGATGAAATCACTTAGTAATATATACAGTAAGAATCAAATATTAGATTTAGACCTACGGGAATATTATGACATAATAACCCCAGGGTCATATTATAGTAAGGATAAAATAGTTTTTATATTTAAGTTCCCTATAGTAGCTTCCCAGACTTACGAGCTGTTTAAACTTCCCATACTCCCTAATAAATTCAACCATGCTCTTATACCCTTACATCCTTGGATAGCAACTTACGGTAAGTCCTACGTGTACATAGAGGCAGAATGCCCGAAGTTCCAAAATCGGTACCTTTGCGACACTAAACTTAACCAGCAAACGAGGACAGAACCTGACTGCATCCAACGACTCATCACGGATCAAGTACTAGACGGAGGTTGCCATCAAGTCACCATATCATTGACTAAGGAAGCTGTAGAACCCCTAGACGACAGACACTACGGAGTATTTTTCCCCGAGCCAACAAAAGTACAATTAACGTGTGACCGAGACGACTACAGCACTTTAAACGGAAGTTATCTGATAACCATCCCACACAAATGCAAGCTGCGCACGAAGGAGTTCACCCTGGTAAACTCCAACGATCGCGTCGAAGGACAACCAGTACGAATCCTGAATCTACCCGCCAACATAGAACCTGCAGAAGCCGCACCCCGCGCTACCCTTTTACTCAACTCAATCAACCTCAAAGGACTCAATATAATACACGAGAAAATTGCATCCCAGAAACCAATTACCCAGAAGAAACAAGAGGTCAATTCAATCTACCACACTACCATACCCTTCTACGGAATAATATTAAGTGCATGTGCACTCGCTAGTGCCCTTGTATGCCGCCACCACCTAAAGAAACGCCGGCAACATAGTATTGAACCAGCGGACAACGACACCAACCCCGGCCGAGGAAATCAATCTGGAAGTCCAGTTACTGCGCCCCGCAGCAAGACCGACCTGCCAGCAACATTTTTCATAAACCTGAAAAAATAGTCGCTGTTCTTCAGGAGGGAGGTGTTACATATACCTACCTTAAGTAAAGCGCTGACCAAGAACACAGAGCACACGGTACCAATCTGATGCAACCCGAATTGACCTCAATAGAATCGTACGACGACGGAAACGCTGATGCAGCAGCACGTGTGGCAGCAGTGCCCGCGCCCGCGGCCGCCGCCGCCACGACACTTCGTTTCTAACATCGATCGGGTCGACACCTTATTAGTTGTAAGAAATTATTGTAATTTCAGTTAATAAATATCCTTAAGTAAAGAGTCCTCCGGCTGAGGCTTTCGTTTGTAGCATGTCGTGTTGTTGGTAAACATTAAGTCTTAATTATACTGGGTAAAAACCATATTACTTTTACATAATATTATGGTATTTTCAAGGTTACGATAGCCCTTCTTGACAGTAATGGCAGCCGAGATAGAAACAATAGCATAACACGTCAAAAGCATTATTTTTATTCTTTACCGTGTTGAAATAGAGCCCAAGGAAAGCGGAGATCATGTACCCATTTTCCTGCTCCATCATTGAATGAGTTTTAAGATACCATAATATTCCATTTTAAGCTCATTCCAATAACGGAAACTGGTTCAAAATGGCCTTGCAAAATGTGACCTTAATATGGACACTAAGCTATGACAAAGAAAACAAACATTTAGTTTAGTACAAGTTTGTAATACAAAGATACATAATTATAACGTCATCTGTGAAAATTTTAGTTCCATCATGTTAACTTTAAGAGGACTCCTCCAGCAAGAAAAACTCTTCATCTAAGCCCACTCAATCAAAAAACCCAAAGCAAGCAAAGATTCCTAAATTATATTTGTAATAACAGTTCTCATATAGATTGGCTACTAACCTTAGTCATTAAGAGCTTTCTAGCGCCACTCAAAATGCACGGTCCAGCTAACGTGGCCTCTACGAAAAGCAAATTTTAAGGTTCAAGCGCTAAGGAAATGAAGAGGCAAGTAAGATCATGTTAGATTGGTGTTGTGCTCAATGGAGTGAGTCACTCAGTTCTATTATCTATCCGCAGCGAAGGCGAAAGTGTTTGGTTAACGAAAGTGCTTATATTTCTTAGTAACACATTGATTGAGTTACGTACATTAGACGTTTTTAATTGGGAGTACCGGTTCCGTTTCGGGTTTGTTACACGTTAGACTCATTAAAGAGTTGTTATTTGATTACTTGATATTTGATCATACATTAAGATTAGGCTTACAAGCCAACGACGACATAGATGATTTTCTGAACATTTACACAATTCTCAGGCTCGAGATTACACAGTAAAAACGATATCACCTTTGAAGCGTTTCCGTATTGTCAACGTTTTGATGACTCTTATGTCATTGATAATAATGGCGGCTGAGTCATAATTCTTAACCTATTCTAAAACACGTCAAACGCGATATGGTTATAACGCAGTAGAACAACAGAGGCCCTGTACCCTTACCATGAGTTACAGTTACGATACTCGCTAGAGATTCTAATGCTCTGTCCCTCTTATACTCTACTACAATACAGTGAGGGGCAGAGAATTCGACTCTGTAGGTATTTATGGTCCGTCCGGATCTCTACCACTATCTTATCCATTAACCACTCGCCAAGCAACAGTGTTCGCATAGTGTAGGGATAAGAACCGGTGAAATTACTAGCATAGAGACATTCTTAGTCCTCAGGGCAACGCATTTGAGGTTTTAGGATTATTATCTTGAGAATTGAAATGCCTATGGGTCTCAGATTCCACTTACCATCAGGTGGCCTGAGTGCTCGTGTGCCTTCTCCTTATCATAAAAAACGCAACTCATGGTAAGGGTAGGTACAGGTGCCAGCCAATAAGAGCTATCGTAAGATTCGTAAGGCTCGGACTACATGCGTCTGGACCCTCCCCGGTCGGAAAAAAACCGAATCCGGTCCGGCTGAATCCGGAGAGAAATTTACTCTGTCTGCCGCAAGCACTCGCGCTGGACACAGGTTACCTCTAAATTAGTTGTGGCGGTCATGTTGTGTGGATGCGGCGGTGCCGGCGATAGCGGGACGCGGACGCTAGCCGAGCTTCGAGCGCGATGGCGCTGTTTAACATACCTACACAACTGCAAAATTTGCGGAACAAAAAAAAGTGTAATTTTTAACGTAACAATTTGACGTGATATAAACAACAATTATTTTTTTCTATACACAATGACAAATGACTGACTTTTCTCAATGAACAGATAGATGGTTTTGTGTCAGGAAAATAAATGTTGTTTCTATCAAGTAAAATTGTTACGTGTAATTTTTACCTTTTTTTTCCTTAATTTACGGTGAGTGATATATAAACTAGTACATTACTACCATTCCGTCCGCTGTTTGTAGAAAGCTGTCTCCTATTTGTAATTTACAACCCTTTTTGACTAGTAGTTGTAGTGTTTTTGAGTAGTTGTGACTGAAACGAACACTGTTTAGTTTTCGTTTCATGAGTAGTTTACTTAGTTTACAAGCACAACATACCTACTATACTGTCGTCATACCAGTACGCCAGCACAAGTTGTATTTTCTCGCTGGTCACTCAGTGCGTCTCTATCGTTGCAGACTATATAGAAAGAGAGATCCGAGCGATAAACAAGTCGCGGACCACTTGTGCTAGCCCTCCTGGAAGGCGGCTGGCAGCATTTTAAATTTAATGCGTTACTAATAGAGTATAGCTTAGACTACTACCCTGCAGTTAATCTCCTTCTTTGGTATAACGGCAATATAGGTAGGTACCTATTGAACGCATTCAATGCGCTCGGCAATTCCGTTGCCGAGCACTTTCTGTTGGTATGTTGCCGTACTTCTATATACTTCGGTAGGTACACACTAAGATACGACGGCAATCGGTTGATAGAAAGAGATAAACTTAATAGGTACCTTAATGTTGACGAGTGGTTTGCTTGTCAGCGATCTTGGCTCATCTGTGGGGCTAGACAAGGTGTATTCGACACTCGCTAGCGATTATGTTTCGATTGAAAAATATATGGAATAGACGTAAGTGTCACGTTACTATCTCGGTGGCTTACGTCAATTCCATACATTTAACAATCGAAACATAATCGCTAACGATTGTCGAATGCAGCTTGTCTAGCACCAGTGAACGGGTATTTATTATTTAATTATATTTATTGTGGTTACAGATTTATCAACGTCTTTTTAGATTTGTTGGTATTTCTGCAGCTCTGCCTACCCCAATCTGGGAATGAAGGCGTGATTTTATGTATGTATATTTTATTTATTTTATTTGGTAACTTTGATGAGTTTTTTTTTATTCCTAACGTACCTACTTACCAGTCCATCCATACTAATATTATAAATGTGAATGTATCTCCGTCTTTCTGTTGGTTCCGCTTCCTCTGATAAACCGCTGAAACAATTTCGATGATATTTGGTATGGAGACTATGGAGATCTAAGTCCCGGGGAACGATATAGGATACTTTTTATCTCGGATTTTTTTTCAGTTACCGTGGGGAGAGCTTTAAACGACTTCTACGCGGACAGAGTCGCTGGCAGCAGCTAGTCTAAATATAAAATAATATTTCTAACGTTGGGTTCTAGAGGCGCACAACGGTGCCGTTGCTAGCGCGTCAGCTCCTAGGCGCCGCACTGGTGCGGCGACGTCTGGGCGCGTCGCGTCTACAAGCGTCTACGTAGGTAGAACAGTCAGAATTAAATTTGTGACCCACCTTAGGGCTCGTCCAGAAATCATGTGATCGTTTATGAGGGGGGTGGGTATCAGAAAACATCACAAATGATCACGATGGGGGGATCCGAGAAGACATCACGTGTAAATTTAATTTATATACCTAGGTCTTCCCTTAACAAGGGACACCAGAGAACTTCTCTGCATAATGAGAGAAAAAACGATGGTGCAGAGTGGCTAAATTCAACATCGATCGATCGTCGTGTTCAGAATCAGAATAATCTTTATTCAAGTAGGTTTACAAATAATAAACTCTTTTGAAACGTCATAGTAGCGACTTAGCCTAAATTGACTGCAGGTTCAAATCGCGACCGATCAGAGAAGAACCTGTAAGAAACTCTGTCGGATGTCTTTTTTTTTTCGACGTTCGCAACCTTTTGTCGTAAGGACTAAACATTTTATTACAAGCAATTCAGACCCAAGCATTGTTATCATTAATATAGTCTTTAATACTATAATATGCTTTAGAAATTAGTTTACGCTTAACGTAACTCTTAAATTTATTTACTGATAGTTCAGTAACATTACTTGGGAGCTTATTATAGAACCTAATACAATTACCCATAAAAGAGTTTTTTATTTTATGGAGCCGCGTGAAGGGCACTGCGAGCTTATATTTATTTCTGGTATTAACATTATGTATGTCACAGTTCTTTCTAAATTTAGCGATGTTTTTATGAACATACATAATGTTTTCATAAATGTATTGACTGTGCATGGTCAATATGTTAATTTCTTTAAACTTATCTCTAAGCGAGTCTCTCTGGCCCATCTTGTAGACAGCACGAATAGCCCTCTTCTGCAGAACAAAGATGCTATTTACATCAGCAGCACTACCCCACAGTAAAATACCATATGACATAATACTATGGAAGTAACTAAAATAAACTAATCGAGCGGTATCTAAGTCTATTAATTGCCGAATCTTATTAACTGCAAAAACTGCAGAACTGAGTCTACCCGCCAATCCAGCAAGATGAGGACCCCATTGGAACTTGGAGTCTAACGTTATACCAAGAAACACTGTATCATTAACTAGGTCTAGTTTGTCATTTTTAATAGTTACAGTAGTTTGACTATTTTTCACATTAGTAGTCATGAACTTTATACATTTCGTCTTTTTCTCATTCAGTAATAAATTATTAACACTAAACCAATCGACTACTTTTGATATAGCATTGTTTACATCGACATTAAACTGCTGTTGTCGTTTAACTTTGAACACAAGTGACGTATCATCAGCAAACAATACTATATCATGGTTGTCCTTTATAAGGTAAGGTAAGTCATTTATGTAGATGAGGAATAAAAATGGACCCAATATTGAGCCCTGTGGTACGCCCATTGAGACCAATGACCCAGGTGATCGTACTCCATTCACGTCTACCCTTTGTATTCTCCCGTATAAGTACGTTTTTATTAAGTTTAGCGCAATACCTCTAACTCCATAGTGGGGTGAATCAACTTTTAAGGTACTCCCCAATTTTTGACATGTCTCACTATGTCACCTTAATTTGGTAGAAAGCAATTATTTATTTTTGATGTGGTCAATATATTGAATAAATCAGACAATTAAACTTACTTTCTAGCTGACAATTTTAAAAATTCTTCTATGATTTACACAAAATATATCAGGTAACGCAGGGGACGACGTTGTCCCCGGGTTTTGTATGAAAAACGTGCATTTTCCACTGCGTTACCATGTTTTTACAAAATTATAGAATTGGTTTATGATTATGAATAGTGAAATCCGAAAATCTGATTATCTAATTTTAACATGTGTAAACCATTATCAATCTCACATATTCTAGTAAGTTTTTATTAGCGTGTAGAAAAGGAGGACTTTAAAAGTTGATTCACCCAGTGGTGTAGTTTCCTGATCAATGTGTCATGGTTAACGCAATCGAAGGCCTTGGACAAATCACAAAAAATACCTAAAGCATCCTGTGACCCTTCCCAGGCATTAAAAATGTTTTTAATCAACTCAACACCAGCTTCGGTTGTCGAGCGACCCCGAGTAAAACCAAATTGTTTATTGTGTAATAAATTATTATACCGAAAATGTTCCGCTAACTGTGACAAAATCAATTTCTCAAATATTTTACTGAAAGTGGGTAGTATGGATATTGGTCTAAAATTTGTGGGGTCAAAAGTACTACCCGTTTTGAATAATGGAATTATCTTACTATGTTTCATAAGATCAGGAAACTCACCACAATCAACACAGTGATTAAATACAACCATTAAGTCAGATGCTATGACTTCAATTAAGGATTTGAGTACATGGACCGACACTCCCCAAAGGTCACTGGTTTTCTTTATATTGATTGAGTTGAATGCCTTAATCACATCCAAGGCAGTAACGCGCTTGAATTCAAAGTATATACTGCATTCAGGCACGTTATCTTCTAAAAGTACAATGGCAGACGCAGGCGAAGAGTTCAAGCACTTAGTCGTGGACACTGGTATATCGGTAAAAAACTTTTCAAATTCAATTGCGATATCTGGATTAGAATCTATTATTTTACCATCTACTTTTAAACGATAGTCGTTAATGTTCTTTTTTCGGCGACCTGTTTCTTCATTAATTATTTTCCAGGTCGTTTTAATAACATCAGAACTATTCAAGATTTTGTTACTTAAAAAATTTCGCTTAGTTATACGGCAGTCTATCTTGAATTGCTTAGAATACTGTTTGACATGTTCCTTAAACTCCTCACTCGCGTTATACCTCCGTTCCTCATATAGTTGATACAGTATTCTTCTACGCTTATGTAAGTCCGCAGTAGCCCAGTCACTGAAAACCTTTGCACCACCAACCACAACCGATTTGGATGTAAATACTGCGTTAAATTGTTTTATGAATGTGTGAAAGAATGAGTTGTACATGTCATTGGGTCCCTTATCAGTTGTTAGAAAGGGCAAATTATGCACTAGGTTATGTCTCATTCTTTCCACACGGTCTGCAGTTATTGGCACAAAAGTAATTTCTTTTTTTGGAATATTTTTCGATACGGACTTGAATTTAATTAATTGACCCAAATGATCCGATTCCAGGTTGCTGATCACACTCTTACCAATAGGAATTATATCAATAGGTATGTTGAGTTCAACACGACCTCAACACCCCGAAGTCTGTCCCATCATCACCATCCAAAACATAATTATTTGAAAAACCATGGACCGACGACATGATGTAGCATTGCTGTTTTTTTTTTTATAATTAGTAACTTAATTCATACACGTGAAATGATTTCTGGACAAGCCCTTAGGTCCAAAGTCAATCTGACATTCTGCAGCAATAAGGTTGAATTTCCTCTAAGTTACAAATGACTTGGCATCTCTAAGGACATTGACAACTTCAAGCAGTTTTCTTTGAAATAGGTCTTCAATTTACGCTCGTTACCGTACTATCACCCCAATAGGACCCTGAACCACCATAGAACGGTGTCACAGTGACGTAACAAAAAAATTGTTTGATACTTCTTACGACTTGAATGATAACGTCCCTGTGAAAGAGTTCTATGGGGGTCCCATTGGACTGATAGTACCTATACTAGCCCCCAACCAAACTGACGACCAATATGAGGTGCAATAAAACTAGGCTGTCGTAGTGATGGGAATGTGACGATTACGAAATGTTTTAAACGTCGATGTAATCTTAATATTTTAATTTTTTAAACTATAATTGCCTAGTTATTCAGTGATTTTTGTTTTGTAATAATCGAATGGAGTACATTATATATTATTAATAATTTAAAGATGGGTAATGATGTTATTATCATCTTTCAACGTAAGTAATTATACTGTTTATTACAAAAGGATGGAATTGCATAGTTATTCAATGATTAGGTTATTCCCGACCATTTATAATAAATCTCCGTGATGACGACAGTGACAACGAAGATATTTAATTAGTTATATAAATTAAGAAATTGTATAAATAATTTATTTGTCATGGGTACATTTTTAGCCTACGTTGTATAGCGTAATGCCATTGTCATTATTATTAAATTGAATTCATGCACATAAAATGTATTTAGTCACTCAACTTATCGCCAATATCGACATTCCTCAATGTGGGTTTACTACCTGCACTATAGGTCTCGGCTCCCACCGTGAAAGACAATGGGAAACTGATAACGCGAGCTCAAGGGTTTAATGGCCCCGGTCGTCAGTTTGGTTGGGGGGCTAGTATAGCCTTGATTTATTTGGATTGTCTGTGAGGCCTGTTCCGACTAGTTACATTATTTGTTCCATTGATGGAACTAAATGGACTTTCTTTTCTAGCAGTTACATTCAACGAAGTTGGTTTCCGTAATGGAACTTTTTTTTCCAAGTAGTTACATTAATAATGCAAGGTTTAATTTAATGCAATTAAATGGTCTGTACCTTAGTATGGTGTGACAGGTCACGCCCACCGTGCCGGAAATTTTCAGTCCGGGCACCCGGAGCATGATCGGTATGGTAAAATTCGGAACCGGATAGCCTCTGGACGCAACATACGATAGTTGACACAGGTAAAATTCATATGATTGTTTGAGCAACGGATTGAGTCCGGGGTCGGTTTTCAGCGGGTCCGATGCATTCCGGACACATGTAGACGGAGCCTAACGTTCACAATACAGGCTTTTGACGTTGACGTTGTTCTCCTAGTCATTATTCTTATTTGAAAGTAACAACATAAAACCTTATATTCGTAATGATTTAATTAATTTATTACCGTGTAATGTAAGTTACTTTTAAGTATTTTTGTATTTTATGATTAAAAAAATAGTGAAAATACTCTTCTGTATTTTCTTGCGGCCCTTTTTCTCCGCAATGATGTTTTTTTCCAAAACGCTAGTAGTTATGGAAGTGTAACTTGAGAATCGACCGAATAAATATTTTGAATTTTAAACCGTATAGGTGTAAAACAAAGTAGAATAAGCCTCCTGCAATGTGTTTAGCGTCCAGCATATAGTAAGTATAACGATTTGACAATAATTAAGGATTCAATGCGATACCTACTTAAACTCTAGAGGTAACCAGAACCAGAATTTATAGTTTCGGTTTTTACGCAGAATATAAGAATTAATAATTTCTGTTTTGTAATTTAAATAATAATCAAGTAACGCTACATTGAATTCGCAGGCATCGTACAATCCTCATGGCCCGCACTTTCATTGTTTAATGTATTTAAATGATATCTACTTGTTTTTGCTTATTTACTCACATTCTGGACAAACAATTTAAGTACCTTGCAAAGCATTTTTCCGATGTCTTGTAAAAGTTTCACATTCCTACTTTATATCTAAAAAGTTGGAAGAAATGTGGAAAAACAAACTGAACTCGGTCCTGTACTTTACGGTTATTCCTTGGTCTTGTTTTACTGCGAGTTTTGTAATGGAGCCACGCCATTGTTTTAGTGAAGAAAATAGGGGTATTTTTCTTGGTAAGCGTTTACCTAAACTTTCAAGGGCTTCTACATAAAGTGATGTATTTTGTGGTTTCGTAGACCTGCGGGGCTAGACAAGTTGCATTCGACAACCGTTAGCAATTATGTTTCGGTTGAAAAATATATGGCATTGAAGTAAGCAACCGAGATAGTACAACTTGACTAACTCGGTGGCTTACGTCAATTCCATATATTTGTTTGATTTAAATGTACTGTTCCGTGTTCTTTTGTTAATGGTGTTCAATATAGAGTATTTGTATTGTATTGTACTGTTGGTCTAGGGCGTCCATAAGTTTTCACCTACAAGTATTTTACAATACAATACAATACCAATATTCTTTATTGAACACCACATACAATAACAGCATGCATGCATTTTAGTACGTGAATTTGTAATTTGATCCGCATCTTTCGTCGACAAAGCAGCTCTTTAGTTAAATACGTCAACGAATTGAGATATGAGTTGTTTTAGAAAATATACCTGACTCACGTCTATTTATGGTTCTTCTCGACTAGAAGATATTCAATAAATGTACTTATTACTTTACTTTTGAAATAAAATGTAAAAGGCACATCCTATTAATTTCTCGTCGACCTTATACAAGACTTAATCTTAAGAGAAAGGTCTAAACAGAAATCGCGAAAGTGTAAGTTCGCAATAACAATTTATCATCTGTATCTGATGGCTTCCCAGAGTATGAAAGATAGGGTTTTGGTGAAAGCACAGTTCAATATTACTATCCTTTATTGAGCGACTCGAGATCTTTTAACAAAAATTAAAGATAGGTACTAGCGGAGAAAGGAGTTATGTTTTAAATTAAAATAACTAAGTATAAAGTAAAGAAGAAATGTCATTTAGCAAAAAATAATCCTTATGATGAAGACTTTCGATCGGTATGATAAAGCTACAGGGTAATTATTTTTCTCGTGTAACGGGTTCGATTTCCGGTTCAACCATGTAATTATTTAAATATCTATGAATGCAGTTTAAATTGTTTTTTAAATTAAAATAATGTCTTCTTTCAGTAAAATGTTCCATCTACAATATTCAAAGTACTTTCCTTCCGTGTGGCATAGCCGTGGGACGCCCTGTATATATAAACTAGCGACCCGCCAGCGGCTTCGCCGGGATGACAGGGCCTAAATAAAGCTACTCATATCTGCTGACCAGGGTCCCATGGTATCCACTGCAAGCGCCACATATTCCCAATTTTTAACCTAAATACTGTGTACAGTAAATTTTGTTTCTCGCATTAAATAGTATAAAGTCAAAAAGAATCTTAAAGCATGGGATTGTTCAGCCACTTCCCACTCTTCTTATTTGGCCGTGTAATGCAAAAGTTTTTATTACTCGGCTCACTTGTGAAGAGTAGCAAGTTTACCGTGTCGTGACTGTACTTAATGTTAATGACTTAACTCCTTCTACTACTAACAAGTCAAAAAAAAGCTTTTAAAAACCCGACTGCATTTGATTATGTCGTCTTTATATAGGTATATTTTTTATTGCACCATATTTTTAGGGTTCCGTAGCCAAATGGCAAAAAACGGAACCCTCATAGATTCGTCATGTCTGTCTGTCTGTCCGTCCGTATGTCACAGTCACTTTTTTCCGAAACTATAAAAACTACACTGTTGAAACTTGGTAAGTAGATGTATTCTGTGAACCGCTTTAAGATTTTCACACAAAAATAGAAAAAAAACATAAATTTTGGGGGTTCCCCATATTTAGAACTGAAACTCAAATATTTTTTTTCATCAAACCCATACGTGTGGGGTATCTATGGATAGGTCTTCAAAAATGATATTGAGGTTACTAACATCATTTTTTTCCTAAACTGAACAGTTTGCGCGAGAGACTCTTCCAAAGTGTTGAAATGTGTGCCCCCCCCCCCCCCCTGTAACTTCTAAAATAAGAGAATGATAGAACTAAAAAAAATATATGATGTACATTACCATGCAAACTTCCACCGAAAATTAGTTTGAACGAGATCTAGTAAGTAGTTTTTTTTAATACGTCATAAAAACATTGATCAAAGCTACAACGAACTTTTATATTGTTACTTGCTGCTACGGAACCCTTCATGGGCGAGTCCGACCCGCACTAGGCCGCTTTTTTTTGTTTTAATTAAGCACCGTGTGACACTCGCCACGTTAAGAAAGACGAATTTAACACCTCACTCTTAAAAAATCGGTCAAGCCGTATAGGCTACAGGAGGTCACAATGGAACGGACATAGTTACATACATACGCACGAAAAACATTATCCTCATTTTGTTTCAGTTGGGTAAAAACTGATGTTTTTAGCGAGGTTGCGACTTGTGGCAGCTCAAAATGTAGGTTTGGCGATTTATCTTGATTGTTGGATTTGTATGTAGCGAGTATTGTACAGTCAAGGTTATAAATATGTATACACTTTAGTACCTTGTCTATTTAACGTCATGTTTTAACTGCCATATGAAATTGTCACAGCGATTAAAGTGACAAGGTACTAAAGTGTATACACATTTATGACCTTGACTGTACAAACTAGAAAAACCCTATTCCTATTCTTAGGTACTAATATTATATACGTGAAAGTGAGATTGTTTGTTTGTTTCATCTTCACGATTCAACGCATCAAACGATCAACGTGGATATTTATAGACCTAAGACGGACATAAGGTATTTTTTATCCTGGAGAATTGGACAGTTCCCGAAGAAATAGCAATAAATTGAAACAGAAACACAAAGCGAACTTTTCCATAGTTATTCACCTTTCTTCTTTTTATTCAAATTACATTACACTTTACTTTATGTTATTACTATTGAATTACAATTTAACCAAACGTTTGTTTCAATCCATTAGCGCGTGTGCTCAAATTAAATTTGTTAAAACATGTCATCACTTTGAAATGAAATGAAATGAAATTATGAAATTATACTGAAATTATACTTTATTGCGTGTAGATTAATGTTACAAATTGCAGATATTCATGCTTACATCTAAGTTTCATTTAACCCTGCCTTTGCAGGTGTACACGCAGTTACACAAAAACTACTGCCTTTATTGTGCTCTGAATGTTAAATATACAATATAACAATTATAATAATAAAATTAATTAAAAGAAAAGAAATACCCTATATACTATCAATATTAACAACTCATCAGCATGTTTTATTAATACATTTTTTATAATACGATAGAAGAAATGTCAATACTTAATTATTATCATTAAAGAAATCCTTAACGCTATAATAGCATTTCTCGAGCAACCACTGTTTTGTCAAGTTTGTAAAGGTGTTTAGGTCATTTTCCTTAAAAGTGTCCGGCAGTTTGTTGAACACATCTATGCACATCATGTAGCTGTTTTTTGATGAGAGTTTCAGCCGTGCAAGTGGCCTATGAATCTTGTGCTTAAATTGAGGCCTCAATGCACGTGTAGTAACATTTTGCTTTAGATCAAATAAATGCATGTACTTAAACACAAAAACACAAACCTCGAATACATACAGGCACGGCACAGTTAAAATTTTACAATTAATAAAATAAGGACGACATGAGTCAAATTGACTGAGATTGAAAATATTTCTTATACAGCGTTTTTGTATTAATAATGCCTTTCCGACATTTACAGCATTTCCCCAAATAACGATGCCATACCGAAAAGTAGAGTCTATGTACCCGTTATATGCTGTAATAGCAGCTTCAATAGACACAACTTGGCTTAGTCTTCTTAAGGCAAAGACAAATTAAAAGGTAAACACTAATGAATTAATCGCTTCGACAAACATGGCTTCCAACTAATACGATTTGAGAATTTTACATGTTTATTCATATCATGGAACAACAGATGCTAGTTTTTGGACAAAGTTACTTATAATTCAAAAAGCTCACGTCCATATAAGTTGGTAGATTTGCAAGTCATTTAAATTAGAACCGTGTCACAGCGACATTTTGTTTGATAGTTCTTACGATTTGATTTATATCTTCACTGTGACAGTTCTATGATGGGTCATGGTTCTATTTACCCAAATGTATATCAAATATACGGTGTTCTCTGCCTTTTCGCCGACAAATCTTTGACATTCATTTGCCAACCCGCTTTTTTTCTTTAACGACAATTATTTCAGGATTTTTATAAAACTAACCTAACCTAACCTATAGGGTTCTACACGATGTTCCTGAAATAAATCCAGAATTATTTACAATTAAAAAAAAACGCGGGTTGTCAAATGTTGTTTGTGAAATGAATCATTTGTGAAACGTTGGTTATGAAATGATAGGATCTCCAAATATAAACCTATTTGTTTGATGTGTGATTTGAAATAAATTCAAGTTTTTATATTCTACTGTCGCTAGTAGCCGTCAGCCCTCGCTTTCCTATGGTTTATGGCAATTTTCTATAACACACATACATAAACCAGAATATACCTTAAAAAAACAGTGAACATTATCGAACAACAGTGACAACCGCATCCAATTCGGTTTAGGAGTTAACAGATATACATACAGACGAACAAAGAGTTTTTTTATACTATGTAAAACTTATAACTAGGTTGTTATAGCGGGCTGGTCTCCGCAACTCGACGGCTTATTTATGCGCCTATTTTGCGTGATTATTCAATGTAATAATACAAATAAATATGAGAACGAAGATTTAAATTTTACAGACCACTGATCATTCGTTGAAGAACACGTTTCAACTAGTAAGTCTTAAGAATTATTTATGAAACTCATCTGCATGCAATGCACGTCGTATCTGAAAGCGTTCGTCTCGATACTCTTGATGCATTTCGCATTGAAGAACCACCCGCATCGCATTTGATTAACAACATTATTCCATTAAAATAATCACCATTAGGAAAATAAATCGAAATATTTCCATACGATTTACATGAAAATATCATTTCTTATTAATTTTATGATTCATCGTCTCTACTTATGCTAATATTCTTAAAGTTGGAGTTTTGCCAAAATCATTTTGATCTTGCTCTTAAGGTACGAGTACTTTATTTACGGCTACAATGTTTTTATATGTATATTTTTTTTATGTTAAGGTGAAGGCACACGAGATCCCATGCCATCTGATGGTAAGTGGAATCTGAGACCCATAGACATTTGAATTCTCGAAAGACATCCTAAGACCTCAAATGTGTTGCCAACCCTGAGGACTAAGATGGAATGCCTCTATGCTAGTAATTCCACCGGTTGTCCTATCCCCACATCGGAACACAACAATGCGAACACTTGCTCGGCGGGTCATTTCATAAACCGCGGATTAAAAAGGGAAGTGTTGGCAGGCATTGTTGACGCTTCCACAATGAGGACGGACGATCTGGTGAAGATTGCACAAAACCTATCATCCTGGAGATCCTTGGTGAGGGCTTATGTTCAGCAGTAGACTACTTCCAGCTTATATTATGTATGACAATGAAAAGAGATCAGGAAGTGCACAAGCGACCACAGTTTTTAATAGGCTCCTACCAAATCATCCTTATGTATACAACGTGTTACAAAATAATCCGTAAAAAAGAAATTACGAAAGTAGTGTCAACCCTACTATACTGTATACCTAAGATACTGAACTGACGTTATTTAATAAGGGTTGACACTAATTTTGTAATTCTTTTTTACGGATTATTTTGTAACACGTTGTATTCCAAGAAATGTTACTTTGTACAATATGAATACAAAATATGCTAATCAGTGATTTGAACACCAATTTTGAACTAGTTATAATCCCAAACGCCAACATGACATGAGCTGATTATGCTTTAGACAACACACAACTAAATCGCAAATAACTTTGACTTAATATTCATGACAAACCGCTGTCCGCTGTCCGAGTGCATTTATTCAATTTAAATCTGTCCAGAACCAACCGGAAATTGACGAAAACTATTGTGGGTGGATAATAGGACGTAGCGTGTGAATTTGAGTCGTAAAAACTAGAACTAAGCAGTGGATGAGGGTTATTACGCGCTTCCTTCTTTTCACAAGCTCATGAGGATTATAATAATGTGTTATATATGATTGCAAAAGCCACGCCACGAAATTACACGCAATCTACACGCATGTGTGGTTGCCGTTGATGTCATAAGAGGCGACTAAGGGATTAAGGGCTTCTAGTTTTAATAGTATGGTAAATCTTTCGTAAACTTTGGGACATATTAGGCGATGGGCTTACAACCTGTCACTAATAAACTGGTAAAAATCTTCACCTGATTGTTCAAAATGTGGTAAAAGAATTATAAACAGGCTCTTTAGAGTTGATGTTAATTCTGTAGCTCTGCCTATCTCACTCTGGGAATGAAGGCGTGATATCATGTATGTATGTATCTAGATTACATGCACCTACGCGTACAGTTGACAAAGTAGTGCACATCTATTTATAACCCCCGAGAAAAAAAGAAAGCTTGTATATGTATGTATGTAGTTTAATTTTTTTACTCACTGTTAAATGCGGATTTTCGAACTTCAGATAATGCGTATTGCAATGCCTAGCTGCATCAATGACCTACGTAAATTTAGTGGAATAAAAACACTAAACAAAACTTCGTAAAATCAATCAGCTCAGTGGTTTAAGCCGTGAAAGCGTATCAAAACATACAAACTCACTTTCGCACTTATCTTATTAGAGATACTAAACGAATATAAAGTACTAAAAGCCTAGAACAAAGGCGAGAACAAAAAGCACTACAGTAGAAAGTTTATTGATAATACGTTGATCTAATTAGAGAACGAGGCTCTTTAAGCGAGGAAATACGACGCGACGGGTTCCGCCGATCACTGTCAGTAAGAACCAGGATCAGATTTCACTGGTGATTTGATTAGGACTGGGCGGTTACCATGATATGCCTAAGCAATTCAGTTTATAAAGCTGTCTCTTTCTCTCACCGTAAACTGAATTACTTAATCATGTCATGGTAACCACCCTGATCATGTAACGAAAGACGTCTTAAGGAGGTGATCACTTCTATAGATCGTCACTTTTTTAACCGTATACTGAAAAAAGTCGCTTTAATAAAACATCTTGCCTCCATTCGAGCTAAACAACATTTTAGTTGGATAAACATGGTTGATTTGCACGTAGCTTGCTGTTACCACTGCCAACTTTGGTCGATATCGTCGGTAAAATTGCTAAAAATAAGCGTACCTAACTAAAAAAAAATAAGTTGCAAAATACTCCTTAACATGTAAGTCAGTAAGCCACTTATTGAATTTGTTAGTTACGCGGTATTGCAGTTTCATCGACGATATGACTAATAGCTTAGTTATTTTACTTAATAATTGTCAACTAAGAAATTAATATTTATGGTTGGGTCTGGCCACGGTCTGGCTCTTAATTTTCCTCGGGAAAATAAATTGTCTAACGAATGAAAGTGACAAGATATCACTATGCATTGATAGACAGATGCACTATCAGCACTTGGCGTCACAGTCATCACCTTACCTTGGATAAAATGTGGTTTATAAATATAAACAAAAAGCAAAATAGCACCTTTTGAAATTTCAAAAGGTGTTATTTTTTTGTCGCCAAGTATATTTAGGACGTGTGGTTGACTTTTGTAAATGTACAGTTTCTTTGATTAAGGAAACATTGAGTATTTACAAACTGTTAATTGAACTGAAGAACAGCTAAGACTAGGCCGCATGAAAGCTTCAGAGGAGGCCTTTGTCCAACATAAGACCTTTTTTTAAATAACATATAAAAACACGTTTAAAAAAATATCAAAGAAAAAGGGACAATCACATCAATTGACCTAGTCCCAAACTAAGCTCAAGGCTTGTACTATGGTAGTAGGCAACGATAAACTTACTTATATAGAGAAATAAATACTAAAATACATATAAAAAATACAAAACTCAGGAACAATTATATACACGCGGTCATCACATAAATATATGCCCAGGCCGGGAATCGAAGCCATGTCATCGTCGATGATCACATTCTGCGAGGCAACGTAAACATATCCATCCAATAGGCCTCAACCATTACCATTTTGCAAAAATAATATAATATGCTCACAAAAAATATAATCTATCGTGCTTTCGCAAATTACCAATCAACACATTTTGATAGATTTCAACTGTCCATAACTTTTGTTAAATCTGTACAAATATGAGTAACCATAATTATTTCGATCCTAGAAACATGACGAATTTACAAATATAGATAGGTGTGACTGTATGACATAAATGTCTCATGCAGAGCCGGTTCCCCGTTGATAACGTCACGCCTACGTCCGTGCAGTATTTCGGCCATGTCAGGTCTCTAAATAAACTTCTGTTGCAATCACCGCCGAAATTAATACATGCATGCCTGGTCGATCAATATTACTCGACCTTGCAGGATCTATCGCTATTTATATCGTAAAGTGCGAAGATGGATCAGTGGGGGCTTTAGAACTTTTTTTGAGGGGGTGGAGGCATTTATTTTTAACCACTTACATTGTAAACCTGCCTGTATGAATGACCAAACATATGATTAGGACATCATCCACAAAAAATGTTGCTAGAACCAACATTTTATCGAATTTCATTCTTGATCGATTGTATTATTTATCGAACACTATTTTCTGCTGAAACCACGATATTTTCAGGATATCTTAAAAAAATATTACGTGGGTTACGTTAGGTTAGACTGGCAACGACGCCAACAACGATGTGAAGGGTGTCTTTAGTGGGTTTTCCGGCCACTCTCGGTTGTTGATCCCCATATAACCATCTAAGCCTCTACGGGACCAAGGTGATGCGTAAAAGCATTTTCACAGCGTGAAAAAAAGGGGATAGACTAGTGACTGCCAAGAGAAATTAACTCTTACGGTTGGAAATGTCCTTCGATAAAATGAAATTTCGTAATAGCTACCATAGAAGAAGACACTAAAAGTACAAATGCTTTTATAACGATGGCCGCTAAATGGTATGCGTAGGGAAACTGTTGAAGATTTCCTACTTAAGGGTTTTTGCAGAAGTGGGATACTATTACATAAAAGTGGTATGTGTTCTTGCGTCGAATTTATCTGTCAGATACCCTTATCTAGTGATGGATAAATCATCTCTTAAAATATAGTGTTAAGAAAGTTGTCGTCATTGATCCTTTCAAAGTGTACTTGTATTAGCATAGCGCTAAACCGTCACGTGATCCATGCTTCCAAGAGGCAGTACCTCTAGACCCAAGATTCCTTGAATAGTCATCATTAACAGCAATCGCAATGGACCGTTATCTTAAACACTTAAAGACTAAAACTCTCGTTATAATTGCTAGCAAAAATACTTTTAATTCCAAATGTAAATTGAAGACGTAGCGCTGCTTCGTCAGACACCTATTCAGAATAGAATATATTAAGATAAGTGGCAAGGCCGCCCACACTTCGCCACAGTTCGCTACAAGCGAGCAGGTATATTCAGGCTCCAATTACTTAAACTATGTCAAAGTATGTATAGTATTTAATACATTTAGGAAGAGAAACTTTAATAAAAGCCAATTTTATAAGGAAATCTGGGAGCCTGGCGGTGTGTAACTACACCTACACCTAGGTTTGAACACGTTTAGAATATTGAAGGTTTCCAGAGAACTTTCATAGCTTTGGATTGTATTACTCTAATTGCTTTTTATAGACCTAAACAAACTTTGTAAATTTCCGTTGAATCCGCAAGAACCAAGAAATACTCAGTCCTGTCGGAATTTGAAGAATTGTTAGTTTTTCTTTTGATCATAAAAATATAAATTCAAAATCTCTTCATTGAAAAAGTTTTATAAGATTCCACGAAGCGCTTGTCCCAAACGACGAGCTTGACTTATTAACTTTATGTGGGGAATGATGTAAGGATTTTTAAATAACCAGTTGGTTCCACGGTCACTGCCAAAGCGTTATGACACGATGCTACATTTATTATGGTAAAATAAACGCTTATGCGAATGAGATAAGCCCACTTTCATAAATTATGTATACATACATTAGCTTAAAGTGACATTAGGACCGTAATACACGAACCTGTATTAAAGGAAGGTGAATATATCACAAGCAACTACAGCCTCGAGTTTCGTTAAAATGTTTTAGAGGAAGTTGTGGTGGACTCCGTGAATTACGCAGTTAGTTACTATAATAGTTTTCTCTACAAAATCCGTATCGTCACGCATTACCGAAAACGATTAGATATTTCCGTAAATAGGTAAACTTCTCTGCATCTTAATTTTGTTTTTCTGACAAACAAGATAAAATAAAACGTTTATATTTCGTTTCTTTCCGCCTTGTTGTCGCGATCCAGTTTATCCCGATTAGCGGTGTGACAAATTGGGAGATTTCCTCAAAACGTTCGCTAGGGATTTCTCTATAGAAACCAGGCCTATATCCCCGAACATCAAAGCCAGTTCGTTAGCTGTCTCCGTCTCTTGATTTGGTCATGAATGATGACTGAGAGCGATAGGGTATTAAATTTACAGAGTAACCATTATGGAACCACCCGATCATTGGCCGCAAATAACTCACTTAAAAACCAACATAATTCTGTTATTTCCTTAAGTTATTTAATATTTTACGAGCTGAAGTCCGTTGCCAAGAATAGCGAAGACTGTATTAATCCTAGAGGTTAATAACGGCTTTGCTAAGACAAACAGGTTAAACGCTCCACACATTTTATCGCCAGATAAGATAACGCTCGTAGGTTTAAGTACTCTCGTTTTCTTTTTGAAGAAAATAGAGAAAGTTAAAATTGAAGTCGAGCTTACTCATCGAGGAGAAACTTGGGGAAGCGGCAGACTAAAGTCCAGCAGTAGACCTTTATCAGCTGATATAATGGTAGTCATATTAGGCGACATTGACGACAGATTAGTCAATCCATCATATTTATGTATAATAACATACCGAACACACTTTAATAACTTCGTTAACTAAGGCAACTAGCCGAGAATAATATAGTAGGTACTAAAATAGTACACACGTAATTATGATGAAATATCAATGACTCTGATAGAAACATATCCAATCATCATTCATCGCACAAAGTTCCCCCATCATCACAAACTTGCCAGTCGCCAGTCGAAAAATGATGTTCCGCAATACTATATTAGTGCATTCAGTGTAGACAATTGACAATTTCACGTGGTCGCTTAGTGGCGCGTGACAGCTGCAGGCATATCTTTGCTCCACACAAAAGAATGGAATATTGGATTTATGCCGTCACAGTCTAATACTGTTATTGCCCAATCCTCTACGGCAGCCACGTCAGAACGAGATAATTCTAATAGAGTTGCGTAGAATAAGCATTCTTTGTAATGGCGTTTATGTGTTCCGCGTAGCGATGCTTATAAAAAGAAACAGGATTTTCTCTATCCTCGTTTATCACTGGTAACGTAAATGTAACAGTTTATCCTAATGTCTACCTTGTGTATACTACTGTATTTGTACCGTAGTAATTTGTGTTTTTGGAAGATCCTATAGCTTGTAGAAAATTTATATACCCCAAAAAAAAGATCTGTATCAATTTATTCTGTATTATTTCTTATTTATACGCAAGTGTGTCTTATGGCTAGTGAATAAATGTATTTCTTCTTCTTCTTCTAATTTATGTGTCGAGGAGAATTTTGCTCACGTATTCCAAGATTTCCAAGATTAACAAAGGTTACACTATGAAACAGTTATCAATTATTTAACTTTCACGTCAATTTCATTACATAACACAGCTTAAAGATGAATTCATTGCAATGAATCTAACCTTAGGCATACTTAACGCAGTTACCACGAATGTTCTTTTCTTGAGCAAGATACGTTTCTTATAGATTACTCACATTATATGCGATGGCGAAGGATCACACCAGAACCTGTATCCGTGATGCAGACCCTAGGCGCCGGTTTGAAGCTAGGTTAGGATTGATTCAATTACGAAAACCGGTTATTTTCAGTGTCGATGTACGCTGCGCACAAGTATTACGAGTGGGAGCCCGTTGTTTCCCATATTTTTATTGGTCATAACATAATGTCATCGTTGACATAATTATTGATAGTCAATTTTTTTTATATCGCTGAAACCGTTAACGTTTCAGAATTTCTTAAATATCTAACTTGTGGACAAGCTTAGGTTAGATAAGGTTCGATTTTTAAAAATGCTGAATAAGTAACAGCTTCTTTAAAAAATACGTTATAACTTGCGATAATTATGACTTAAAATACATTATGTATGACCAAAAAAATTATAGCAGTCAATATAGACCCATTACGAGTAACTATATATTCGCGTAACAATTTACAAAAAAAATATACTTAAGTGCTGTATAAGGTTCACACGTTTATATCACTAGACAAAGTCATAATAGTCGCCAATCACGTTGCAAGAAGTCACACTAAATAATCTCCCCTGCAATTTGTTACTCTAAATATCTTCTGTCTTTTGTGCTTTGGAAATAGGACGAGATATATTGTGTACGGCGTGTTGTCAGCTCTCTTCCTGCCTTGTCTTTTGAGCCAATTCTATGGTCCGTCGGCCGTGGGAGGTTTCCGATTGTTATGCATGACAAAAGTCTATGTTTAGTAAGCATTTTGTAGAACATACTACACCTATTGTTATTGTCTATGGCTACTTAGTATTAAACCATCCATCCATCCACCTTAGCTCTGTTTGTTAATCTAAAAATAGTTTAAACTGCGGGTGTTTGCCCTGTGACATTTTCTTGAAAGAGATTTGTTTTATTAGTGCTATCTTGCAACGTACTGCAGGAGTACATAGAGGTTATGAACTCTTAATAGGTTTTACGCTGTCTCTGAACATTGTGACGTAATAAAGTCGCATTACTCGACCACTCACCCACATGGTAGCGTAACACGTGTTTACAATAAAACAACATTAGTTTACTTTCATTTGTATCTTCTCTCACTTAGCCTGCCCATGACGCACTTGGTGTCAAAAAACCATACAAATAGTGAACATGAACACTGTTAAGGACATTATCAAGATGATTCGCGTGATTTATCTTCAAAGGGTAATTATTTAGGTTGGTACAATACGATTTCAGTTTCAGATTGCTCTGAAAAGACTAAAATTAGATAGACGCTTCGTATCCTATCTCTTTAAAAGCTGCAAACGACAGACAGCCTGATCCAAGAGATATCAGAAGCGGACGCTCGACTGAAATTATTCCTTAAAATCCCGCTCTATTTTCCGAACTGGCCTTTTTTAAAGCTTTGTCCGTTATGTTGGCATTTAGGTTTCGTTTTATATTTTGCCCGCTTTGTTTAGTCTGTGGTCATGTTTTCGTTTTATTGGAACAATGTGTAACCTTGTTATGATTTGATTGATTGACGAACGTTGTTGAAGTATTGTACAAAGGGTTGGTTAAAGCTAAGGTTCAAATACAAATACAAATACAAATACTCTTTATTGAACACCAAAAATAAAAAATAAAAACAGAACATGGAACAGTACATCATAGGGGGAATTCATTTAATTGTTAGAGATGTTTCTTTAGTCCGACACTCGTTATCGAAACAAAGTTGAAAACGGTGTTAGGTAACAACAGCATGTGCTTTTGTGATTGAACTGACATCTTAGTTTACTTGACTACTTATCTTACGTCTTGTCTGGGCCTCTGTTCTACTGGGTAAAACCATATTGCCTTTTACATGTTGTCGTATTGTTTTTTACTTTTAAGTAAATAAAAGGTATTGTTACGTTGACAATATCTTTAACACGTTCAGAGGCCCAGGCTTATATAAATAAATCCCTATCTTAGAAGAAGCAACCGCTTTTTTCAGCGACAAGTAACTAAAGAGCATGTTCTTTATAAAGTACTCACGGTTAAGTAATCTGCATCGACGAACCTCTTTCAGATAAATTGATGCAGTTTATGAGTCCGTCACTGTGCCTTCGTAACTGTTTCCGTTTAAAAACAATCATCCAACTACCTACAGTCTACCATTTAAGCCGCGTGTATTTTTCATGTTACTCGCTGCAGGCAAATTTTTAATTGAATAGCACTACCGTTTTTATTTAAAACTCATTTAACAGGGAATCCATTTCGCGTTGTTTAAATTGTTTTACTTAGGTACCTACATCGACTTTTTGTTCAGGTAGTAATTGGAATTCACAGAAAATAGAAGTATGTTTTAATTTATCATAGACTTCATGTAATAAATGATGTGACTACCGCACCATTTCAATTGATATCTTATAAATCTTTGAAAATAGCGGTGTAAAATAAAATACAGAAGAAGTTACTATTCGAGTATTTAAGAACATTAACTGGTGACAAACTAAAGGCATTCTTTCACGAACGAGCAGAGCAAAAACCACCTGAAGCTGAGTTTATATCTCCTCGAACATTCCATTGCCTGGGAACAAAATGGTTTAGGTGGAGAGACTCGCCTAAGTCCCATTCACCGGCAAAACTATGTTGATTCCTGGAATCAAAGAAGCAGCTTTAAATCGAAGATCAATTATACTGGTTAGCCTTGCTGTCGTGTATAACGTATTATCATAACAGTGCGTGAGAAACTCCATACAACACACCCTTTTGTGTATAAATGGTCCATTTGATGCGTAGTCACGAAGGGCTTAATAATTTTAGAACGAGGGTCTTTATTTGCTCAAGATTAAATTTATAAAAGGTTATAAATAAAATTACTGAGTCAGTGTAGTTTTATCGAACCCGTACACAAATCATATCGATTTCAATAAGATTTTTCCCAGTCACATAAAATGATTGCAGGAACAACGAAGCGTCCGCGAGAAAGGAAAAAATATAAGAATGCCGTCCATTACATAATAAAGGTCGGGCATTGCCTCAAGCCTCGGGGTTTCTGAATATTAAAAGGAAAGTAGGGTAGAGTTAATGAAATTAAGGTACAATGCTGTGGTTTGACAATGCAAGAAGCCAAAAATATGTCTTCAGTCAACAATCAAAGGAAACCCTCCTTCCTAACCATTTTTTAACGTTACTTACATGAATGCGAAAGTTAGTGTTTTTATGTAGGTATTCAATCGTTCTGCCCTTCTTACATGACAAGACTCAAAGAAACATAATATATCTAGGCGGACAGCCGGAAATTGATTTATAAACCTGGGAATCGGAAATTAGACTGTTCTTGCGTCACGAACACGAACGCGAACACGACACGAATCCCGTACGAGCATACAATTGAGTACAAACATTAAAAAACTAACCAAAGCGTCCTCTCTCCCAGTCGAACACTCGAAAATTCAATTTAAAAATGTACGTGAATTATTTTTTTTTTTTAAATGTGGCTTGTTTGTGACGTTCCCTTGCATGCGATTTATTTTCTGCAGTGTTCTTTAAATTCATATTGATTACACGAGGTCGTTTTGTAGGAGCGCCAACCAGCAGTGTTCTCATTGGTGTGTGCCGGTTTGGCGATAAGACAACCGGTGAAATGATTACCATAGACAATCCATCCTAGTCCTCAGGGTAGGCAACGCATTTGCAGTTTTGAAAATGCGAATATCTATAGGGTGTCAGATCTCAGATCCCACGTACTATCGTGGCCAGTGTGCACATTTGCCTTCTTGTCATTAAAAAAACCTGAACAGCAAACGCAAAGACCACTATATGTTCAAAGGGGGATATACGTCAGTCCAACCGGCCACAAATCTTTAACACGCACGCAAAGGGCGTGCCTGCAGGGACAATGGGACAGTGTCGACTAATTTACCACCTAGCGTGATTAAATGATGTAATGCGGATCGTCGCTGGCCACGAGTTTAGTCGAATCGAAACATTGTAAAGTTTGGAAAGGGTGTTTATTTCTGTTAGGATATTATGCATACTTGAATAATACCATCATTAATGCTTAAAGTCCATCCGTGTGGTTGCCGGGTTAGAATAATGCCACTCCATGTCTTCCCGTGGATGTCGTAAGAGGCGACTAAGGGAAAAAGGGCTTATAGTACTGTTAGGCGGTTAATACCTACACTGGTAAACATCTTAGCCTGATTGTGCAAAATGTGGTTGCAGAATTATCAACAAGTTTTTTAGAGTTGTTGGTAATTCTGTAGCTCTGCCTACCCCACTCTGGGAATAAAGGCGTGACTTTATGTATGTATGTAATGCTTAAAGTCCATCCTACAACATATGTTGGTAATTAAAATAATTGTAATTGGTATTGAATTAAATCATATAGAAAACCTGATTTTTCTAAAGAGCGAAACTCTGCTGACTATTCTTGTATAGCTGGACATTTTCATGTTGAAAATGTCTCAGTAAACTCTGTAATAGATTCGCCTGTTTCTGCCATCAGGTAAGATTGTTGTCAAACACCAATGTTGATTCCAAAAGTTTACACGGAATTCCATTCATTACTTACTAATGACAGGGTGATTGGTTATTCGTTAAATTCCTTTTAGGATAGCATTTGCAGTAAAAAAAGGTGTTGATGTGATGTTTGTAACTCTGACCGACAAATACTTTTTTAGGGTTCCGCACCTCGAAAGGAAAAAGCGGAACCCCCTATAGGATCACTTTGTTGTCCGTCCGTCCGTCTGTCAAGACCTATTTTCTCAGGAACGCGTAGCTTGATACCTCAAGCTGAAATTTATATCAAATACTAGTCAAATAATAGTCTACTGTCCCCTGAGCTGTGAAAAAATCAAACTTCTAAGCCAACGCAATTAAAAGATAGAGCCGTTTATGCCGCAAATTTTCGAAACTCGCAAGGGAATCAAAACGTACTTCCAGTCGATCTAGAATCTTGAAATTTGCTACGAAACAACGTCTTATAGCACAGAGAAAGGAAAAATTGCGAAAACCGTAAATTTTTGCTAAAAAAACTACTTCACAAAAAAAATACGATTGTAAACTTTTATGCAGTTGGTAAACGAATCGCGACCATGTCGTTGTATTTTTTAAATAAACATCCCCGGAATTTTCGAAAGATAGAAAATTCAATTGCTTCACATTATTCACAAGTAATTAAAACTTCATCATCCGCACTATTGTTAACTTTTACCATGTTTTAATACCTCATTCAACAGCTTGTAAACTGAGAAAGTTTTTTGAGCAATAGGTAGGTAGGCAGTCATTTATTTCGTATTGGAAATTACATTATTACATGTCGCATAGTTATAGGTAATGAAACTAATGAATTCACAATAAGATCGTCAGTGTAAAAAAATATAAAGTAAAAATAAAAATGTAAAAATTAAATAATGTCAATGTGTACAAAAGCAAAAAGTACTTAATTTTAAAATAAAAATAAAAATAAAACACTAAAAAAATATACAGCATAGTGTAGCATTTGAGCTATCTATATAGATAGCTCAAATGCTACAGTCAGAAAATGTCAAAAATACAATAAAATTGCACGCCACATTGCATACATGACATTATTAAAAAAAAAAGCCGGTCAAGTGCGAGTCGTACTCGCGCACCGACGGTTCCGTAAAAACTTATAAGGGGGCGTTCATAAATTACGTGAGATGTTTAAGGGGGGGAGGGGGTCGAGTCAAATCTCATCTAATCTTACGTTGGAGAGAGGGGGGGTCTCGGCAAATATCACGCAATTTTTTTTCTGATTGAAACAAAAAAAAAATACTATTTTGGTTCATTTAATCCAGATTGTACATGCATAAAATTTAATCTTAAGCGTAATCAATCGTAATACGATTAAGATCATTCGCTAATTCGTTCGAAAGAAAATAATTTCATTCATACTTCGACGTTTTTTTTTTCTTTTTACAATAACAATCCAACGCGTTTACGTAAGAAACCCACATTTTGAAAAATCTCACGTGAGATTGGGGGATGGGGGAGGGGGTTGAATGAAATCTCACAACATCTCACCAGGGGGGGAGGGAGGGACAGAAAATTTAAAAAAACACCTCACGTAATTTATGGACGCCCCCTAAGAATGCAAAATTGTATTGAAGGACGAACTTGACTTTGCCGATGAAAAACTGTTGTCTCCATACATCGACATAGGTCGCGATTAGTTTACCAACTGCATAAAAGTTTGCAATCGTTTTTTTTTTGTTATGTAGCTAAATATTTACGGATTTCGCATTTTTTCCTTTATCTGTGCTACAAGACGTTGCTTCGTACCAAATTTCAAGATTCTAGATCGACTGGAAGTACCCTTTAGGTTTTGATTCCCTTGCGAGTTGCGAAAATTTGGGGAAATTTGCTGCATAAACGGCTGTATCTTTTTGCGTTGGCTTAGAAGTTTGATTTTTTCAGAGCTACAAGGGACAGTAGACCTGAGCGTTTGATATAAATTTCAGCTTGATACCTCTACGCATTCCTGAGAAAAAAGGTCTAGACAGACGGACGGACGGACAACAAAGTGATCCTATAAGAATTCCGCTTTTTCTTTTCGACGTGCGGAACCCTAAAAACACAAGTTCAATTTACTAGCAATCCTCTTTTGCTGCAAATGACCTGTTTTATGCCCCACGAAATGTAACGACCCAAACGTCCTGTGCCTCTAGGTAAAACCGCCCGTTAACTCGGCCGCCATTACTGTCCACTAAATTAGATCCGTAACGTTGGCAATACGATAACATGTCAAAAGCAATATGGTTTTACCGCGTAGAACAGAGGCCATGTATAATACTTCTCGTTATATTGAATCGTCGGAAGCTAATTAGGGTTATTGCAGGGCTGCAGTATTGCAACGGTAAAGCTCTATTAGCAGGCCGGAAGACGTACGTGACCGGTAGCTTGCACTCTCCGGGACTCCGCCATTATTCTTGAATACACGCTCCCTAGCGTGTATTCGAGAATGATGCATCTCTATGCAATGCAGGTATCATATAGCAACTAGTTTTATTATAACTCGAAAATTAATGCTGAGAAACTTGTGTTTTTGAATATAATGATCACAGTTCAACACTATCTATTGATTTAAACGTTCGATACAGGAATAGCTTTTAACCCAAAAGCGATGGTTCCTATGTTGTAAGGCACTAAAAAGAATACATTTTGTCACATAAATACTGTGTTTTCGGAGGTGTAACACACATTTTCTTCTTATTTTTTTGTTGTAAGGGACACTATTTCCTAAACCACTGTATTTATCCTCCATAAATACAGTGGTTTGTGGTTAATTAAAAAATTAGGGTAGGCGAAGTTATTTAAAAATTATGCTTCCAAGAATCATCTTAATGGGATGAGTAGTTTCCAAGTTATGATTATAAATAAAGTGGAATTTTGTTTTCTGGCTCCCCTGAAAAGTAAGCGTTTGTCCCTTACGACATTTGAAATTTCCACCGTCGTCGATATGATAGGTCTAAAAGCAGTCCGGACGGCGTTTTTGCGGGAATGGGCTTAGCCAGAAAATTTGGCCTTAAAAACGTTAACTTTCGGTGTATCCACATGAAAGACGGTAACCTAAATAGGTCACTAGTAGAATGACTCGGTCGCAAAATTACCGACTCGCAAAATGACCCCATCGCTTGTAGCCCACATCTCAAAATGTCTGAGTCGTAAAATGTCCACATCGCTTGTAGCCTACTTCTCAAAACGTCCGAGTCGCAAAATGACCACATCGCTTGTAGCCAACTTCTCAAAATGTCTGAGTCGCAAAATGACCACTTCGTTTGCGTTACTAGGTAGGTTAGGTTCGTTAGGTAACTTTAAATGCCCGAAAGGCAAATTTCCCAAGAATAGCAGCCCCGCCATGCGGGGCTGCGTCGACTTTGCTAAGACAGGCATAAAATAAAAAAAGCTAAGTGGTCATTTTGCGGCTCAGTCATTTTGAGATGTGGGCTACAAGCGATGTGGTCATTTTGCGACTCGGACGTTTTGAGAAGTAGGCTACAAGCGATGTGGTCATTTTACGACTCAGTCATTTTGATATGTTGGCTACAAGCGATGTGGTCTTTTTGCGATGTGGTAATGTTTCGATCTAGTCACTCTACTAGTGACCCGTGTTGACTATCCTATATCAATTGTGCAAAAATATAAGGATATCTATCTCTCGGTAGCTATTCACCCTATAGATAATAAAGAATTGTGCCAACTGCCAATGCAATATCGGGCCCGTGCTATTGTAAATTAGGGAGCGTTGCACTAAGCGTTAAAATTGCCCAGTTAAACTAACAACCATAAACCATGTCCGAAGTTACGGGGCCCGCGGGCTCCACGCCATTGTTCTGTTTCCACTTGGCTGCTTATCTGATGACGTCACGCGTCGCCACCTTCCGACGGCACCATAGAACAAGTGGAGTCAGACCTTATTCCAAAATCAAAGAAGTTACACCCTGTCTCTTTCTCTCAACTATGCAGTGGAAAGAGATATTCTGCAGATTTAAGCTTTGCGTTTCGAGGAAGCTTACAGACCACATCGCTGTGGTTGCTATGATATAAAAAAACAGGTTGGACTCCATCATATCCACGACGATATCCATTAGTAATTACGCTTTCAATTACAGCCCTACGGAACGACAAGTTGAAGTAATTATTGTTTTTGCTATCTTATGTCCTCTGTCAGGTTGGCGCATTAGCTTCAATAAATGTTTTACAATATAATTTGTAATGAGTTTTTACTGGCGGCGTCGCAGCATTATCCAAATACCAACTTGCCTACTTTTCAATATAATAAAACGATCATCCCTTCTGTACATATTTTAATATTATCGACAACTTAATACCAAGGAAGAAGCGCACGAAAAAAAAACAGAACACCATTCAAAAAGGAAAAAGTATGAAATACGATCCCATATTTGAGTGTCAAGAAATACTACGACAGAACTAAGGATATTCAAGTCACACTATAACACTTCCAAGCAGTATCGGTATCTGTCATCGTCTCATCGTATAACGGTTGTTAAAAAGAAAATTCTGAAACCTCTTACTTACCGGTTAACTTTCTGTCTGACACATGCATGACATGACTGAGTATCAAGTTGCAATATCTTCGCGGCGACTAAGACGGGCATGACATGATATGCATGTGAGACAAGTCTCAAATTAACTAAGTATAGCCCACAAAGACGTGAAAAAATAGGTCATTTCGACAAAGAAGGAAGGTATATTTCGATCGAAAAATGTAAACAAACTCGCCAAAATTAGCCGAACGCCACTAACGCTCTCGCGTTTGGAGTGCTTCCCAGCGAAATAAGAAAATTCGGAAATCTAGTCAAAGAGACTTACATCAAAAGATGCTACATCCGCGTAGAAAAGATTCATCGCGAGAGCTTATTTAACATTTAGAAATAAGAAGTAGTATAGATTAGTTCAGCCTTATGTCAACGTATGTCTGTGCTAAAAATCAGGTCAATGCAATGCGTTACTCCATTGCTGCGCGAAAGAAGGACAAACCAACAAACATACCTCTACAATCACAATAAAAATGAAATGAATGAATAAATGCCGTGTCGTGGACACATCATGACGTGTACATGATGTCATGGTATATTGTGTCACGAAAAATGGAATTATTTTACGTACAGAGTTCTTCAGCGGGTTTGTTGTAAATTGTAATGCCCGCATTCTCTAGACCATGAACAATGCTACAATTGGCGTTCCATGTCCAAACCGAAACAAACGAAAGCCTGAACAAATAAAATAAAACAGGGTCGCCCGTTCCGGAAAAAAAATATCCTGTTCAGTTTCGGAAGATGAAACAAAGATCCCGCTTCTGAAATTGAGAATTTGGTAAAACTATACGCAGACTGTGGGAAGTAAACGTATCTTATCTAAGCAAGCTGTTTAGATAAAAAGAACCAAAATAAAACCCACCTGTTGAGCAGGCGTGGCCTTCCGGAATCCCGCGCGATCGATTCTCGCGGTTAAAGGTTATGTACCTAAATCATTCGTCGTTATTGAATTATTCCGAAAAAAGCTAATGTGCAACTGAATTGCACAGCATTTAGGGCTTTTACCCCTCGTATGTATGTCCTAAGAGACTAGAACCTGGGATTTTTTTCACCGACATACGAGGGGTTAATTGAGAAACAAGCTGCAAAATAACGCAAACCGAATAATGATGCGAGATTTACGAGGTTACATTATATACTTTCACTTGCTATGGTTCATTAACTCCTCGCTTAGAACAACACTTCTGCGTACAAAGATGTTAATAAGCCCAACGAGCAAAACAATTTGGCCCAGTATAATAAATACCCTGCGTTATCCAATCCGGCCTCGTAACTTGAGAAAGCTAACGGCACGGAACAAAAAAAGAAATGTTTGTTTTCATTGTAGGAACAAGCGGTTACTATTAAATTAAATTATGCACATGTTTAATCACAACTAATTTGAAGACAATTAGTTTAACTATTCAATGCTACCGAATTCGTATAATGAGTGTTTAAGTAGTTGTTAAATGTAATTCATTAACATTGTTACGTTTGGTGCGCGTGGAACGACCCTACAATACCTACACGTATGGTATCGATCAGCGTGCGTACAATCTCGTTACGGCTTCAATGAATCAATTGACATGCATAACGGCTCTCTATTAAACGTAAAACGCGTTGTAAAACTCCAACTGCGGCATGCGTTTCGAATGCACAAAGAAATGCATTTGTAACCGCGATCCCACTTCTGATATCACATTAGCGTAATAAATACATAAAATTATCACCAGAGTATGGTCGTATAATTAATATCGGGTTCCAAATTACGTATTTAAACCACAAAAGGGTTGTGAAAACTACACCTTGAACAAAATTAGCAAGAGCTTGCGCTTGAATTAAGGTTGGTTTAACCAATTTGCGGCTAAATGACTCTTCTTGACTGTGTTACTAAATTAACTTTACGCATTACCTACCCTACTAGGACCCGTGTGCCGTGGCGGAATAATCAAATTTGCTCGGGCCTCCGAATTCTCACCTCAATAGAGAAGATCTCGACCATGAGATATCTAGAACACGAGTCAAAATGAAGTGTGAGCGGTTCTTTTTCCAAGATTCTATAACCCTAAGGTGGCATATTTTTCTTCAAGGGCAATTCAATAAAACAGACGCATTTCTATGAAGACAAATAATATAACTGCACATTGTATTTTGTAAATAAAGTCGGTGCTTTTACGACCAGTAATAAACATCTACGTTTTCATAACATTAATCTCTTCTACTCGAAACTGACTTGAAGTGTCTACCTTAACAAGACCTCCCTGCCTTGTTCGTAAGTAAGTAAAACAAGGAAAAGGGGTGTTTTCATTCAATTTTTCACGGATCTTTTCATTTTGGGCACTCTTGGTTCGATTGCCTCCCTGGGGGGATGACGTCATGTAGGGGCTGTGTCAAGGTTGGAGCGTTTTGACAAAAACTCGACGCTGGTGTTATGTATAGGTACCTAAGCTTTAACTTTTCAAGAGCCCTGGTACGTAATTAGAATCGCTCAAGTTACTTTGCTGTTTTTTTTCCATAAATACTGACGTTGAAGTTAATTTAAGTCGTAAAAACCTTTTTGCGCGTCCAATAATGTTTTGCCCATTGAATAACGCAAGGTGGGCCGACCACGCCCAACAATACCATAGCGTTATATTATAGCTAACCTTGACCTTGCTTACAGGAGTTGCCGGAAATGACAGCAATTTCACTGCGATCCACTATTGAGGATACGACCAGTTTGGATAACCAGTGCCCCTCTGTTTATTGTTCCAATTGGTTCAAAAACCGTCTGCACAATGAACTGATTGCGAATTTAAAGCACTTCCTGTCTAAAATCTCTTAAACCTGACATGGTACTTGTAATTCAAAAGTTATATCGTAAAACATTTGGCTATTGGTCTACGAATAATTTGTGTAAGTACTAAAATTTCCAAGCAAGTCGCATAAAAGTTGTTTGCTTCGATCTACTAGAGTGGAGTAGAGTGGATATAATTGTTTAATTCAACCTGTTTCTTTACCGAAAATAAAACTGTGTCAAAAACGGTGTCCAGTTGACCGTAAATCAGATTAATCTTGTATATTGCCTTTTCAACCTAGATTTCTGACGATTTGAGTCAAATAACAACAGGAAAGAAGCAAGGACGTCTCTATATGACTGTGCGATCTTAATCAGACTAGATACGGTAGTTAAATGACGATTTGAGGCTCACAGGATGCGTCAAAAGGTTACGAGGCACGTAAACAAATTATGACTAGCGCATTTTTTTGGGATATCGTCAGAGTTACCGGTATACTCTTGAACTCGAACATAAAATTGTTAGCCCGAAATTATCTCCTACTACCTACTTCATGATTTTTTTGTTCATAAATGTATACTACTAACTGTGTGTGGTTGCCAGGTTAGAATAGTGCCACTTATGTCTTCGCGTGGATGTCGTAAGAGGCGACTAAGGAAATAAGGGCTTGTAGTTAGGGCTTGCAATTCGAGTATTCGAATATTCGAATATTCGGCTCTTTATAATATTCGAATAATGCGGCGAATAGTATTCGAATATTCGAATATTTATGGTTATTTGGACAGACGGATGTAACATCGCCTGGGGATGGTCGGCTGTCTCTGTCTCACTCCCCGATCCCATTCAACCACCTCTCACCTACTCTGTACTCTTACATTATACTGTATAACAAAATTCACATATATCATTATCGTTTCGTGTTGATTACATTAATAATTTAACACATACATATATTTTACCATTTTAATTATTTTCTTTTAGTTTTGTTGTTGATTCTGACTTATTTTAATTGAAGTACATAATCTTTGTGCAATTGATACCAAATCGTTGCTGTTCGTACATTCAGTTGTTTTAAACACAATAATATTTAAATTCAAGTTTTTAGGGTTCCGGAGCCGAATGGCAAAAACGGAACCCTTATAATTTCGTCATGTCCGTCTGTCCGTCTGTATGTCACAGCCATTTTACTCAGAGCCTATTGGCACTATAGGTATAAATGAAATTTGGAGGATAGATGTATTGTATGAACCGCTATACAATGATGTAGTAAAATTGAAAAAAATATATATATTTAGGGGTGGCACTCCATACATGTAACTAGGGGACGAAACAATTTTTTTTGAGTTACATCAGCGTGTCGGTTATTTTTAGATAGGGCTTCCAAAATGATACAGAGGTTTTTAAGTGACTTTTTTACGTAAGTGAACAGTTGGCGAGATATACGCTTCTAAAGTCGTAAAAATTCTGTCCGGGTGGGTAGCTTTTGAACTGTTAAATAGAACATTCTAATAAAAGTTACAGTAGTAGAACATACGAAATACTTCCAACCAAAATTGTTTTGAACACGATACGCTGTGTAGTTTTTGAGATTTTAATAAAAAATTGAATTTCAACCATGAACGTTCATCCCAGCTACGGAATCCTTCACTGTGCGTGGTCCGACATGCACTTGGCCGGTTTTTTTTTATTCATTCAATAAAGCCAAGGACGTATTATTGATTAAAGATGTTTATGTTGATTTTTTGAGCTTTCAGACTAAGGTAATAAATGAAAATGAGCATCCGAATCCGTTTTTCTTGAATTTTTAGGATTATTCGAATAGTATTCGAATTATTCGAATATGTCCAAATTAATAATAATAATAATAATAATAATAATCACAGGACAATGTCACACTAATTGACCTAGTCCCAAACTAAGCTCTAGGCTTGTACTATGGGTACTAGACAACGATAAACATACTTAGATAGAGAAATAAATACTTAAATACATAGAAAACATCCAAGACTCAGGAACAAATACTCGTGCTCATCACACAAATATCTGCCCTTACCAGGATTTGAACCCAGGACCCCTAGCTTCGAAGGCAGGGTCACTCCCAACTAGGCTAGCGTGTCGTCGTCGTCAAATTAAAAGTCGAATATTCGAATATCTGAATCTATCGAATATTTGCAAGCCCTACTTGTAGTACCTAGGTACAGTTAGGCGATGGGCTTGCACCCTGTCACTAATACAATAGTAAACTTCTTGGCCTGATCGTGCAAAATGTGGTTAAAGAATTATAAACAAGTATTTTACAATTGTTGGTATTTCTGTAGCTCTGCCTACCCCACTCCATATTATGTTGTGTATTTAAGTTTCTTTGCATTGTAGATACACTTTTATGTTGCATGAGCTTTAGTTTCAGATTCAAAACATGAACTCGTAAAACTGCGAAAGTTGGCTAGCAAGGAAGAAAGTTTCTGAAAACTGCACATCGCGAAGTGTTTCTCGTCGATATAGGTATTGTTATGTTTCTACTCTATGGAAATTTTAATGTTTTTTATTTACTTTGATCTCGGGTCCACTTTGTATGAAAATCTGGGGCCTGGCACTGAATAGCCTTTTTTGAGGGTTCTAAGGTTTTTTTTTAATAATTCTAGAAACTAAACCTTCTCAGAGATGATAAAACTCGAGTTTAAAATTAAACGGATTTTTTTATTTATATCACATTTTTATAAACTTTTTTATATTAGATGCTCTATGTGTATAATTGTATAAGTATGTAATAGCTTAAAAATAGGATTTTTTTTAATAATTTACTTGCTAAGAGATAATCAACCACAATTATAAAAGCTTAGGTAGGTAGTCGGGTTACACAACAGTAGGTAGAGGTACCTATACTTGTAATTGAATGAACAAAATCTCAAAACCTCCCGAGTATGATTTTGGGGGATGCCTCAACGGCGTACGGGTTTCATGAAAGCATATAAGTAGCATTAATGCTGTTAAAATCAGAGCTCGGAGAAGTATGTGTTGTGTGGAGTTAGGATGATAGATAGATAGAGGAAGAAATAGCGAGATCCGAGAACGATGTGGATTGAAAGAAGATGTAGTAACAAAGATCGAAAATGTATGCTAAGGTGGTTTGATAATTTAGACCCATACTTAGCAGAATATCATATTCGCAAAACATGACATTAGCAAATAGTGGAATTAGGTTATAGAATCGTAGGTAGGTTTAGGTTATGTTAGTTTTACACCAGGCCCGGAGGGCCAAACCACCCAGAAACAGGAGCTCCGCGTTAGCGGAGCTCCGTCGACACTGTAATTGATGTCTTGTTAATAATGATGTTTTGAGAATATCATGTTTTGTGAATATGTTGTTTTCCAAATATCGTCTTTTGCGAATATCATATTTTTCGAATATGATGTTTTGCGAATATGGTATTCAACATACTAATTGCCCATTTTTTGATCCGTTTGTAATTAATTTATCCATTTTTTAATATCCAAACCACTTCATTAAGCCTCATGAATTCTGATCACCAGCAAATAAAAGACTTCAAACAGTTCTAACTGATCTTTAAAGACAACAAAAAGACCATAAATTAACTAGATAACTATTAGCGCAAGGTCCCGTCATCTGTACAAGCACTATGATGTCATGGTGTCTATAAACCGCGCTAGTTGCAGCAAGTAGGTAGGTAGACAAGTACCTATATTTTGATTAGCCGTTTGACCTTCTTTCTGGTCGGTCCCCTGTCTAATTATACCTATACCTATGGCCAGCTAAGCGTAGGTAATCAGCATTTTTAGTATGCAGGCTCTAAAATTTACAGAACCTTGAAAAAACAAGAGCAGAGCATTGCAATCGTGTAACGTACTTAATACAGGTTACATAAAATAATACTTATTTGCCAAGTATAAATCAATCCGTTTCAATGATGCTTTGTATAAAACAGGTATAAAATATAGCTGCACCAATTTGTATATGGCGTTTTTTTTAAAAGGTGACTTGACCACAAAATAATCTTCGATATACATTTTTGTTACATAAAATTCTTATATCAAGTATCAATCCTCTATAGATCATGAATGCAGAGAAATGTAACAGCTGGACAATACCTCACAACTTGGTTAATTAGAACTCTCTCTCCAATTCAAGGAATACATTTTAACCGAACTGATTATTATCTTAATGGTTTCATAATTACCTACCTTTCAGCCAATTGAAGTTTTAACTCATGTTACAATGGTATCCTTAGGTAAATATTAATAATCAAATTTTGATAATTTCATTTATCATATTTCAGATATTCACTGTCTTAAGGGACTATAAATTCTTTTAAGTAATAATAATAATAATAATAATTTATATGAGTATTGTTATTTTACTTTTATATCTTAACATTTATTGTAAAAAACTTAACTTACAGATTTTAAATAAATATTGACAATAATAATAATAATCACAGGACAATGTCACACTAATTGACCTAGTCCCAAACTAAGCTCTAGGCTTGTACTATGGGTACTAGACAACGATAAACATACTTAGATAGAGAAATAAATACTTAAATACATAGAAAACATCCAAGACTCAGGAACAAATACTCATGCTCATCACACAAATATCTGCCCTTACCGGGATTTGTGACTAAACAATGTGTTAAACTTTTAGTTTAAAAGAGTTTTACTGAATCACTTAATTTTCTACACCTTCAGGGTATCCTGTATACTTTATTAAGGCATGTAACGACTTTTTAATTAGTGAAATGTCACTGGAAAGTGTTCAGAACTGTTTAAAAGAAAATGAACAAAAAATTCAAACCGTTATGTACAAAAAGTATTTGTAAATACTAGAATTAAACTATTTTTAGTCAGTCAAAATAGTAAAGCATTATTAATTCATAATATTGATGAATCTTTTGTAATTGGCAAACCACTATTATTCACACGTGACACTTAGTGGCCAGAGCCCGACAAGTGGACAGGCGTTAAAAGAGTCCAGAGAGTCTAATTGGGTCACTAGACTAGGTCAATTCGCCTTAATGGTGCCATCATATACAAACATGTAATACATGCGTGATGTAATGTTCAATAATTCATATATTTAGACCGCAGGGTTGGTAACGCATTTGAGGTCTTAGGATTATTCTTGAAAATTCAAATGTCTATGGGTCTCAGATTCCACTTAACATCAATAAAATAAATATATTGATGAATCTTCATATAAAATAACTGTTTTAGTTTTGATAATGAATGGGATACTCACACTGCAGGATTTGTAGTACTATCATTGTCCTAGTGCATTTTCTACTTTGATGACTCCTTAGCCGAGTCAGTAGTAATCCTGCCTATGAAGCTAGCGGTCGCTGGGGCGATTCCAAGGGCAAATATTTGTGTGATCAGTATTTTGTTTCAGTCTTGATGTTTTCTCTCTATAGGTATTTAATTGTTATCTAGTATCCATGGTAAAAGCCTAGAGCTTAGTTTATTTTATTTATTTAAAATTAAATCCAATTTGTAATCAATCAATGTTAAAAAAAATAGGTAAGTGTAATGTTGAAATGGAAATGTAAATAAATATAGAATTAACACCTGAAATTACCAAATTGTATAACTAATCTTTCTAGTATGTTTTATTTAAAAAAAAAAAAACCGTTGGTCTATTTCTAAATAGAAAACATGTCAATAAAAACTGCCACAAAATAACCAATAACAAACAAAAGCAGATCTATTTCACCTTAACAATAAGAAACCTTAACCTTCTTGTCTCAACTCTCAAGTTACCTGTATCATTATGCCTGCATAACTTTTATCAGCCAAGGTCAAACAAAGATAGCGTATCTGTTCAATTCTAACACAGCATGTGATCCATTCACTAATGATACTACAATCAAACAATTTACATATCAATGGCTTAAATCAATTTATTGTGTCGAGGTCCCGCAAATTCGTTTAGATCTATCCTGTAAAACGAAACGCACTGCCGCACCCCGATTTAAAATATAAAGGCATAGCATCATAGAATGCTTTTTTGTAAATTGGTCAGCAAGGCAATAGCCGAGCTTCATATAATGCCGCATACGCCCAAAATAGGTCACATCACATCCCTGTTTAGACCGACACCTATCCAGTCCAGCTTTGATGCGCGAAAGTGCCGTACTACTTTGCAGTCTTTCTTTCAAGAACTTATCAAGATAACACAGCCTAAAAAAAATTGAAAGCCTAAGACACTTTTTCTAGGTCAAAATAAACTATTCAGAGCAGAGGTCATAAAGGAAAATTTGCGAAAACCGCGAAAAATGCTTCTTTTTAGTACCTGTTTACTTTTGTTGTCGACCCCGTTCGCCTTTCCGTCCTGGACGTTGCCGTTGTTTTCCTCACTTTTATCACTTTTTACACCCTCCAACGCCATGTTCAGATGGTTATTTTATTCACTGTCATGCGAGAAATGTAATATTTTCCCTTATTTCACTACACATGAAATATTTTGTCACAAATTCAATACGCGCTACTCGTGCCGCGAGCGATCGTTCCATAGACAAACGTCCGCACGTCGCAGTTCGTCCGCCACAACGCGACGCAGTGAGTGAAACGCAGCAAGTGCGAGAGAGTACGAGCGTGCGAGGGAAACAAACGAATGCACACTTGCATGCATGAGTGAAATGGGGAGATCACGGAATAAAATAAAATAAAAGGAAAAGAAAGACACCACAAAATTAAATAAAACGTAGACTGTACGTGAAACTTAAACGTACCTTACCTTGTTGTACTCATCGATTTACTTACTAACAATGAGTGAAATAAAAACATACTTTCCTTACTGTGGTTGAACCAAAACATCAACATCGGATTCACCGGGTAATGATTAATGAATGACAAAACAGCGTATGCAAAAGGACATCATGTCATACTTTCGATTGCAAGCAACAAAATCCGCCTTTGTATGGAGTTAACTTTAACTCCCGTAACTATAATCGATAAATTCACAATTTAATTAATGTTTAGACTAATAGAAGTCGATTTTACTTTTACCGCCATACTTTGATCGGCCATAGACTAACTATTGGTTACTTATTTTTGTCGACATAAAGATCAAGACCATAAGATCGTACCAAGATTATCCTATTCATCTTCAGTATTTTGTACAGATCCTTTTAAAGCTAAATTAACATTAATATTTACATTTCAATTTAATAAAAGGATTGCATGACATGAAAATGTGGTATGAAGCAAGACTTAAATCCATAGAGGCAGTATGGCAGTTGCTTGTCAGCCAGCAGAGTAAGTAGTTTTAAACGTAATGTACAGATGGCGCTAGCGTCTCCAGAAAAACATTGCAACCCACAGAAGCCCACAAAAAAATATGTATCAGCAATAACAAAAAAATAGGTAACTAAACTTGGCTGCTACTATTTTGTTTGTCTCAATTTACATGAAAAAATATAAAAAAGATCTCTCCGGCGGGGAATCGAACCCCGGTCTCCCGCGTGACAGGCGGGGATACTTACCACTATACTACCGAAGACTTACGAAATAAGTTGAAATAGACGTACTTTATGAACAATTTATCACAAATGCAGCTTCCTCTCTCAGGTTCTCAGCGATTTTATTTTGTTTTCTTGACATTAATGTAATGCTAATGATACGTACGTCATGAATTTATGTTTTTAATTCATTATTTTGTCAGTAATACTAAAGTTGATAAATATATCTATTATACTTATTATACTATCTAGTCTTCGCATTTACTCTTATGAAATATAAAAATTGACCTAAATTAGGGGTTTACTGTATAATACCTATGAGTGGCCTTTGTACCCTAATGTTAGTAATACACATTTACTGACCAGCTGACAGATAACGCGTTTATCTATGAAACATTATACAGTACAATCGCGGAGAGGAGTGGCTATGTGACCCGTAAAGGACGACTGCATATACCATATAACTTTGTTATTAATTACAATATTGTTGTTCCCTACAGCTCCGTACCTCAAAAGGAAAAAAAGCGGCCAAGTGCGAGTCGGACTCGCCCATGAAGGGTTCCGTAGCAGCAAGATGATTTATGGCGTATTATAAAAAAAATACTTACTAAATCTCATTTAAACCAATTTTCGGTAGAAGTTTGCATGCAATATACATCATATATTTTTTTTAGTTTTATCATTTTCTTATTTTGTTAAATTACATGCTAGCCTAGTTGGTAGTGACCCTGCCTTCGAAGGTAGCGGCCTAGGTTCAAATCCCGGTAAGGGCAGATATTTGTGTGATTAACACAAGTATTTGTTCCTGAGTCTTGGATGTTTTCTATGTATTTAAGTACATATTTCTCTATATAAGTATGTTTATCGTTGTCTAGTATCCATAGTACAAGCCTAGAGCTTAGTTTGGGACTAGTTAATATGTGTGACATTGTCCTGTACTTTATTTTAATAATATTGTAAAGTTCATTAAATTAATGTAGGATGAGTGAATAGGAACGCAATAAGACGTATGAATGGACACTAGAGTGCAAGAGATGATGATCGATGTTGCGAACGAGTGTGAAAGAGAAGAGTGAACGGACTAAGTTTCAAATTTTAGACGTTAGGGGTCGAGGTTCCGAGCTTAAGACGAAAAGACGTGTATTTAGTGCTGCAACTTCCGTTTTTTTTTTTTTTCCAAGTTAACTTGAGTTTTTCACTCGCCACATCCCACTTTAATATGTACCTAGTTAAAGAAACTTGTTCAACGCAAACATAGTTGGCTGTTCTGCCGTGATATTAAAGAAGGGGATTAACTGTAATGTAGTGGTCGGAGCATTCTATACTCTATTGCTAACCGCTTCAGTTTAAAATGCTAATACCATTTCTATGCTGTTAGCCGCCTTCTTAGATATTACGGCGGTATTAGGTACTATCGGCGCCTAGTTAATAGTTTGATAAAAGTATAATGGAAAAAGAACGGAACCATTTACAATATGCAATACTACGGTTATCTTATCTAATCTAATAGAAAATCCGTCAAGTGCGAGTCGTACTCGGGCACCGAGGGATCTGTGCAAACGAACAATAATTGTAGTGTTTAATGATACACCATAATGATGGGAACAAGTATATTTATTGGTCTTCTTATTATTAGGTTACAGCGTGTGCTCCGTTAAGCTCGTAGCTGGGAAAGAAGGGCGAGTCCACCCAAGTGTCAGTAGACATTAGTTTTCCACAGATTATATAAAATGCGTTAACATGCACAGATATTACATCTATCCCTTTATTTTTAAAATTTCATACATTCTCTTCCCCTCTTATTTTTAAGATTTACTTTTTACATAATGCAATAAGTGTGAAATTTTACCTTGATACAGTTGAAAAAAAAAAAAAATACAAACCTTAAGTCAACCTGACTATAGGTACTTATTCCCTACTAACTTAACTATACTAACAAGTACATAAATTTTAAATATAAGAACCTGTGAACCTACACACTCACCCAGGAAGCATAGCGCTGAAAGACTACCAATCACCCAGGTCGAACATGATAAGAAGTCCTAGTGTACCTAACACTATTATTATCAATAATATCATATGACCTAAATCCATTATCCTTAACTATTTGACCTTGTCGCCACTTATTACTATTACAATCTTTTTTAAACCATATTTTCTGGCCTACAGTAAATTTATCTTTACTTTTGGTATTGTCATTATAATTAGTTACATTTCTATTAATAGTCTTATGAAACTCACTTGGTATATTAATATTAAGTCTTGGCCTTAAATATCTGGAAGTGACAGGTAATTTAGTTTTGAGCTTTCTGTTCATTAACAATTCTGCTGGTGAGAAATTAGTGCCACAAACAGGAGAAGATCGGTATTGTAACAATGCTACTTTGAAATCAGTGTTGTCTTCTTGGCATTTCACAAGCATTTTTTTAGCTATTTGTACAGCCCTCTCTGCCATGCCATTGGATTGTGGGTACCTTGGGCTCGCATAAGTAAACTTAAATCCCCATTCATTAGCAAAATTCTTACATTCTCGTGAGTCAAAGGGAACATGGTCCGAGACAATCTCACTTGGTACACCAAATATACAAAAAATGTCACTAAGACTATTTATAATAGTCTTGGCACTCTTATTACAAATTAATTTTATATCAAGCCACTTAGAAAAGTAATCATATATCACAAGATAGCTTTTATTTTTATAATCCATTATGTCTGTTCCTAGTTTTGAGAAAGGTAACTCAGGGATGTTATGACATAACAATGGTTCTTTGGTGTTGTTATTCTGATAAGTTTGACACACATAACACTGTCTTACAAAATTATCTAGGTGTTCATCTATTTTAGGCCAGTAATACAAACTTCTAGCTAGGTTTTTCATTTTAGTCATACCAAGATGACCTTCATGTATTTTTCTCATTATATCTATTCGCAATGTTTTTGGTATTATTAATCTATGTTTCATAAATAACAAATTTTCATCAAAGGTTATATCGCCTCTGAATTTATAATAATAATGTAAGTTATCTGGGATATATCTTTTCCCTGGCCATCCATTTTGAGTAAATTCTATTAGAGTTGATAGCTCAGTGTCATTAGTTGTTTCTGAAATTAATTTATTTTTAAACTCATCTGTGCACTGCAAGTTATTCGCTAACCCTACACAGTGAATGACATCATACATATATGATTCGTCAGTGTCATTTGTAGTTATGAATGCACGTGACAGAAGGTCTGCAATGTACATTAATTTACCCTTCAAGTACTGAAAGTCAATGTCATACTTAAGCAATTTTAATTTAAGTCTTTGAAGCCTGGGCGAAGGAACCTCATGTATGTGTTTTTTAAGTAAGGATTCCAATGGCTTGTGATCATTAAGAACAGTGCACTTTTGCCCATAAATATAGTAATGGAATTTTCTAGTGGCCCAAACAATACTTAATAATTCCTTCTCAATCTGTGAGAAATTTCTCTCAGAAGCTGTCAAACTCCTTGACGCGAAACAAACGGGTTTCCCGTTCTGTAATAGACAACAGCCAAGGCCATTTTTTGAAGAATCACTCTGTATAACCACAGGTTGATTCGCGTCAAAGTTTTGTAGAACAGGTGCCTCAGTAACATTCAGTTTTATTTCATTAAATGAGCTTTCATGCACATTTGTCCATAACCAATCCACATTTTTCTTAAGAAGTAATTGGAGCGGTGATGCAATTTTAGCTAAATTGGGAACAAATTTCCTAAGGTAGTTTATCATACCGAGAAACACTTGTAGTTCCTTTTTATTACTAGGACTTTTAATGCTGTTAATTGCTTTTATTCTTTCTGGATCAATTTTCATACCATCATGTGAAAATATATGACCAAAATATCTGACTTCAGTTACTTTGAATTGAAATTTATTTTTATTAAACCGAACATTATGTGTTTTAGCTCGCTCAAAAACTTTTGTTAAAATTGCGTCATGCTCCAATTCACTATCAGCGCATATAAGCAAATCATCACAGTAAATGATCACTCCAGGGATGTCTCCGAAGGCCCTTTCATTGTATTTTTGAAAGATTTCTGGCGCTACTGATAGACCAAAGGGGAGCCTGTTAAATTTGTAGCAACCAAAAGGACTGTTGAATGTACATAGATCACTTGAGTTTTCATCTAATTTTATGTTATAGAATCCCTCGGAAAGATCAAGCACCGAGAAGATTTTCTTATTTGACAATCTGGGAACAATTTCTTCTAGAGTCGGTATTAAATAATATTCTCTAAGTAACACACTATTGAGATCCTTAGGGTCTAGACAAATCCTTAAGGATTTATCTTTCTTTTCAATTATTACAAGATTACTTACAAAATTCTTAGGATGTTCGACCCTGGTGATTATTTGTCTTTCTTCCAACGACTTCAGCTTCTCCGCTAACCGGGGTTTGATTGCGTTAGGCACCCGACGCGGTGGCCGCACCACAGGCTCTGCATCCGGGCGAGTGTGCAGCACCAGAGGTTCTTTAAATTCGCCCACACCCTGAAATAGTTCAAAATACTTTTTTAAAATTTGGTTTTTATTATCTTCAGCACTGTTTATTGTGTGAATATTTTTAATTAATTTCAGCTCCATTAAGGAACCAAGACCTAAAATGGCTTTCACATTTTGTTTTACTATTATGAACTCAGTTACATATTGGACATCATTACGTGTCAGTAGTAAGTCCATTTTTCCTTCAGGAATTATACGAGTCCCACCAAATACTTCTAAAGCTATTGTTGTCTCAGACATTTTAAAATTATTTTCATCATTGACAACCTTTTTAAGATCTTTAAGTGACAGCACATTTACTTGGGCCCCTGTATCACACTTAAACTTGATGCTACACTTGTTGTTGACTTGAATAGACTCTATCCACTCTTGTGTGCATTCATTAATAGTGTGACACGCCCTGACTAGTCAGATGGATTCTTCCTCAACACATTCAATTTGATTAACAAATTTGCACCCTACTTTGAAATGATTATACCTATTACAATTTTCACATCGTTGGCCATAGGCGGGGCACGACCGAGGGCCATGCTCAGTACTACACTTTTTACATTTGTATAACTTGTTTTTCGATGTGTGTGCATGTTGCTGAGGATACTTAGCTTTAATAGATGAGTTTGCAAGCGAAGACTTGTGCTGCACTGATGACTGCCCCCGTACCGCATCAACTTCTGCAGCAACAGGCTGCTTCGCCAGCACCCGGGCATGTTCTCTCGACAGCTCCGCCGATCTGCAAACCTCCACCGCTTTATCCAAACTCAGGTCTTTTATTTCTAATAGTTTCTGTTGTACCCGCTGTTCACTGATGCCGACTACAATTCTGTCTCTGAGCATTCTGTCTAGGTGAGCCTCAAAATTGCAGTTCTTCGCGATTTTTCTCAGCTCTGTGTAATAACAGTCGAAGCTTTCACCTTCTTCTTGTACTCGCTTGTTGAAGTGCCACGTGTTTATAACCTCATTTGTTTTGGGTTTGAAGTACGCCTCGAATACATCTATTACCCCTTGTAGTTTCGGGGGCTCTTCACTGCTGGGCTTTAATATGTTGAAATACAATTCCTGCGCCGGTTGTCCAATGCAGTTGAGAAAAATGGACGCTTTTCTGGCCTCCGTGATTTTTTCTAGCCCAGCTGCTGACACGAAAATTGCGAAGGCTTGCTTGAATCTGAGCCATTGGGGATATAATTCTTTTATTACCTCAAGATCCAACGGTGCCGGCATGCGGTATTCCACGCCCGACATCTCAACGTCTTCTGGTTCAGCAATTTTTTTTTTTTTTTTTTTTTTATTATTCTTTTAGTTGAAGCTTAGCTCTTCCGCGACTGCGCCATGTAGTGTTTAATGATACACCATAATGATGGGAACAAGTATATTTATTGGTCTTCTTATTATTAGGTTACAGCGTGTGCTCCGTTAAGCTCGTAGCTGGGAAAGAAGGGCGAGTCCACCCAAGTGTCAGTAGACATTAGTTTTCCACAGATTATATAAAATGCGTTAACATGCACAGATATTACAATAATGCTAAACAAATTGTAAAGAATACGAAAGGCATCGGCCATAGCAATAACGTGACTCATTAAAAAAAACTAAACTCTATTCTCATGGGTAAAACAATAAGTATTACTTTTGGGTGTGTAATGATCGGTATAAAAATAACTCATATAATTTCATTTGATATAATAACATTTGATATAATCACTCATTTTATATAATAAATGATTGGTATATTATCAAAATATCTATTTTTATTTACTATAATTATCATTTAGTAAATCATTTATTCATTATAAACATCATTTTTTATAAAAATCATATTGTATAACGAGGCAAAGTCGACGGAGCTCCGCTTTGCGGAGCTCCTATTTCGCGTAGTTATGGCGCTTCGCGCCTTGACACAATTCTAACCTAACCTAACCTATATATTAGTCGAGACCTAGGAGTTACCGCTCTGTAGGGTCACAACTGTCTGTATAAGAAATTAACTTGATATCATAAGTTGATTATAGCAAATATGCATTATACATAATGTATGTTATATAAAATATTTTTAGAACAAATGATTGTTATATAAAATGATAATTACGATAGCCCTTATTTACTCTACAGTAATGGCGGCCGAGTTAAAAACAATACTAAAACACGTCAAACGCAATATCGTTTTAAAACAGTACAATAGAGGCCCAGTGGAAATACCTAAAAAACTACGAATAAATAAATCTCACGCAAATTGACCTCGTCCTAAACTAAGCTCTTAGCTTGTACTAGACAACGATATAAATACTTACATACATAAATCACGCCTGTTTCCCAGAGGGGTAGGCAGAGACCACTTCTTTCCACCTGCTACGATCCTGACAAATCTTATAATTACTTGTACAACGTGTTACAAAATAATCAGTAAAAAAGAAATTACAAAAGTAGTGTCAACCCTTTATAACGTCAGTTCAGTATCTTAGGTATACAGTATACTAGGGTTGACACTACTTTCGTAATTTATTTTTTACGGATTATTTTGTAACACGTTGTATAGAGAAACTAGCGACCCGCCCTCGCTTCGCTTCGGGTGAAAGTATTATATATAAACCTTCCTCTTGAATCACTTGATAAAAAGTAGCCTATGTTCATCAGGGATAATGTCGGCTTCTAATGGTAAAAGAATTTTTCAAATCAGTTCAGTAGTTTCGGAGCCTATTTGAAACAAACAAACAAATCTTTCCTCTTTATAATATTAGTATAGATAAATACTTTAATACATAGAACACATCCAAGACAGAAACAAATACTCGTGCTCATCACACAAATATCTGCCAATACCGGCAAACGACAAAGGCTTCCTAAGGTTCCTTTCTAAGTTCGACTGCGGGACCCTAACTTTTAACTAGAAACGATACGCACCAACCTGATTCCAAATAGCCTTAAAACTGTCACATTTTTATAATACTTTCGTCCTTTTGTTGCTTAGCGTTTTTAATAAATATTAGATTGATAAACATTTCCATGGATGTATTAATAATGCGTCTGTACTTTTGAACCACCGCATTCATACAAGTCATACAACGAGCGCAGTCCGTTGCACATAGCCGCGTTGACGCGCTAATTATATTTTTTAAATAAAAAAAGAGACAAAAGTACAACGCGTTGTGCTTTGTTAGTTTAAGTAAGTTGGTATCTTTAATTTTAATGGCTAAAGTGACTAATTAACTAATGTTACTTTAATTAGGTGATAGCTAGCTGTGTTCAAAGTGAATTTGGGTGGTTTTTAGCAGTGTTGTGTGGCAGGAATTTTAACAAAATGATTAAGAGTGAGTATTTGTCATTACGTATTATAAAATAGCAATATATACTCGGCGTCAATAAAATAGCACAATTTGAAAATTTCAAAAGAGTTTAGATGAAATATGGTTTAGGTATTTCAGAATCATGTCAAAATTTCAAAACGTATACGATTTTTTTGACGCCGCGTATAATAGTGCACTAGATTTGTGTTTGTAACGAATAAACTCACATCCGTCCGCGTTGAAAAATAAAACATATTAGCCTATTTTACTCTGTGGCAATACAGCATTCTACTAGTGAAATATTTTTGAAATCGGTCCAGTAGTTGAGTTAACTCGTTACAAACGTACAGACAAGAAATCTTTCTTCTTTATAACATTACCTATAGTATAGATCAGCAATCATCAGGCCCGCTATCCTATTCAAGGGGTTTCGAATGGGTTTTATAAGGGTTTTACTTAAAAAATCCGTTTGAAATGCTTTTTAAAGCGCTGTTTAGTAGGGTTATCTGTGCTTTGGGTGTTAAGGGTTCCCTTATGTGAATGGTTAGTATAACAAATAACTTAGTCATATATTTCGTTCCAAGAGGTTATTATTTTAGTGGGTCCCTGGTGTAGATAGTGTATTTTTTATTGAAAGATACTATCAGCAACACAGTTAACTGACCGTTTGTGAATATGGTCACCTACAAGGTTCATATAGTGGTCAGATAGCGGTGATGTTGTGAGTCTCTATACATATGTATACGAACATAATATATAACTTTGTTTTGATCAAATCGTTGTCTATTAAGTACCGCAATAAACTCCGTATGATTAATCCGTGTTTGAACGATAATCACAGATTAATTGCACAATACAAATAAATGTAAAAAGTACAAATGGCGGACTTAATGCCTAAAGGCATTCTCTCCCAGTCAACCACATGTTCAACAGAGAAAAATAAAACCGGTGCAATTAGAGAAATGAACAGTGTTAAAACTAAATTAAATCTAATAAATAATATATAAGTTTATATAATACATAAACAAAACTTAAGTACATGCGATGAAAACAGTGTGTGATGAAGATGATGACACTTACCTACTTAAGTTCTTGCTTGAGGAGATGTTCGCGAAGCTTACGTTCAAATACAAACTTACTGGACGCTTGTCGTATTTGTTAGTATGTAACTTCTAGGAAAACAGTCTCAAAATTTATTTTCTGTCAAATACTACCGGATTCGGAATACTGAGCTACGTTCCCAAACAAAAATAACGGATGTAGCTCAACTAAAGTGGGACTGGGCCGGCCACGTTGCTCGAATGCAGCCTAATTGTTGGGCCAGGAGAGCCACAGACTGGCTCCCGGAAAATGCTAAGAGAAAGCGTGGCCGTCCCAGGAAGAGATGGAGTGATGATTTGGGATCATGGGACAAGATGGAGGGAAACCGCTCAGGATCGGGTAAAGTGGAAGAGGGGGAGAGAGGCCTTTGCCCAGCAGTGGGACATTCTGGACTCATAATAATAATAATAACTTCTACGGGTAGTTAGTAGAAAACAATGTATATTTCACAATTCAAAATGTTATTTCAAGGAAGGATTGCGCATGTGCAAAGCTTTTTCACATGGTGCAATACAAAAGGTGTGAGATTTTGAGATTAGTTAAGTCCATCGCATCAGATGAAAAGGACCCGGACTGCTTACTCATAAAATGTGAAAGTTTTTATTGTTTCGTTCTTTGTGGCCAGTTATGTAATATGTTCAAACATTTAGAAGATATGCGACTGATTCCACGTAAGTTAAATTAGTTTCATACTTTTAAACCTGAAATAAATAATCATTAAAGTAGATTTAAAAAATATTTTTGTAGTCATAGGTACAGCCAAAGGCATTAATATCTACAGCCATCGCATCAAAATCGACATGGAGCTTATTGCCAGTGACATAAAGGTGTATAGATATTTTTTACAGGGTGGCATGTACCTGCCTACACTTTGTAACCCGAAAATCCTGCAAAATTGTATTGTACATGAAACAATGAATAAATAAATAAAGTTACGATGTCTTAAATGTAAAGAAATCGAAAATTTTAAAATCCTCCTGTTGATCTAATCTCAAAGACATAAATATATTCTAATTACGAGTTTAATACACATATACACACACACACACACATTATACTCCTATCTTTTAGTGTTTTTGTTTTTTGTTTTTGTGGAGACCCCTAATTCTGTAAAAAGAACAGCGTAGACCTTTACAACAAGTAACAAAAACGGTAATGGTATTTAGAAACATTTTCCTATAAAAATATCTTATCTACCCAAAGCTTAGATTGCGTATCGTTAGGTCGAATAACCTCCACTATCTTTGCTTTCTCGACAGGGGCTTAACTAAATTTACAATACTGTTTACTGTTAAATGTAGCTATATCTCTCACACGTATATGTTGAGCTTAAGTGAAAGCGAGATAGTCATATGACAATTGCGAAATGTACATGAAAATGGTTGTGTTTCTTTAGCTACCTAAATTTAAATCAACCTTTTGCCATTGTTAATACGAATAATTTATCATACTCTATTTTGCTTTGTAAAATTTAAAAATGTAAGCATATTTACCTTTGATTATGTACGAATATGTCGCCATTTACTGCGTCATTGAGGTTCAAAAACTATACTTGAAAATATTCTTTCGCGGATTTTCAAAACTTTTTTATGACTAACTTGCTTATCTGTGCTTTGTCTGTAACTCAGCCTACCTAGGGACTTGAAATTAGACAGGAATATTTCTTAGGTGCTCTAGGGTTGCATTAAGAAATATAAATAAATAAATCACAGGACAATGTCACACAAATTTACCTAGTTCCCAACTAAGCTCTAGGTTTGTACTACGGGTACTAGACAACGATAAACATATTTATATTGAGAAATATGTACTTAAATACATAGAAAACATCCAAGACTCAGGAAAAAATACTCGTGCTCATCACACAAATATCTGCCCTTACCGGGATTTGAACCTTAGCTTTGAAGGCAGGTCACTATCAACTAGGCTAGCGTGTTATATTAAAAAAACACAACTATTCTACACGTTCGAAGTCACGGGTGTCCTCAAGTTAGTACATTTTACAGCAATTAAGTACAACGTATAGTAACGATGTAAACATTAACCTATTGGAATAATAAGTCGCGTCAACGTTAACTCGTCCAATCAAGGTCTTTATAGAGCTATGTATGGCGTATCAACATAGTTGTGTACTATGAACATACGTATCTAACATGTTTTCCTGCTGTTTATTCCGTACCGTATTCGCTGCCGTCCCGTAACCTTCGATTATAATCAGTGATCGGAATAGGTAGTGCAATTTCACGAGACTTCGGTGCGTAAGTTTAGTATGGATATGGCTTGTAACCCCGGGTTTACATTTGCAAAGTGTTAAAGTTTGTGTTTAATTCAGAAATGTTATTAAAATATGATTTAAACGATAATTTTGCTTGCATAGAATATCGCATTGAGGAAATATGTGGACACTTGCAATGTCAAAAAGTAAAAAAGTATTTACCTACAATAACATATTTTTTTTAGATTTTTCGCATGTTTCCATTTAATTTAAATTCAGGTCGTGTCAATAAAATATTCTGTGAAATAATACGAGTCCCGGAATCTGGGGTCTTATCCATATTAAGTATAATGTTTAAGGTCATTCACCCGAAATTGCACTACCTATTCCGATCGCTCATTATAATATTAATTATTAATTGAGTAATATTTGTATTCCCAGCGTGTAAATTTCATACGGGCTTACAGGGGGTGATTTTCTCAACACAACGCTGCGTCGATCTCAAAGATGAAGTCTGATCCGGCAAGTTTAAGATGTCCCGTCGGAGCGTACAAAATACATTTTAGCGCGTGCCTTCTCAATTAGGCAGCAGGCAGGAGAGTCGAGTTCAGTGTCGTATAAAGCTGCCTAGTTAAGAAGGCACGCGGTAAAATGTGTTTTGTACGCTCCGACGGGTGACGGGATTTCTTAAACTTGCCGGATAAAACTTCATCTGAGAGATCGACGCAGCGCTGTGTTGAGAGAATCCCCTGGGTGGAGAGTTAGGATGGGCAGTAAGGGCAGCTACTGGATCCCTTGCTGTCACGCGAAAATGCTCTTGGGAAACCTACTTATACTAAGTTTTTAACTCATGACAATACACATTCACAGATTTTTGATAAAATGTACAGTCAAGTCAGGGAATAAAGGCTTGTAGTATTGTTAGGCGATGGGCTTGTAATTGTAACCTGTCACTAATAGACTGATAACATCTTAGCCTGATTGTGCAAAATGTGGTTATGTGGTGTATTAAAAACAATGCATTCTATAAATTTTAGACATCATGTTTCATAGAGCCATTTACCGCTTAAGACCTACACAATCGATATCTAAATAGTAATAGTACAAGTTTATTTTTTTCAAAACAACCGCGTTCGATTGCCGAGCTGAGTACAGGTTTTTTTAAATATATGAATGTAGTTTTTCTTCTTATTAAAATCGATGACATGGTTCCTGAGAACAGATCTTCGTATGTCTTATAGTTTCAGAATTTCCCATACTGACCGATTTAAATGAGACACCCTGTATAATAGTGTACAAATACTCATTGCATAGTGCATTGTAGTACATTGCTCTCAGAATTTTCTATAGATAATAGCTAGTTTGGGTCGTTCTACTTTTTTACCGACAATACATCGTCATTTTTCTATATTTTGCGTTTTTCAACTATTGATAATTATGGTTTTAATTGTTGATTTTAAAATACGTTGCATGAATTTTTATTTGGACTAATTAATGATTATTTTGGTGGCGATAATGCTTTTTTCTTTATGGTGGTTTTTCAGAATATACTGTGACAGAGAGGCCGTTTTCAGAAGAGACTAAATTTTGCATTACCACTCTGTCACCCGATTCTATGAAAAACAAACTTATAAAAAAAAACACTGGATAGAGAAAGTGAAAGATTATTTAGTACTGATAGATGAATAAATGTTTGGACGTATATTGAAACACTAAAACATTAATAATCAATACTCTAACTGATAACGTATGGTAAAATGAGGACAGGCAATTGTCGGTAAAAAAGAAGAATGACCCATTTAACGTTTTTCAGTTGATATTTTTATTGCAGTTGGGTTTTTAATAATATACATTATTAAAACTTTTATAACCTTGTGATTTACGTACTTTTCTGATTTTATTTGGAAGGGATTTTATTAGCTTTAATTTCTTTAATTATTGTTATAAGACTTATCAGCAATTAAAATCCTTTTCTTTTATTCCCTTCCATTTTTTTTCACGGATGCCATTTCCAAATATTATATGTTTCTATATCCTTTGACAATGAAGACGAATCGAATGAGACCTCGTAATTTAAAGCCTGTCATTCCTGTCAAGCTGTTTAGGCTGGAGAGCGCGCGCGGAAGTAGACATACATACATACACAATTATGCTAGAAAAATATAACCCTCTGGTACAACTACCAGAGGGTTATATTATACCCAACGGTAGTAACGGCGTACTGTCGAATTGTCCATGGAGTGAGTGACGTCATACGAGCGGGCTCACTCGACGGGTAAGCCGGTACACTGAGAATGCATTTTTTACGCTCCGAGTTTTTTTTTTATGTTAAGTAGAAGGCACACGAGCACTCAGGCCACCTGATGGTAAGTGGAATCTGAGACCCATAGACATTTGAATTCTCATGACTTTCCTAAGACCTCAAATGCGTTGCAACCCTGAGGACTAAGATGGAATTCCTCTATGCTAGTAATTTCACCGGTTGTCTTATCCCCACAACGGAACACAACAATGCGAACACTGTTGCTTGGCCGGTGGTTAATGGATAAGATGGTGGTAGCGATCCGGACGGACCAAATATTGAACAGTGAGTTGAAGTTGTCAAAGCCTTAAAACCACATTTAAGGGTGTTCATTCGTTTTACTTTACTCGTCGAGTGTGAGCGAGCTAGTTCGACCAAGAGCCGTATTTTACAGTATAACATCAAGACCATTTCAACTTGCCGTTTTATAATTGGTCCGTCGAGTTCAAGAGTGTGTTGTTGCTTTGTGTATTACACCCGGTTTCACAAACATTACTAAGCTGTAACGCTCTATTAGGTTAGGGCACTTTCTATCACTGTCTAATTGGGCAATGTAGAACGTGACAGCACGCGACCATAGCTAAATTGAACTTTTTCTAGAACTGGCTAGTCTCATAAAGAATATATAAATAAATAAAATAAATAAATAAATATCACGGGACCAATGTCACACAAAATGACCTAGTCCCAAACTAAGCTCTAGGCTTGTACTATGAGTACTAGACTACGACAGATAGAGAAATAAATACTTAAATACATACAAAACATCCAAGACTCAGAAACAAATACTCGTGCAGACCACACAAATATCTGCCCTTACCGGGATTTGAACCCGGGACCGCTGGCTTCGGAGGCAGGGTCACTCCCAACTAGGCCAACGTGTCGTCAATACCACGGTCATATAGTATATTACAAGCCTTTATTTAGATTATGGTAATCCGACACTTTGCAAATGTCGCAATGACGCACAGCGATCAAGCAAATAATGCATCCTATGTAATTTTATAGGCATATTTATGATCGCGTTGGCCAATGTCAACCTGGGCCTCTATTCTACTGCGTTATAACGATACCGCGGTTGACGTGTTTTAGAATCGTTTATGTCACAGTCGCCATTATTGTAAAATTTGTAAATGACATAAGAGTTATCAAAACGTTGACAATACGGAAACACGTCAAATACGATATCGTTATTACCGTGTAGAGTCCCAGCCCTGCAATACCAAGCTAGTTTAGAATTCTGTTGAAATATATGATATTGACATACGAGTACCTAGTACTTATAAGTAGGTATTATTTGACTTTAGCAATCATAAAAGTTTGCAGAATACAACTAGGTATCTAGTCTATATTAAAGTTTAGTTTTATGTATGTACATACATAACATCATGCCTTAATTCCCAAAGTGGGGTAGGCAGAGCTACAGAAATACCAACAACTCTAAAAATGTTGCACAATCAGGCCAAAAAGTTAACAAGTGTATTAGTGACAGGTTGCAAGCCCATCGCCTAACAGTAGGTACTACAAGCCCTTATTCCCTTAGTCGCCTCTTACGACATCCACGGGAAGACATGGAGTGTGGCATTATTCTAGGCTACCCACGGGGTATTCGCTTTAAGTATTTAGCTTAAATATAATCTAATTTAGTCTTGCCGCCTAGTGAGCGTCTTTCGAAATCGTATTGTTTAAATGCACACTTTAGAACTAGGTAAGTGTTTTGTCAACCAGATGATCGAGGAGATGCATCACAAGTGCATACAACTGCAATTGCAAATATTAGCACGTTATATTAGCATTCATTAAGGCCACTGTCCAAGGTTCAATTGACTAGGGCTGCCAGATAAATTAATTGGTAGCTCAGTTGCTGCGTCTGTATGTTCCCTCTCCAACTAGATTTGTTTTTGGACCGCGTTGTCGCCATCTGTTAGCAGCGCCGGTTGCGCGTACTGTGTCCCGCCGAAAATCTCCGCTAGTACGGGCTTTGCATCTGATAAACTCGCTCCTCGAATCAGCCACAAGCTGTGATGTGTTTGCAAGTAGATGGTCTAACGTGTGTGACGAATGTCTGAAGTTCTGCGAGAAGATGGATGTACGGCCTTCTTCTGTGATATTTTAAATACCTCTTTCCTAACCTGTATTCGGTGTATTAAATTGTATTTTAGTTTCATAGTGCTTTGGTTAAACTGTTATGCTGTGAAATTTAATTTAAAAATGAATAAATAAAATAAATAAATAAATAAATAAAAAAACACAATATTTCCATAAAAAAAGGTTTTTTTTATTGTAATAATTCTGACCGTTAGCAATTTTTAACCTACCAATCTATGCTCGTCTCGTTCTATCGTAAGAAATAAAATATAGCTGTTATTAGGCGTTATTACAGACTATTTATTGGTGTCTTCTTACAATTTCAACGACACGTTAAAATTTCCCTCGCATCGGGCCAAAACCAAATTTACTAGACATCTTCGGAAAATTCCGAACATATTATGACAACCCTAGACTGGCACATCTACCTATACAGCCTCTAGGATCCCCGCCATCCTTTATAAAGAACGAAATGGACGCTCACTTACTTAGTGTCAGGACTTAAAGTGTCCATTTCGTAAATAAACTCATCGGAATAAACCGAGTGTACTTTATAAAGTACGTAATATTTACCGCTAGAATCAACTTTAATCTAGCGAAAAACGGTAACAATTCTTAAATCAAGCGGCGGAAGGTTCAGGGCTCAAGTGCAAAGTACTTTATAAAGGACTCTCGGTTTTTAAGACAAAAAAATACAGGATCCAGGAGGATAGTATGAACCCAATCAAAATGTCCTGTATAAGTACATCTGACGACACGCTAGCCTAGTTGGGAGTGACCCTGCCTTCGAAGCTAGGGGTCCAGGGTTCAAATCCCGGTAAGGGCAGATATTTGTGTGATGAGCTCGAGTATTTGTTCCTGAGTCTTGGATGTTTTCTATGTATTTAAGTATTTATTTCTCTATCTAAGTATGCTTATCGATGTCTAGTACCCATAGTACAGGCCTAGAGCTTAGTTTGGGACTAGGTCAATTAGTGTGACATTGTCCTGTGATTATTATTATTATTATATTATTATTATTATTACATATAAGCTAACAAAACTTTACAAAGGTATACAAACATAGAGTTATTGGACACACTTCTTACTTACCATTTGGATTACCACTACAAATCAGAACAAATTTTATTTGCTAAAAACGGTAACTCATCGCTTCACCGAATTTCACTTCATCGAATGCATTTTCTGCGGAAACCATGTTTTCAGGGTATCTTAAACATTCATTACGTAGGTTATGTTAGGTTAGATGGTCAAGATACCCTGAAAACCTTATGGTTTCAGTAGAAAATTGCGTTCGATGATGAAATGATACATACGATCAACTAGTCCTTTTTTACATTAAGACAAGCAAATGTTTGTAATGGTGGTGGTTGTCGGCATATTCTGTAATAAAATAATACAAATCACTAGTTACTTACGAAGTTACTAGTGAAGAACGATACAATATATGTCTGTACTAAAATACCGAAAAAGAAAGTACGCGATGATTATTTAAAACATTATTTTTAATACACTGTAGTATTTCATACGATAAACATATTAATATACTGCACTCGCGGTCAAATAATACGGGTCAGAGTGCGTTTTTCATACTAAAGAGGCTATTTCGAAGCCTTGGTTCCTCGCCAGGGGATGCTTTTAGTGACATCTGATGATGGATACCCCGAGCATCGATACAGGACTTCCAGAGTGATAGGAAACCCAGCTGATTGAATCTTCGGCTAACGCCGGAATTGTGCATGTTCAGAAAAACATCTAAAAAGGCAATAAAATGTAAGGAAATCCAAATGCTGATCCAAACTCTCTCGCTGTGGTGTTAACTGATTGTGCGATCAGTTAGGTATCTTAAGAACTGGTGACCTCACTTAAAACAACCCCTGGCCAGGAACCAAGGCTTCGAAATAGCCTCGTTTGTATGAAAAACGCACTCTGAACCGTATTATTTGACCGCGAGTGTATATATAACTCCTTGTATATAGCTAAGTTAGGCGCGCTAGTAGCGGTTGACATCGATAGATGGCGCTACCAGTAAGTAAGAACGCGATATCATATCGGTTAATTCATTATAATTATTCCAAAGATTATCCATAACAATTATAACACGCAAACTCCTGTAATTAAAATTTGACGTTTATACATACATACATACATAACATCACGCCTTCATTCCCAGAGTGGGGTAGGCAGAGCTACAGAAATACCAACAACTCTAAAAAGACATGTTAATAATTCTGTAACCACATTTTGCACAAGTAGGCTGAGATGTTTACTAGTGTATTAGTGACATGTTGCAAGCCCATCGCCTAACAGTACTACAAGCCTTTATTCCCTTAGTCGCCTCTTACGACATCCACGGGAAGATATGGAGTGGCACTATTCTAACCCGGAAACCACACGTTTATATTTGGTCATTTATAAGGATTAATGTTATTTACAACATTATAAGTAAATTCTTAGCTAGTGCTCTAAAGAAATATGTTGCTCTACATTTAGACGTAGGGGTTTTACATAACTGCCTGAGAAAGCAGGAGGTTACACGCTTTTTTTGAACTTTTCATTAACTTGCATTTTCGATTGAAATTTAAGGTAGTGTGACCCTGTATAAATCTGTCAAAGCATTATAGAATTTATAGGCGAACTCACACGCAGCGCACCTCCATCTTATCCTTTAACCTACCACAAAGCAGCAGTGTTCGGTTTGTTGTGCTCCGGTGCGGGGATGAGACAACCGGTGAAATTATTAGCATAGAGGCATTCTATCTTAGTCCTCAGGGTTGGCCAAGCATTTTTTGTCTTAGGATAGCATTCTTATGTTTGTAGGCTTGCGAATGTAAATGTGTGTGGGTCTCAGATTCCAGCATCAGCTGGACCGTGTAGTCGTTTGCCTTCTCTCAATCATTTGTTAAATTGTATTGACGTACATACATACATAACATCACGCCTTCATTCCCAGAGTGGGGTAGGCAGAGCTACAGAAATTCCAACAACTCTAAAATACTTGTTGATAATTCTGTAACCACATTTTGCACAATCATACCAAGAAGTAACGACATCTTTTCATTAATATACTTATATTACTTTTTGACTTCTTTCTCACACGTGGGTAAAACTGAAAAGCAAATGCGAAAGATAATTTCTGAAGTAAGTGCTTCGAATACGTAATCTGTGGCTCTAGAAAATTTGGCGCGTTTTCCGACGTAATAAATACTGGGCCTCTATTCAACTGCGTTATAACAATATCGTGTTTGACGTGTATTAGAATCGTTTATGTCACAGTCGCCATTATTGTAAATGACATAAGAGTTATGAAAACGTTGACGATACGGAAACACGTCAAATACGATATCGTTTTTATCGTGTAGAATCTCGGCCGCTTTCCCTGTTACGACACGTTTTCGGTCAGTCGGATGCGATTTAGCAAACTTATTAGTTTCTTTGTTATCTATTCTTCAATATTAATGAACCGTAGGTCACGGTCTTTAATAAAGTAATGACAAAGTACTCTTTGTGTTCGTGATAAGATAGATAACGTTCTCTCAGTAGACAGTAAACTGCTGTGACGACTGTTTGTTTGGAGCGGCGTGGAACGTAAGTTTAAAAACGTTTTAAAAGTAGGTATAGCTCGGTATAAAAGTTCGAGACAGGTTGACTACCGACTTCAATGTTCTCAAGTGGCAACCGCTACATTAAGAAAGGATATTTGTGTAAAAATTGGAACATGTTGCCAATTTCACCCAAACAGAACTCTTGTTTTTTCAAAACTGTTTTTCACTGTAGATAGGTAGCTTAGGTATGTATGGTTTGAATGGATTGAGAAAAAAATATCGCCATTTATTTTATTGTAAACTACCTACATTTAAAATTGTATACGTCTAACTATGTATCTATCTAAGGCTACCTATTTACCTAAATTACTTTCACCTTATTTTCTTAAGTTTGTAGGTTTTTGTGTTTTGTAAACCTTAGTATAATAATTATCGTCTAAAGTCATATGTGATTAAGATTTTACTAGTTCCGTGGTGGAATAACGTGTTGGCAAATAAGTAAAATAAAATTTACGGCGCACAATGTTACACACAAATTTTAATGTATTTGTTTATTTATTTGTAATAGGTAACATACTAAAAAACTTAAAAAGTAAACCTATTTTTTTGCATTAGTTGAGTATCTATCTAATTACAGGCAAATGTGACATACACAACAGTCGCATGATCTATCTAAAAAGATGGCCTTTTTGAAAGGAATTTATTTAACAGAAAGATTTGAAATAACTTTATACGCATGGTTCCCAATAAATAGATAGCTTGTTAAACGACAAAACCTAGAGCGAACTACAATTCAATTAGTTAATTTGATCACTCGATTCAGTTAAAGTTAAATATTTTACAACAACTGCTTTTCGATTTGGGTTTTTTATAACGACCACTTACGATTTTTTTTTCAATAATTCAATGTCGGGCTTAATGTTTTGTAAAAGGTCAGTGTTTTACCTTATTGAGTTACCTAATGAAATCACCTACTTACGGTAGGTCAGACCAAACTGGGCTTTGATTCTACACGGTAATAACGACATCGTATTTGACTAGGTACTCTTATGTAATTACAATAATGGCGGCTGTGACATAAACGATTCTAAAACACGTCAAACGCGATATCGTTATAACCAGAGATCGGAGAAATGGGCGTCATTACTCGCAATAATGTGGATATGACTCCATAGATTTTAATTAAACAAATTCAATTACATTAATTGATTACTTACACTAAAAATAATTTCGATCCTTTGCAAGGCAGTAACAATTAATAAATAAATGATACAAAGCTTTGTTATTGTGTATATTTATTAAAACAAATAATCAGGTATTTTAATATTTTTTCCGTGGTTATTTTATTCCTTTTCGCGGCTAAAATAAACTTATGAGGTGAAAACTCCTTTCGCAATCCACGGATGTTAATGGAGCAAACTTATTTACTTAAATTAATATAATATATATAGCACTCCTGTATTATTTATTTATAAATATCCTGCAAAGGATCAAGATTAAGGTTCAGGTAAGAAATAAATTATTATAATTTAATTTGTTTTATTAAAATTGGAGTCATGTCCACATTATTGCGAGTAATGACACCAATTTGTCCGATCTCTGGTTGTAACGCAGTAGAATAGAGGCCCTTTTGCCTTTATTACTTATGGTCTGATAGCATACAGTCTGACAGTTCTTTTTATATAACGACTTCTTCACTGAAAAGAATCAGATCCATTTCTGTTTTTTTATTATTATTGTATGTCTTTACCAAACACGGGACTATGGGAGTCCCGGGCCTTTGGAAGGCGTACATGGAGCCGAAGCCAACACGCAGAGGCCCTTTAGACAACTTTAATTTAGTAAAGTGGTGGGATACCACCCGGCGATTGACCCCGAGTTCACACTATAGAAGTATGCTCCCGCGGACAACCCCCAGTTACGTAGTGTAAGACTATTTAAGAAGGATGGGAACATTAAAAACAGTTTATATTCATGAAATGATATGGATTGGTGAACTAGGCTATTGATGAAACTATGGCGTCTGCCTGGCCAATGCTAATTACTTTGGTTGAGATGGCAGACGGTGACTCGCCAACTCAATGGAATGGACCTCCCAAAATAGCCGCAAATACATAGCAGCAGAGAGGCAACAGTTCCAGAGGGGCTAAGGGTGGAGAGGTGCTTCTGGACTTTAAACGACCATAAGGTGCCCACTCGCCACTTATGCAACACATCCACCCTTCGAGCATAAAGCTCTAGTGACTCCGACCTCTGACCGGCCAATCAAGGCAAGCCAGAGGTGAGGGTCTGTTCCTCGTCATCATACACTCCAGCCGGCCGGTGAAGGCGAGCGTGAGGTGAGGAACAGAACCTTCCCTCGGGAGCACTCAGGTCCGTGGTGTCGCTACTCACCAGCAGCTCGCCACTAGCTGCCCTGAGGTGACTGACTGCACTGGAAGTACCAGTGGGCGATGAGGTTGTCAATTCCCTACGCCATTATTATTAACATGCTTCAACGTTTTCTTTGAGACTTAGTAAAAAAACAAAAAACATGTAAGTGTGCTTACGTATGCACCTAGTCTCTCAAAGATTACGAACGTATTGTCTTTAAGTCGACTGCATATCTGAATGGGATTAACTATAAGTGCACTATTTATTACTCTTCAATGACAATAGCTCTTCTTGTATTTTACAGGGCCAAACAATATTGTACTTGGCTTGTTGTCGTGTTGTCAACGTTTTGATAACTCTATCTACTTGACTGTGATGTCGGCCAAAACAATACTAAAACGTCTAAAACACGTCAAACGCAATATCGTTTTAACCCTTGCAGGGCCTCTATTCTACAGTGTGAAAACGATATCGCGTTTGACGTGTTTTAGAATCGTTTATGTCACAGTCGCCATTATTGTAAATGACATAAGAGTTATCAAAACGTTGACAATACGGAAACACGTCAAAAACGATACCGTTATTACCTTGTAGAATTCCAGCCCAATAGAATAGAGGCCCTTACTGTAGGTAGCTACTGACGGCGCCGCTGGCTGTCAGGCCATTCTACACGGTAATAATGATATCGTATTCGACGTGTTTCTGTATTGTCAAAGTTTTGATAACTCTTATGTCATTACAATAATGACGACTGTGACATAAACGATTCTAAAACACGTCAAACGCGATATCGTTATAATGCAGTAGAATAGATGCCCAGGGCTGGAATTATACACGATAATAACGATATCGTTTTTGACCTGTTTCCGTACCTATTGTCAACGTTTCGATAACTCTTATGTCATTTACAATAATGGCGACTGTGACATAAACGATTCTTAAACGTGTCAAACACGATATCGTTTTAACGCACCTGAATAGAGGCCTAGGGCCTAGTGTTATGTTATTTACAATAATGGCGACCGAGTCATAAACGATTCTAAAACACGTCAAACGCGATATCGTTGTAACGCAGTAGAATAGGTATCTTTCAGTCGTTCGCTACTTTTGCTATAGTTAGGCACCCATTCGGTGATAGAATTAAAAAACAATTCCACCTTTCGAGACAATTTAAGGCCGAGCCACACCGGGAGCGTGCGCGTCACTAGCGTCACCTTAACGGTGAAATGTTACAACTGTTGAAAATTACAAAAATGTTTCTGAAAAAAAAGGTTACCGCATATATTTCACTTCAATTTAAAAAAAAAACAGTTACTTCTGACATCAGTAGAGCGAATAGTGATCGGAAAATTCGGCAAGGAGTGACAGTAGCCGGCACAGAACTATATCGAGATAGAAGGAAAGAGTTCGTCGTTTTATATGAGAACCGAGCGTGTAACATTTTGCGTAGGCACTTTGACGTCACGCGAGTCTTTTAGTGATGTGTACAACATACACAAAATCGTTTCTAATCTGTGGTGTCATCGATCGCAAGTCGCAACGGAAGAGCGTCAGCAATGCCACTAGGGAAAGTATTTTATTTACTTTTCGACGGTTTTTTTCCTTCAAGCGTTAAATTTGTTTGTCTTTTTCTTTTATCATTTGCCTTGCGTTATTCAATTGGTTATGTTTTTTTTTCTTCTTTGGTGTATGAATTAAAGTTTCGTCTGATGTGGATGGTTCATTAATATTCTGTAAGTGTAACATATGTTGAAATATAATAATGCAAAACTACTAATTACACAAATTTTAAAACAAATTAGTATGTCATCATTTTATAGTAAAATTACTTTTTCCAGCTTTCTTTTCCTTGGCGTGGTCTTGGTAGAGTCCTTCTCTAAAGAAGGTGATCCTTTTATCTGTAGCATAAAAAATACTATGTCTGTAGCATAAAGCGCGCGTGAGCGCACGCACACACACACACACGCACACGCACACACACACACACACACACACACACACACACACACACGCGCACGCACGCACGCACGCACGCACGCACGCACGCACGCACGCACACACACACACACACACTCATTGTGACGTATAAATGTAGGTACCTTTTCATTATTTGACATTATCACTACATCTACATATAGTCGGATAAGCTGTACTGATTATTCGCCGGTACTTTGATTGGCCAGTAGGTAAAGGTATCTTTGTGAAAATGTACAGAACAAATCCGGCTGTGTTTTGTAGGAAACCAGTTTTATCGACCCGTTGCTTCTATCCATCTATTTTTTATAATAGGATCTTTTGGAAAACTGGAACAAAATTGCAAAATATACTTAATTATTATCCTTTTGGCAAAAATATTTCATTTTGACTACTACTTCATCTCACGGCTACATAATAGTAAAAAAAACATTTTTGGGACAAGTTTTTGCTGCCGACTGTACTTTTTTCTGCAAAATCTTTATCTGCTTATCGAGACAAAACTATTGAGTCCTAACACGGTGGGTCTACGTTAAGAATAGCGGAGATCCTGTCGCCACCTTCCATCATCAGATCATCTCTTAGATACCATAATATTGCATTGTCATTGAGTTTACATATATGGTCCAAATTTCAGCCCATTCCGTTAACGGGAAGTGGGTCAAATTTAATTTGCAAGATTTGACCCATACATACATACATACTTACATACGCATATACATACATTGCAAGTGAAATAAACGCTTGTAAAAATAATTATCATTTTTTCTGTTTTCAATATTTATTTTAATCGACTAAGAAATCGGCATTGAAAATCGCCGGGTACAACACTATATCTTACTTTTGACAGAAAAATGAGAAATCAACCTTGAACGCGTCTCGACAAGTGCTCGACAGTTTGGATTGGTTTATTTTCTTTGCTGGTTTTCAATGCATGCCAAGTCTGGCGCGTCAAATTAAAGCCGCAATGGAAAAGTAGCAGTAGACACGGACTCGCCCGTTACTGTTTATATGAAATTAATACTATGCAACAAAATAAATTGTTTTATAAATAATAACGGATATTTTAGGGAAAAGAGTACTTACCTATGAAAAGAAATATCTTGATTCACAGCTCCTACTTTTTTGGTGGTGTTTAAACAGTTTATTATCGAGCAACAGGGCATTTTGTTTTTATATTCGAACGTCACACACGGAAAGCGGTCGAGAGCGGACTGAGCATCGCGGCGAGCAATGCAGTCCTAAGAACCTCTTTTCGGCACGCGAGGTACATACACTCTTTCCTTCTATCTCGATATAGTTCTGTGGTAGCCGGTGTCCAAGAGGTAGATAGTGGTGCCCAATTGATACATAACGGACGGAGGTTCAAAACCACATGAAGCCAAGCTTTATTTTACATATAAAATAAAACATATGGCAGGTTGTATATAAATATTTTAATTTGCCGTCTCGAAGTCGTTTTAAAAACCACATTTATAATATTTTATGTACCCTGTCTTAAAGGATTTATGTTAAAGTGTTTTTGTGATAAGAAAGTCGTTGTTTATCGTGCGATATAAAACTATACACGAACGGGTATTTTAAACCTAAAACTACAGAAAAATACATGAAAGAAGTATAAGTGAAAGTTTCACTTTGGTAACTTACAAGCCGCCCATCACTACGCGTGACACCCACGTGCACTTTCGCGTTTCACTGCGTTGTAAGTATTTGTATAGTATAAATCATCTCACAATATGTAAAGTATACAACGCAGCGGAACGCAAACGTGCACGTGCATATCACGCGCACGCATTCGGTGTGCGGCATTGGCTGCTGATCTTTACTTCTCGAAATAAAATAACTATTACATCAACGTGTGGTTATGTCTATCTAAATTCCAACTAAATAATGCCATTAGGCATTAAGTTCACTTTTTGTACTGAAATTTGTATTAAAGTGCTATAAAGATTAAATTCCGTGTGGTTGCCGGGTTAGACTAGAGCCACTCCATGTCTTCCCGTGGATGTCATAAGAGGCGACGGGAATAAGGGCTTGTAGTACTGTTAGGCGATGGGCTTGCAACCTATCACTAATACACTGGTTAACTTCTTGGCCTGATTGTGCAAAATGTGGTTACAGAATTACCAACAAGTCTTTTTAGAGATGTTGGTATTTCTGTAGCTCTGCCTACCCTCCTCTGGGAATGAAGGCGTGATATTTTGCTATGTAAGATTAAATAAATAAATTAACAACATTTCCTTTGTTATTAATATCGATATCCAATGGTGTATTGTATAGGTACCTATGCTTAAGTGACTTTATATTTGTTTCAGTATCACTATCCGAAGCTATGAAGATCGGGTTCATCGGAGGCGGCCGTCTAGCCTTCGCGCTAGCTAACGGGTTCATATCCGCAGGTAAAAATAAAGTAACTACTAACACTAACTTTTAGTGGTGGTTTTGTGCAGGGTCCCTCCGGATCGACCACCATCTTATCCTTTAACCTACCACCAAGCCGCGTATTCGCTTTGTTGTCCCGGCGTGGGGATAAGACCGGTGAAATTACTAGCATAGAGGCATTCCATCTAAGTCCTCAGGGTTGGCAACGCATTTGAGGTCTTTGGATTATAGTCTTGAATTGAAATGTCTCTGGGTCTCAAATTCCACTTACCATCAGGTTGCCTGAGTGAACGTATATATCCATAACCAATGTTTCACAAATGATTCATTACACAAACATCATTTGACAACCCGCTTTTTTTTCCGAAACTGTAAATAATTCTGGATTTCGTTTCAGGACCATCGTGTAGAACCCTATTGGTTAGGTTAGGTTAGTTTTATAAAAATCCTGAAATATTTGTAGACAGAAAAAAAGCGGGTTGGCAAATGAAGAGGTTGCGAAACGATGCATTTGTTAAAGATTTGTCGGCGAAAATGCAGAGAACCTACAAAGGTTACATATTAATTATTTAAAAAAAACTTTTCAGGAACGTATAATTACGCACAGTTTTCATTTTATCGTAAGTGATTTCTCGCCAATTGCTTCTCTTAGGTAGTCACAAATCTATCCTAACCTAACCTACGTAATTAATGCTTAAGATATCATGGTTTTAGCAGAAAATAGCGTATAATGAAATGAAATTAGAAAAAAATATGCGTAAGGGTTGACAGAGTTGTCTTACCGTCTGTTTCACAATCGTCAACTAAAGCATATCTGTCAAATAAAAGCCCTTACCCTTTCTTTCACTTGAAAGTAGACAAAGAGAGCGCTATCTTTATTTGACAGAAGAATTTATTAGTCGATTGTGAAACACGCGCTTATTCTAGTCTAAAAGGCAATAATTATAGGCACGTAATTAAAGTCCCCAGTCGGCCCCCGTGGGCTGCATGAGTCCATATAGTATGTATGAGTCCATAAACATTTTTTTTAAAATATTTTTATATTTTCAGGACTAGCGAAACCAGAAGAAATTACTGCCAGTGTGCATCCTGCCGATGTCGCCAGTGCAAAAGCGTTTAAGGTATTTATTGATTGATGATTCTGTGGAAAAAATGTTACCAAACAAAACTAAGCAAACGCAAACTGGACAAGACGCATATCGCTAACGTTAAAACTGACAGAATTGATAGGATTGACGTCAGCGACGTGACGTACATTTTATTAGTTTTCGAAAATGGTCACGGGCGTCTGGCCACAGATGTTTGTAACTATATTTGTACCTACCTTCTTATTCATAGTTGAAAGCAAATTATTTAAGTCCAAGTGAATTTGGCTTTCGGTTAAAAATATTGTGGGACGCCGACTTCAGTTACCAATCATTTTATTAAGGTGATAAAGTTAAAGTAAGTGAACTATTGTTCACTCGAAGATTGAAAAGGGTGGGAAATTTGATGATTAATAAATCACCCCCTACCGGATTACTCTGTATAAAGTTTTGCGTGGTCATACATTTAAAAAAAATACGCGTCGACTTGAGAACCTCCTCCGTTTTATCGTCGGTTAAAAACTGATGCTTACACCATTACTGTTTTGTTGAGCTTTACCTAGCACGTTTAGAGATAATAACAACTATTATCGTCAGTTTTACAGTGAGAATAACTCATGTGTGCGTAGTTGTAACTTGTAACATTTCGTCACTACCTTGAAAAACCTCGTATCCCATATTTCGTGATTTACGATCTTAAACTTATTTTTATTCGTGATTGATTTTAAAATCGTACGTCACGAAATGTGAGATACGCGGTTTTTACAAAATAGTGACAATTTGTATCTACAGTCAACAACTCTATTTGTTGAGTTGAGCCACGTGGGCTGGAATTCTACAAGGTAATAACAATATCTTTTTTGACCTGTTTCCGTATTGTCAACGTTTTGATGACTCTTATGTCATTTACAATAATGGCGACTGTGACATAAACGATTCTTAAACGTGTCAAACACGATATCGTTTTAACGCACCTGAATAGAGGCCCTGGTACCCTATCACAATGGCAACGTCAACTAAAGGAGCATTCGCGATTTCGATTCGATTCGATTTTCGATCGATTGTGTAATATTCGAGTGGTGTGGACGTTGACCCGAGCGTTATTGTAGTCCATGCTAGTGGTAGTGGGGGTAGGACTCTGTGCAGGGTCCGGATCGCTACCACCATCTTATCCATTTACCACCCGCCAAGCAGCAGTCCCATTGTTGTGTTCCGGTGTGGGTGTAAGACAAGCGGTGAAATTACTAGCATAGAGGCATTTCATCTTAGTCCTCAGGGTTGGCAACGCATTTGATTGCAGTCTTAAGATTATTGTCTTGAGGATTCAAATGTCTATGGGTCTCAGATTCCACTTACTACCCTCAGCAGGCCTGAGTGCTCCTGTGCCTTCTTATTATATTTAAAAAAAAAAGAATATTCGACGCCGAATGCTAATCACACGACGCGATCACAAACGATAGAAGTAACGAGAAAGAAATAACGTCAAAATTAAAAACATTAGATTTCGACAGTTAATGATGTTGGCTGTTGGCTTTATGTAATTTTAAAATTCAGTACCCTCACTATGAGTTATATTATAGTCATACCCCGTAATCGAACCCGCAAATCTGTAGCAAATGTATGTCAGGGTTGTCGCTATGTACCTACTAGGAATACATAAAAATACAATGTTATTTAAATCATCAAATTTAAATTATAAATATCTTATTTCCCTCGACATTATTTTGAAATAAACTAGGTTCTTGTGTAATTACGTCCTTATCCATATGAGGAATGGATGAAAAGCACCATCGTGATTTAAATTCAAGCTGTGGTCCATCTGAACCTGTTCTCTATTGTACAATATTATGGTCACTTATTTTCCACTTCACATGGCTAGGTCCTAGGGCCTAAATGCAGTAAATTTTGTTACCTTTTATCTGTAATCCTGGTTTATCTTTTAAAAGAAAACCTAAATGTGAAGGGTACCCATCTTTCTTTTCTTGGTGGCTTCTACTAGCAAAATGTTTGACGACGTTGTCTTTCTTTGATTTTATATTTACTGCACATACAATACAACAAATATTTTGTCCGTTTTTTTTGCAGTACACCAATGTTTTCAAATAATAAAGATTTCATATTAATATTTGAATTGACATGGAAATGTAAATGTAAATGTCATCAATGTTAAATGTGTCTGTATGATTAATAAGTACAATTTAATGAGGTATTGACATATTACTCTAAAGAGGGTCAGTAAGGTTATCAATACTTATCATTAAATTGTTCTTATTAAAGTAAGTAAATCATTCATCGTAATCGCCAACCCTAAGATCAAACTGTCAAATGCTACGATTGTGCTACGTCCGTTGCGAGGTATGGTTATAGTTACGATACTCGCTAGAGATTCTAATGCTCTGTCCCTCTTATACTCTACTACAATACTGTGAGGGACAGAGCATTCGACTCGCTAGCGAGTACGGTAATTGCAACTCATGGTAAGGGTTCTGAACAGAACAGAACCGTAATTTAAAGTTGAGATTGATACAACAATATTCAGGGTAATATTGCAATACAATAAAAAATATCTTTATTGAAAACACCTAAAAAATCACGATAAAACACAATTGTTTTTTTTTGGCTTAGATACAACAAGCAGTCTTATCGCAATAAATCATCTCTTTCACGCCACCATGGATAGCGAAATACGCTAAGTAAAAAATGGCAGGTGGTATGAACATATTACCTACTTATCATTAGCGTTTAAAATGGTTCTCTGCCTTTTCGCCAACAAATCTTTGACAAATGCATCGTTTCGCAACCTATTCATTTGCCAACCCGCTTTTTTTCTGTAACTGCAAATATTTCAGGATTTTTATAAAACTAACCTAACCTATAGGGTTCTACACATGGTCCTGAAACGAAATCCAGAATTATTTACAGTTTCGAAAAAAAATGCGGGTTGTCAAATGATATGTTGGTGAAATGAATAATTTGTGAAACGTCGGTTATGAAATGATCTATAGGATCCCGTTTAAAATAACATGAAATTACGTGACATATGTATAACTCCTTAAAGTGTCACCCACTAGAACTAAGGCACCGGCTTAGCTCTAATAAACATACGTCGGTCTTAAATGATAGGTAAAGCATGGTATTTAGATAACGTAATACGGGTTTATGTACTCGAGCGTATGTACAGTCGACCAAATATGTACTGTTTGTATGTTACGCAATCCATACTAATATTGTAAATGCGTAAGTGTGTTTGTTTGTTTGTCCTTTCACGGTTTCAGGCCAAGAAGTTTACTAGTGTATTTAGTGACAGGTTGCAAGCCCATCGCCTAACAGTACTACAAGCCCTTATTCCCTTAGTCGCCTCTTACGACATCCGCGGGAAGACATGAAGTGGCACTATTCTAGCCTATGATCTTTCTGTAATTCTAACGTATGTATGCAGTCATTAAACCAGGCTCAGTGTAGGGTTCTGACGCCGTTTTTACAAATACAAAAAACTATCTCAAGAAACAAGTTTAGTATGAACCAATTTACTATTTAAAGTTATTTTGTACTGACTTAGATTATTTTTAGTGCGTAAACACTTTAGTCTACTTAGTCGTGATAGTTTTCCTTTTAAATTCATTGTAATGTGCTTTCATTTAAGATGTTTTTCAGATTTTGATAACTAGTACTTTTGGGGCAGACGTAACTCTAGCGAAAATTACACTTTTCGAGTTCAATATTTCCTAAACGGTCATACAAATCTCAAAATTGTTAATAGCATGTACACGACACGTAATGATTTTTAAGAGCTATCAAACGACACCTTACTCAACCTAATAATAAAAAAAAACCTTTCCTTTGCTTCACATAAAAAAAAAGTTATTTTTTACAACTTTTTGGGCGTAATGTAGTAAAAAGAATCAAAACCGAGTACAAACGGACAGACGCACATGGTGAAACTATTAAAGTTCCTTGTTGACTGCGGAACCCTAAAAACACTTTTTCATGATACCGTTAAACTTATTACTTTTTTGAAGAAGACGGAACCACTAACCGGACGTATTATTAACCAGCGAGTGTAAGTTGTCCCGTTAGAGCGTACAAACAACATTTTAGGGCGGGTACGTCACTCGACCGATCGAGCGCTTGATACTCGTAACAAGTCGTTTGTTAAAGTTAACACTTTACATCTCTTGCATTTGACATATCCAATGAAAGAGACGCAACTGATGATCAGCAGATGATCTGAAGCAGTCAATTGCGCAGGATATATTAAGGTAAAGTAAAACACCTCTCAAAGGTAGTTAAGACAGATCACAGAACTAATGGTTCTGTGGGACAGATGGACGGCGTAGGCTGGTCTCTACGGCTATCGAAGCCTGATAACTAACCTTTCTATTCCAGGATCTAGGTGCAACAGCACTCTTCGAGAACCGTCCAGTGGTGGAGCGCTCCGAGGTGGTCATCGTCTCCGTAAAGCCCGAGGTGGTGGGTCCAGCGCTGCGGGAAGTCAAGGACCTACCAGCTTCTAAGGGGAAACTGTTCATCTCTGTGGCTATGGGGGTGTCTACTGCTACTGTTGAGAAGGTATGTCAAAGATATGATCAATCCTTTCCTTTAACAACACGTTCACGATCAGTCTGTTGACCAGTGTTTGATTAGCACCGTAAAAAGATTATCAAATGACAAAAAATTGCAACATGCGAAGAACAAATAAAAAGCGGCCAAGTGCGAGTCGGACTCGCCCATGAAGGGTTCCGTAGCAGCAAGTAACATAATATAAAAGTTCGTTGTAGCTTTGATCAATGTTTTTATGACGTATTAAAAAAAAACTACTTACTAGATCTCGTTCAAACCAATTTTCGGTGGAAGTTTGCATGGTAATGTACATCATATATTATTTTTACATTTATCATTCCCTTATTTTAGAAGTTACGGGGGGGGGGACACACATTTTTCCACTTTGGAAGCGTCTCTCGCGCAAACTATTCAGTTTAGAAAAAAATTATAATAGAAACCTCAATATCATTTTTGAATACCTATCCATAGATACCCCACACGTATGAGTTTGATGAAAAAAAAATTTTTGAGTTTCAGTTCTAAGTATGGGGAACCCCAAAAATTTATTGTTTTTTTTCTATTTTTGTATGAAAATCTTAATGCGGTTCACCGAATACATCTACTTACCAAGTTTCCACAGTATAGCTCTTATAGTTACGGAATAAAGTGGCTGTGACATACGGACGGACAGACGGACAGACATGACGAATCTATAAGGGTTCCGTTTTTTGCCATTTGGCTACGGAACCCTAAAAAGGGTACACACATAAACCCTTTTTCACTAGGACCCCAGTACTTTATACATATAGAAAAATGCAAACTGAAATACATAAGTAGAATACATTGAAGATTCAGCAACTAATACCTTGCGCTAATCACACAGATCAGGATCCGTGCCAGGATTTAAACCCGGGACGTCTATCTCCGTTGTCAGTACCAACTAGGGTAACATGTCGTGTTCTCACGTTCCAGAACCTCCCGACAGAAGCACGCGTGATCCGCGTCATGCCGAACACCCCCGCCCTCGTGAAGGAGGGCGCAGCGGCACTCAGCCGAGGGTCCAGTGCCACCGCTGATGACGCCCAGGTCGCCGCCACGCTGTTCCGCGCCGTGGGCAGCTGCGATGAGGTGCCGGAGTACCAAATGGATGCTGTTACTGCGCTCAGTGGGAGCGGGCCAGCTTATGTAAGTAATAAGGAAAGAAATATGGAAAGGTCTTGGGGAAATTTACTAGAATTAGAAGGCTGGATATCTGCCGTATGCATATGGAAACTTGTCACCTAATGAACCCAAGGTGATGACTGTTGAATGTTGAAGTACGTATTGGTATATGAAAAATCAGGTGGTGGGAAATCTAAAACCTGCTTCAAAGCTGGGTTCTTCTTCTTTCTAGAGTAGCTACCACTCCACTAGGTATTTCTTTTTTTGGTACCCTGGGTTGCCTGATGATGCCGGCTATGTAATCGTAGGGATGAATGGCGAAATTGAGGGTAGATTAATGTGTGTATCTGTGAGCCTGTTTGTGGCGTAGCTCCCAAACAGATGAACCGATTTGGAGGCAATTTTTTTAAATAAAGCTAGTTAATTTGGGATGGACCTTTTAAGAGATATGCGATAAAAGTAGTCGTTGCCATTATACTGAGGGTTTACGTCTATTTAATACATTTTAAGGGCTTTAGCTGTTAGGCGATGGGCTTGCAACCTGTCACTGGTAAACATCTTAGCCTGCTTGTGCAAAATATAGTAACAGAATCATCAACAAGTGTTTTTAGAGTTGTTGGTATTTCTGTAGCTCTGCCTACTCCACTCTCAGAATGAAGGGTTGTTGTTATGTATGTATGTAGGGTAACAGCATCAGTGGCCAGCCAGGAACCAGTGGTCAGCCCTTTGCGTCGTTTATTGGTCATAAATATCGCTACAATTAGAATAAACGAATCGCGAGTAAAATCATTTACAGGTATTATATTCAACATAGACTATTATATTCAACCTGAATAAACAAAACATTTTAGTGGACGTAGGACCTCTGCAAATGTTTCACCAGCATTGAAACAGGTTCTACAAATACCGTCCCCTATTAAAAAATCTGTAACCCCTAGAGTTATGAATCGAATCGGAGCAATATCATCTAAAGACTGGAGAGAATTTGAGAAGCAAAAAGAAGATGAAAAAGAGAAGAAGAAGGCTTCTTAGAAAGAAAATTAAAACGGGAAATTATAAAAAAAGAAAAAGCAGAAAAAATAGCAGCCAAACGAAGTAAAAAGAAAGCGCGAGCACTAGTGAAGTAAATAAAAAGTGCACAAGGAAACGGAAAATAGATCTTTCGTCTGTTTCGTTCCATTTATTAAATATTGATGCAGTTCCTATTGATGAAACCCGCTCCAAAGAAAATGAAAAAAAGTGTTGTAAAGAATCTAAGTGTGTAAAGATTATATCTAATCAACGTGTCTGCTTCCCTAACAAGGAGAATATTGCTTTGATATCTTCATCCGGTTCCCCGAGCACATGAAAACATATTGTGTCAAAAAAATACTTTACCTAAACCAGCGTTAAAAACTAGTAAAAGGAAAATAACATAAACATTAATGAATGACCGGGAAATAATGAATATCTTAAATACAAGTAGCAGTTTGGATGATTACATAGATATGATATGAGTATACAAGACAGATATGTTTTGTTGATCCTTTTTTTTGTTATTAAAATAGGAAGATTATGACTGTGATTATTTGATGGTAAGGATAGTTTTTGCTAAGTACCTGCTATTAGAAGATTTGCTAGTGACCTCTTATGTGTATTAAACCTGAGAGGAATATTTACTTATATAGGTATAGATACATAGGTACTAATGTAGTTAATTTTCATATAAATAAATATTGATGTTTTTATGATTAAGTTCTATAAAATAAGGTCACAAATAAGTACTGTGATTGTTTGCTTGCAATAATATTTCTGTCAGGTGAGTTTTTTTTGTTTTGAAAATATTTAGGTATAAGAGAGAGACTTAAATAATATCGATGATTTGATATAAATAATGCTCATTTTGATCTCATGCTGCTGCTGGGCTGAATACTGGATTCATCGAGGCTGATTATTGGATTTTAGAGGCTGACCACTGGCAAAAAGTGCCATTTTTAGTTTGAAGTTAAGTATATATTTTATAAAGAGGAATATTGTTTTTAACATAATGTTGTTTATACAATAATAATAAAAAATGAATCCAATCATGTGCTACGTTTAATTATCCGACGAATCCTGTAAAAATGCCAGCTGTTCAAACTTCAAAAAGTCGTTATGAGGCTGACCACTGGTACTGTTACCCTACGTATGTATTGAATACATGGTAAGATTATTTTGTTGTAGGTGTACATGCTAATCGAGTCGCTGGCGGAGGGCGGCGTGCGCTGTGGGCTCCCGCGCGCGCTGGCGCTCCGGCTGGCGGCGCAGACGACGCTGGGCGCGGCCGCCGTGCTGCGCCGCGGGGGGCACCCCGCGCAGCTCAAGGACGACGTCACCAGCCCCGCCGGCTCCACAGCTGATGGAACCTACCATTTGGAGCAGAATGGTAAGGGTTGCCGGGTTAGAATAGTGCCACTCCATGTCTTCCCGTGGATGTCGTAAGAGGCGACTCAGGGAATAAGGGCTTCTAGTACTGTTAGGCGATGGGCTTGCAATCTGTCATTAATACACTAGTAAACATCTTAGCCTGTCTGTGCAAAATGTGGTTACAGAATTACCAACAACTCTTTTTGTAGTTGTTGATATTTCTGCAGCTGCCTACCCCACTCTGGGAACGAAGGCGTGATAGTATGTATGTAGTTTCCGAAGGGACCGGGACCCTATTACGTAGATAGGTACTAAGCTTGCATTGTCTGTCTGTCCGTCCTTGAGAGCGGATTGTTTTTTTTTTCCACAATATTTTTAATCATGGCGGATTTACTAACAAGTAAACAAAAATAGATGAAGTTAAAAAATTAAAGGGTCCCCATACAAGTTACTTTTTTCTTAATGTGTAGAGCGCTTTACTGTTACACAAATCAATACACAATTCATAGAGAACATCACATAACTTAACAACAATTGAACTATGAATGAGCAACTTAATAGAAAAAAGTTGCCACCTTTTTCCGTTGACTAATATTGCGTATTCATTTGTACAACAGTAAGGCACTGTTAGATTTTAAGATAATACTTTAGTTTATTAGAAAACAGAATAAAAGGAATGAGGGCGCCACTGGACACTCGGCGCCATCTTTATAGTTAACTATAACGTTACAACTTGCTAAATGTATGGTAAAAACCAGTATTTTCAAATTTTGGCCGTAGAAAACTGCGTTGGAGTACTAGTACTGGTAAGGGTTCTGCCTTTTAATTGACTATTGGATAAATAATAATAATAATAATATTCCAACAATGACAGGACAATGTCACACAAATTGACCTAGTCCCATCTAAGCTTGTACCTACTATGGGTACTAGACAACAATAAACATACTTACCGGTTTAAATACATAGAAACATCCAAGACTCAGGAACAAATACTCGCGCTCATCACACAAATATCTGCCCTTACCGGGATTGAACCCAGGGCCCCTAACTTCGAAGGCAGGCCCGGGTCACTACCAACGGGGCTAGCGTGTCGTAATAAAACACACACAATTTCTAGTAACGTTGAGCTCGCATATCCATAAATCATTTTGTATAATTTTCTCGGTTTAAACTTTGTTATATTTGTAATATATGATAATTTCCACTTTTTCAATCTATAATACTCGAGTAGGTTAGATAGGGTGCTATAGGTATAGTCAATTTCAACAAGAGTTATAAATGTTATAATCCCTATTTGTGCATAGGGCATGGGTCAACACGGACTATGTTTAACCTGCCTCAAAGCTGGCTCTCCGAGCCATAAAACGTTAGGGCGAGACAGCACATACCGCTTGTCCGTTCACTACCTTATTTCATATAGTAAAATAAGTAAAAAATAATGACTAAAAAAATACTTAATTTCATCGATACAACGGATTGCACGCGCACAGCTCTAACTTTATTGCCCCGCCTCGGGGTTTTATGGCCATAGTTTTATCATTTCCAAGACGTTTCTTCGTCTATAACCCTAAATAAAAAATCCTTTGTTTTTTCAGGTTTCCGTTCGGCTGTGATTGGTGCAGTCAAAGCGGCCGCGGACCGGTGTAAAGTAGTCAACCAACAACTGAATAACTGACGGAGCTCAATAGTGAAAACCCTAGTCCAGATAATTGCCAATCACGATAATATCAAAACATATTAAAGGATAGACCACACCTTTAAAAAAGCGCTGGTGCAACGTTAACGCAGTTTCATTTACTATTTATCTTAATTAATGGCTTTCACTCCTTGCAACCTGTCACTAATACACTGGTAGAATTATCAAGAAGTCTTTAGAGTTGTTGGTATTTCTGTAGCTCTACCTACCCCACTCTGGGAATGAAGGCGTGATGTTGTGTATGTATGTACTCCTGTTAAGACGTATTTGCCTATGTCGAGTTGTTTACAGAAAATCCCACGGACTTATTAGAGAAAAAGTCCATGGATATCACATGCGAGGACAATGGTTCGGTAAAAGAGTGTTTTCTCTTGTGGACATGGGGTTAGCTCCACGGGCTTCTGTCAAGTCCATTGCGTCACGTTTTCAAACCGGTGTGGTCACGTCTTAAACACAGATCCTAAGGGTATGATCCCAAAGAACATGTACCTAATAACTTTTATGTTTTTGACGCAGCTCAATTTGCTTACGCAGATTTAATCAATCTAGTTTAACTCATAAACACATTGTGCTTGAAAATGAAATTTAAAATGCTATAAACTCGTGAGAGCCGGTGTGAGGTACATAATCAAGGCAATCCTTACTAATATTATAAATGTGAAAGCGTGGATGTTTGTTACGCTTTCACGCAAAAACTACTTGACGAATCATCATGAAACTTTGTACACATATTCTGGGAGGTACTAGAAGTAACATAGAGTTTATTAGAAAAAATACAAAAAAAAATGCAGCGGGTGAAGCCGCTGGCGGGTCGCTAGTTAACTATAAACTATATTTTAATGACTCAGTTTTATTTGTTTCAAAGTTCGTGTTTAGGAGCAAATGTAATTGAACTTTATTTCATTGGTGGTAGATTCAAATTTCCACGTACTAAAATCTCCATGTTTGAAGTATGGTGGGCTTCACTAGGCTAAGCACATTAAACAACCTTAGATATTTAACAGCCACGTTCACAAGCGTCGGTGTGGTCGATCCTAAGCCCCAAGCGCACTGAGAACGTAGGCGGCGCGGTGCCGCACATTCCCATCCCATACTAAAACGCCTCCGTTACGCTTTGGGTGCGCTACGCTCTTTAGTAAAGTATAGGTACGCGCCGCTTCGCTCTCAGTCAGTGAGTTTGCTTGCCCTTTGTTAACCTGGGTACGAATCTGAGCAGCTCTGCCTGAGGCATGCTCGCCCCGCGTAGCGAGCTGCTCTCAAGCCAAATTGTTACACATAAACATGCGCGGGTGAGGCAGCGTGCTCGCCGCGAGCCGACATTGTGCGTCGTTCAAAATGGCGCCGGACACGACTGCCGCGGCTGCGTTTATCATAAATATCATAATTCACCGAATTATTAACAAAAAGAAGAAGAAATCGCCTCGGTGGTGGAACGGCTCAGCAACCTTATCAAATTTGTACGCGCCTCGCCCACAGGCAAGTTAGAACTTGTCGTTCTGCCCGCGGCACGCTCGGATACACGTCCAAATAAAATTACGCGAGGCACGCACACTGAGGCGCCTTTGAGCACGTTCAAAAGACCGACTCGGCGGCTCGCCGCACGCAACTCGCGCACAGCGCGTGAGCGCGTACGAATTTGAGCAAAATAGGTGAGCCGCGCGTGCCTCAACCCGAGGCTGCTCTAATTCGTGCCCACCTTTAAACTTGTTGCAGACGTTCATATGTTTGTTTGAATTTGCATTTGTTCAGATGACGTAGAAACAGATTTTCTTAAGTGTTACAGTGTTGTCATTAATCGAGGATTATTTTTTGTAGGTGTTAGAGCGATCTGATTTTTATGACGAGTATAAAGTGCCATTGTTGAAAAATGTTTTTTATTTCATGTTTTTATTAAACATGTCTGCCTGAAGTTTAATCCTATTCTTTCTACCTAGGTACTTAAAGCGCCTTGAGTTAATATTAAATCTACATTCTAACAAACCAATTTACTATAACTTAATCAATATTCCGAGATCACATACGGGAGAAGTTTGCCATAGAACATTATCTACATAATATATTGATGGAAGCATTTTGTAATTGTTTATATGCAATAAAGAATTTTCATACAGGGTGTCCATAAATCGACGTCAAGACGGAAACTGGTGACATAGAGTATAATGAATATATAGGAATGGTGATAGGGCAGCTCATAAGCTACCTATTTAACCTTCATGTATGTACAGCGATTTTTAGTAGGTACTTTCGGAGATATTAATCATTTTAATCGGTAAAGTAACAAAAGCACCACGTCTTCTTACAATCTAACTCGCACTAAATGAATAGCATTATGATTTATTGGCCTAGACTGAGAGGCTAGTCCATACGAAGTAATATATCTACGGCTAAGCCCGATGTCCTTTGGTTTAATAAAGGTTTAAAGTTTAAGCCGGCCATTTGCTGAGAGAGCAGAATTCGACTGTGTCGTTGAGATCTTTATTAATTTACTTACATTTCCGATTCAAATTCAAATTTATATGATGACGATAGGTTATAATATAAATAAAAATCTAAATCAACATAGGTAATAATAATATTTTCATAAAATATAACTTACTTATTTGCGCTCATTTTACGTAAGGTTAAACATGATGATGAAATTCAAAGGTCGAAATACGAATATTTTAAAAGTGAATCAATAAGCCTTTACCTGTAGTTCATCTAGCTTCGAAAAAGAAATTGAGTTTCCTTTTACACTATTTTATATTAAATAATTTAATTTACGTCAGTTAATTTGTTTATAATAGCGCCATCTAGTAAGATTTAAGGAAGTAGTTTAATTTGTTGATAATAGCGCCACCTAGTTAGATTGAAAGAATTAATTTGAGCACGTCCATAGACAATATTTCAGTCTCGAATAATACCCCTTGAAAATTCGACCAATCAGATTCTAGCAAAGAGGGCGCTAGTTGCCAAGCCAATTTTGACTTTAACATGTCAAACAAAACGAGTTTTCTCAACGGCTCCGGGGTACAAATGTCACGTCGTAATGGCGAAGGAATAAATCGCAATCGCTGCGAGCGTTGTGAATCCGTGACCTTGCATCGACGCAATCAATTGTGTTATTGTAATCCCACGTTACAACCGGTGCTTCTGTTTACATGTTACACATTTTGTAGTTCGTTCGTAGTTTACCTGTGGTGTGTCGCCGCTCGGTTGTGTTTTATTGGATTCAGAATAGAATGTGAAGATTGTTAAAGCTTTAAGTGGCTTAAAGGTATCGCGGATTCGTCGTGAGTTTTACTAGTCTTTTGTTTAAGTGAGATCGGCCCACGCCGCTTAATAAACTGACTCCTACGCGAAGCCTTCAGCGACAACAGTGCGTCGCGAACCTCCACAATGGAACAGAAATGTGGCCGATAATCACCTGCAGTTGTTTACGGCTTCCTGTGCGTGTTATTTAGTTAGTTTAAGTGTTAATTGGCTAGTTTTCGGTGCGTTTTAGTGTTTTATTTCGTCGTAAGTGTTCGCGATTTGTGTCAACAATCAAGGTTACTCGCCGAAGCCCCTGAATATTTTGTTAAGAATAGTTTGGTGAGAAAATCCTATTTATATCTTATAAGTAAGTTAATGTTTCGCATGTGAGTAGTAAATTCTATTCTTATAATAAGGTTGCTTTGTGTTTTCTCCCTATACAGAGATGTCAGATCTGTCATCTGACTGAGCCAGTTAGTTGCTCAACAATTCGTTCGCAAAAAACGGCCGCTTTCTAACTAGTGAACATTTAAGGAAACATGACTATATGTAACATGTCTACTTGCTTAAGCCCACACAAGAAGTAGTCTCAACTTCATGGTGATGACCGTAAAAAAGGAAACTATTTTAAAATAGTTTAAACACACTTTTTAAATCCGAGTTTCTCTAGTTGTGATTAAGTAACTTAATAAAGCCTTATGTAAAATCTTGGGGACCAAAATAAGAATCATGTTTTGTCCCAAAAAAAACCCTGAACATTAGTGACATATTTTAATACACTAAACCACAATAGGAGACAATTGGTGTTAATTGAATTAAAATTTATTTAGTTTTGAGTATTGTTACATAGTTTTAAGTTGCTTGGGGCAACATTAGTGTTCAAAACAACTGCAGATTGATAAACCATTGGACTAATGGATCATTATGTTAATTTAATTTCACATAGTCTTCCTATTTACAACATAACTATGTTATTAATAGGAGGCATTAAATGAACCAGTTTGACAAATTAAACTACATAACTGATGCCACAATACAGTTTGTATCAATGTAAAAAAATTGAGCTTGGTATACCTACCAATTATATTTACCTGTTCTAGTTAATATTTATTATCTATACTATTGTAAATGTAAAAGTAACTCTACTTTCATGGCAAAACCCGTGAATCAATCTTAATAAAACTTAGTACGGATATAGGGAAACGTCATACGGGAAGAGGAACAGAGAATCATTATAAACACTTCTACAGTGATGGAGTCACTAGCGACAGCATATATCTTTATGTAATCTGATGTTCCTGATGGTGATTAAAATATTGTACAGTATAACTCGCACTTTACAAATTACATAGTCTTTGATACTGTGATATTAACATCATCTTATCACTAAAATTTCTGTTAAACTATTCCACTGAATTATGGATTCTGATTTACAGCCGGTTCCTATATTCAAATTGCGGATAGATTAGGTTACTTCTAGTTAAAATTGACACATTTTGTGCATGGCAACCGTCAGTAACCTAATCTATCCACATTTGAATATAGAAACGGACATTATTGGCTCATTCAATAACTTCAACCAATGTGGGTCTGATTTCCTTATGCAAAGCTCTAACCCAAAGAATAACAAACAAATCTGGTCAAAGTTATAAATATTTACATTGTTCTAAGAAATATGACTGCAACACTATTGTGAAAGAGTTTAACAGAGGATTAAGTGTATTTGCCTCAAGTTTGTATGCTGGATTTAGTTATTCATTCAGTCTAGATGTTTTTGTGAGACTGTCAGGATAAGTATAGATATTATTATTTTAAGAATAATATTTAAGTGCTACCGAGGCACATAATTTTGAAATGTTTTGATTTGAAAAGTAATAGTTTATTGTGAATGCTACAATTTGAAAGAAAAGTCCTAAAATAAAAAAGTTCTTTCTGTGTACCCTTCAATTAATATCAAACATGAACAACATGATTGTAGAAATATAAAAACTAGTGAACAGTTCGCTTCATGGGTGGAATATGTATTTAAATAAATAAATAAATAAAATATAGGCTATATTACTCTGGAATCGTGTAACTTCTTCAAATCGGTTCAGTAGATCCATAAACAACCCCAACTTAAAAACAAAAACACTCAATTTTACTTCTTTATAATATCAGTTCTGTTATTAAACATGCAATTTTCTTTTCAGCATAATAAGAATCAAGCCTACATTTACAAAATGCAACAATTTAACCCCATAATCAAGTAGACTAAGAAGAAATGGTAGCGGATCAGTAAATCATCCAAGATAAGGAAAACCACAGCTTTCTTGTGCCACAAAGTTAGGATGGATGAAAGTGATGTCATTATCTCATCCACGGAAATCATAAAAGGTAAGTTACTTATCATATCTTATATTATCGAGAGCATGTTGCCTTACTTGGCCCCGCCTTCAAAGCTATTCCTATCCCATTGAGGGTAGATGTTTGTGCATGCACAAGTATTTGTTACTGAGTCTTGGATGTTTTCTATGTATTTCATGATACATTTCTTTATAAGTAAATTTGTCATTGTCTAGTACCCATAGTATAAGCCTAGAGCTTAGTTTGGGACTAGGTCAATCTGTGTGACTGTGATTTGTAGATTATCTAAATGACATCTGTCCTAGTGTTCGGCAGAAGCCTCCCTAAGATCTCCACCCACAGTTCTCCACCCACAGTTCTCTATCCAGTGACTTTACCTGAGCCTGTTGTTTATGCTATACTGGTCCCACTCTATTATTTAAGTGCCTTTTCTTTAAGTTATGATTAGAGTTGCCGCGAATACTCGCTATTATTCGGTATTCGGCATTACTCGTAATTTTTTTGATATTCGTCGAATACCGAATAATAGCTAGTATTATTCGGCATTCGGCGAATAGTCGTCTAAAATAAACTTTTATCAAAACAAAAAAACTAATGAGTTAAAAAAACCTCCACCAATGTCGAAAATGAAATAGCAAATGCATGCCGCCTATCCTAAACACAAGCGTATTGATTGAGCGGGAAATCCCCTACAATAACAAACGCTGGGTTATACAAAACGGGGTATTCCCCGTAAACTATGACAAGAAAAGGGTTGACACATGCCAGCATTTAAAAATGAAAAATAAATATCACAGGACAATGTCACACAAATTGACCTAGTCCTAAGTCCACGGAGATCTTGCTTCGAACGGCATGCAAGGTAACGTGTGTTTTATGAAGTTTACAAAAGGTTTAAGTTTGCGTATATACTAGTAAGCTTTTTAAAGGGTTTTGTCAGGGTAAGGGTTATCGCTTAACAAAATGGGGTGCCGTTTCTAAATGTATTAAAGGTTTCGACGGGCAAAGGGTTTGGTGAGTTAAGCCTAACGAAAAACCCATACGAAACCCTTTGAATGGGATAGCGGGCCCGTCCCTGGTTGACGTCTTCGGGAAATCTCTGTTTTAGCCTGAGTGACGCTCGTACTGGCTTTTTAAGCCAATTAATACCTACCTATCTAAATATATTACGTACAGCAAGTCTTTGTCCAACTTTTCCAGGTGAGTACACGGTAACAGTAATGTCTGAAATAACAAACACTCGAACTCTATACGTTCGTATTGTTATGGTAATTTTTTCCATGACAATGAAATTCATCGTGTTCATGATGCACCTGTACGTACTGTTGCACATTTAGATATTACGCACAATTGCACATGTGTTCGTTGTATTTGCTGTCGCTATTTGCAAAGTAATTGGAAAACTTGTTGGTTAATCGATGCGATTATGTTTAAAACTCGATTAAGAACGCATGTTATTACATTAATTAGTTATACCGGATTTTGAGACTGTAGACTGAACAGTAATTTCACTTACGAACAGTCGAAGTATGTATTACTTAATACTTTGTTCGTTCGACAGCTTGAATTAGAACTTTGAAATATAAATCTAAGTACATGACATCACGACTTCATCCCAGTGAGGTAGGCAGAGCTACAGAAATACCAACAATTTTAAAACGACTTGTTGATATTTCTGTAACCACATGTTGCACAATCAGGCTAAGAGGTTTACCAGTGTATTAGTGACAGGTTGCAAGCCCATCGCCTAACAATACTACAAGCCCTTATTCCCTTAGTCGCCTCTTACGACATCCACGGGAAGACATGGAGTGGCGCTATTCTAACCCGGCAACCACACTGGGGGTTATCTAGGTATACATATAAATCTCTTTGACTAATTGTCAGACAACGCTCAGCTCAGTGATAGGCAAAATATAATCGACTAACGATTAACGATTAAAAATGGCGATTGATTTATCTTAGTCGCAACAGTTTCGATTAATTTCCTCACGATTAAATTAATCGCTGATTAATTAACACCGACAAAATTGTTACTCAATTAATCAATTAGATTGTTTTTTTCTCGATTAATAACAACAACAGTCCGCCAAGCAACAGTGTTCGCATTGTTGTGTTCCGGTGTGGGGATAAGACAACCGGTAAAATAACTAGCATAGAGGCATTCCATCTTAGTCCTCGGGGTTCGCAACGCATTTGAGGTCCTAGGATTAAAGCCTTGAGATTTCAAATGTCTATGGGTCTCGGATTCCACTTAGTGGCCTGAGTGCTCGTGTGCCTTCTCCTTTAACATAAAAAAAAATAAAAAAAATATTAGGAATAAAACTACGAACCTGCATCTTGGATGCGAGTCTACACACGATCAGACCTCAAAACAAATACCAATTATGTGTAATTACCAGTGATCGGGGAAAACGGTGCAAAACTTTAACAAAACATACATGACAGCCATGGAAATATTAATATCCTTATACCAAATCCGAGACTCTGATATAGAGTTAGATTGAACACTAATTCTGCCAAGTTTAATATAATTTTTTAATGTTATTCTATTTTTTCTTGGTTGTAAGTTCTCCTTTAGGTATGTTAGCTTTACAAGTTTTGTTAAAGTTTTGCACCGTTTTCCCCGATCATTGGTAATTACAAACGAGATTTGGTTACTCGGCCAAGAATCTAACTCATGCAGGACATGTAAACTACATTTTCATCGATTGTTGTTCCCAAAAACCATTATCATAATTATATTTAGGTGGTACGACTACGCTGCCATTTTTTACTCTTCACAAGACTTGCCAAATTTCTTGATAGATAGATACAACACAGTATGGACCTTCATTTGATCAAAGTAACTCGGCTTATCTTTACATTTCTTTCCACTTTCCTCCAGAATCACCCGTTACAACAGTTTTTCAAAAAGCCTGCATAATCTCTTAACAATTTTACATATCGACCCATTCCACACGTAGGTGTTTCGAACAAGTGCCTACTCCAAAGCAATTTAAAACCAACTTACCAGTGCACCTGGCTGAAACTGCGACTACTTAGACCTATGCTAATTTAGCAGGCGCCTTTTGTCTGTGGCGGTTTTTTGCATCGCAAATGATAACATTGTCATTAGTCCGCGAAGTGATCCGACCTTCACGGTTGGCCCGTAACCGATCTAGTGTGAAATTGACTTAGCGTATCGTATTTTATATTGTTCATTGTATAATGATCGTTGGTGATATTTTGAAGTTTGAATTTACGAATGATAATGTCTAATTGTTCACCCGGGCAACCGTTGGGTTCTCACTTTTACGCCACCCTGGGGGGTGATTCTCTCAACACAGCGCTGCGTCGATCTCAAAGGTGAAGTTTTATCCGGCAAGTTTAAGAGCGTACAAAACACATTTAAGCGCGTGCCTTCTCAATTAGGCAGCAGGCAGGTGAGTCGAGTTCAGTGTCGTATAAAGCTGCCTAATTAAACTTGCCGGATAAAACTTCACCTTTGAGATCGACGCAGCGCTGTGTTGAGAGAATCACCCCCGGTCCGTAATCCGTATGAGCATTTACCGCCTGGAAAAATCCTACTTCTTGGCCAGGTGACGAAGTAAAATTGTTTACACTCCACGGGCGGTAATAAAGAAATAACTGCTGCATTTTAAGTGGTACCAGCATCCTTGCTGGTACCACTTAAAATGCAGCAGTTATTTCTATATAGCCTCCTGGCTATAAACAAATAAAAAATAATATCCGAGGACATTATGGCATTAGTATTGTTTGAATTATGTGTCAGTTCGCTAACGACCGAACCCCATATTCAAACCGCGGATAGATAAGCCTTACTTGGGGTTGAAATTTGACATTTGCCCATACAAAATGTGTCAAATTTTAATCCGAAGTAAGGCTATCTGTCCACGGTTTAAATATAGGGTTCGGCCGTAAACCGCCTTGTCCGGTTTATCCGACTAATGTCTATATTGAATAAATTAGAAATTAAAAAACCCCCGACTCAAAACTGTTTGTAAAAAAACGTCTCACTAGGTAAGACAAATCCAACGAGCCCAAACTCGATGGGTATAAGGCAGTCCAGGGTTACGTCTCCTATCTTCGAGACCTAACAGCAGACCAGCTCAGTGGTTCCAGAAGACATTAGTGTTTCAAATGTCAGATCCCACATATGCTTGCAAGGAAACTGAGCGTGTAACATTCCTATCACACCTAACAATCGACCTGATGACCTTGAAGACCTGAACCGATTTCCACCAAACATAGCTAAAAACACTCGACTGATATACCTTTCAAACAAAAAAAACCGCATTAAAATCGGATCATCCATTTGGGAGCTACGATGCCACAGACAGACTCATACACATTTACACACACACACAGACACGTCAAACTTATAACACCCCTCGTTTTTTTGCGTCGGGGGTTAAAAAATGACGAGGTATAATAATGCCGATTTTCCAAACATAAAAAAGTCAAAGTATAATAATGTCGAAATGGAATTAAGACGAGGAGGGAGAGGTGGAACAGGGGCTAGGATTGAGGCGACTAATGTTTATATTGAAATATGACTAGGTATAAAAATGTCGACACCTTATTATAATGTCGAAAAATAACAAAGACTAGTTTTTTTTTGTCGATGCATAAAATTTTCGACATATAACAATGACCATCTGATTTTTGTCGATGTATAAAAATGACGACAGTGGGTCGAAGGAGCTCCGTCGACACTCTTATTTCAAATCGATTAGACAGTGTCGACGGAGCTCCGCTCGCGCGGAGCTCCTATTTCTGGGTGGTTTGGCCCTCCGGCCTGCTACAAAACTAACATAACCTAAACTTCCGGAGCTCCGTCGACACTATCTAATCGATTTGAAATAAGAGTGCCGACGGAACTCCGCGGTCCGCTACCGCCGAGCTCCTACGAACCACTATGGTCGTTTTTATACATCGACAATAATCAGATGGTCATTGTTATATGTCGACATTTTTATACATCGACAAAAATAATTCTAGTCTTTGTTATTTTTCGACAATATATAAGGTGTCTACATTTTTATACCTAGTCATTTTTCAATATAGACATTAGTCGCCTAAATCCGTTGTCCGCTACCGGCTCAGTGAGTTTACAGTGTAATATGTTGCGAAGTTTTGCAAAGTATTGGACACCCTAATCACAAAAACTGTATTAAAAGAATGTTGCAAAACAATCCGTATTCCCAGTAAGTACTGAATCCTGTACAACCTTCGTTATTTTACCATAAAGCAAAATTACCATTCCACACATAAACCATGTAAACGAAAACCGAATAAATATTACCTAATTTCCTACTCGAGTAGCAAATAAGAGGCAATGCGTTGTCGCCGCTCCAAAAGGGCTAATGTATAGTTAAAACTAGTACGCATTACGGCGTTTTAGGCTGAGCATTGTGGAGGAATGGCAACATACAAATGGGTCGTCAAATAACTTCATGGCCCTTAAATCTTGATTTATGTTTTGAAAAGCTGCGTATTCGCAAGTTGGATTGAGTTTTAGTTATTAAAAGACGACATTTATTATGCGGTTTATTGTATAAGTTCGGTCAACGCATGTTTATGGGAAATCTTAGAAAAGTTTGTTTTAGAAATAGCAACAAACATTGATTGAAAGGAGATTATTGCAAACGAAGACAATATGTTAGTCACATTATCTAGTTAGTATCGAGGAAAATCTACATACATAACAAACGATAAGTAAAAACCTAGACTCGGCAAATTGTCCATGTGTTTATAATTACACTTGCTTACTAAGAACTTCAAGCCACGGCCATCAAAATATCGGTATTAGTTAGCCTAATAAAATTGTTTACAAAAAATAATTTTACAGAACATAACCTATTTTACATAAACAAATAGCTAAAGTTCTAAACTTCTAATTATGAATATTCCGCAAGTTAACAACTCAATCATAAAAGAAATACTTTAACATTTTATATTGCTGGAATGGCCTATCCGTAAAAAATCATTCGTAAATCACATGTCAAAAGACAATTGGGTAAAGTTTAGATAGTGAAAAACTATTTCAGACTGTAGCCGCCAAGCACCACGATCACCCGATTTGCACCCCTATATAGATAACCTTTTCTAACTCAGTGTACCAGTAAGGGATGGAATATGCTTTTCAGGGAGTGTTTACAGTGGGGTGTAAATTTATATGACGTGACGTTATCAAAGGTAGCAATCGGTGTTCATTTGAATATTCGTTTCAAGTTTTAATGGGTCGTTTGCGAAGTTTCTTTGAACGCAGTACGCGTTTGATGTTTTGTAAGATATCTTTTAACATCACTTCTTTACTTAATTCAATGGCATAGGAAATATTGATGTAGAATTTTGTTGACGTAGTTTTGAGATGTAATATATAAATCGTCCGTGTGGTTGCCGGGTTAGAATTGCGCCACTCCATGTCTTCCCGTGGATGTTGTAAGAGGCGACTAAGGGAATAAAGGCTTGTAGTACTGTTAGGCGATGGGCTTGCAACCTGTAACTATTACACTAGTAAACTTCTTGGCCTGATTTTGCAAAATGTGGTTACAGAATTCATTCAAGTCTTTTTGGGGTTGTTGGTATTTCTGTAGCTCTGCCTACCGCGCTCTGGGAATGTAGGCGTGATTTTAAATAAAGACTGACCTGCCAAATGAGCGAGGTAGTGATGACTTACGTAGCCATTGAGGCATTCCATCTTAGTCCTCAGGGTTGGCAACGCATTTGAGGTCTAAGGATTATAGTCTTGAGAATTCAAATGCCTTTGGGTCTCAGATTCCACTTACCATCAGGTGGCCTGAGTGCTCGTGTGCTTTCTCCTAATCATTAAAAATTGGATAAAACGCGCGTTGGATAGAGCAAGCTGACGTGGCGCTTATTGAAAGAGGCTTAAATCCAGCGGTGGAATAACACAGGCGGAAGATGATGACGACGGTGGCTAGGCGATTGAATTCTGGCTTCTACACTAGTTTTTCTCTTCTCAGAACGCAGAATCACGGGCTAAGTGCACATCCTTCTGTATGGAATAATCGTGTGTAACAGAATCTCTAACGATCCAAAGGCACTTCTCTAGAACGTTGCCCTTTGGGCTACATTCAGAAACTAATATCAAGTAAGATGCCGTTTCAGACGAGTCAGAGATGTCAGTTTTCTGCCTTTTTATTGAGAGAAAGAAAGTAAATCGTTAATTCGTAACAAACAACAACAAAGAGCAGCACGCTCAAAAAATGTAGTCTCAAAATGGTCCTAACTCGACAGCAAATGGCGGCCTTAATGCCCACTGGCGTTCTCTACCAGTCATCCAGTAGCCGAAACAGACTTAAATACACTTAGGTATAGGTACAAGTATTGTGATCTTTATTGTCCAGTCAAATTGTAGAGTAATATCAGCCCCTATTTCACCATCCTGACAGTGACAGGTGACATATGACATTTCAATGTACATGGCCATTGCATGGCATAAAATCCCAGTGAAGCGAAAACAAGTCCACTTTGCAATGTAAACCGAATTGTCACCTGTCGTTATCGGGATGGCAAAATGGCGGGCTGGACTAGGCAAGCTTATTATCAGACAGCTTGGCAAGAGGAGGCATAGGTCTGCAGGGCATAGGCCCTGCAGACCCTGCAGTAGGTATATGGGCTGAGGTTAGATGAAAGCCCTTTGTTTTTGGGTGGCCTCTAACCGTGTTGCGCTTGGGTTCGAACTTTGAGTTCGTAAGTCATTGAATGTTTTTCTACAGGATTTGTTATATCAATGACACAAAATCGTCATGTCTTAGTAGCGGAATTTTCTGTCGCATTTTTCCTCATACCAGAAATCAATTAATGATATCGACGGAGCTCCACTATCGCGGAGCTCCTGATTCTGGGTGGTTTGGCCCTTCGGGCCTGCTTCAAAACTAACCTAAACCTATCTGTTTAGACCTAATGATAGCTGGAAAAAAATGCGAATAGAAAATTTGCAACAGAGAAAGTAGTATTTTGGGATAATAATCTAATAAGCCCTCAGTTTTAACTATGTTCATTTTACGGCGAGCGTAAAGGACAGAACTCTAACTGCCATAGCTTTGTCCTCTACGCTCGCCGTTAAATGAACTGTAAAGCTATGCAATTATAACCCTCCTGATTTGAGTAGTTACCCGCTCTTTAGCTTTCCTTAGTTATTGTCTCCTGAATGAGAAACATCCTACGACCTACGTGATATGTGTACCGCATAATTCTTCACGGTTGTCATATGTTAATCCGGCTTAAGTCCTGTCGCATGCCGTCTTCGTGTTGTGCAGGATTAACACGCTAGCGTGTTCCATCATCCAGGTAAATACCTTCGTTTGATTTTACTGGCAAAACCCCAATTTGAAAAGTGTATTGACATTGTCTTTCTTTGTTCTGTCCGTGGACTTCTCGATACGTTTTTAACTATTAGTATTCTTCATGATGATACTATTACTATAGTAGGTATACACGCTGGACTAATTCTTTTATTTCTTCTAAGTAACAAAACCATAATTAGAATTCGAGTCCTCCTAAAATGCATTACTCTAATTTCAGTGTTGTGGCACGTCTCTGTGACTACACTTTTTATTTTATATATGAAGAAGAAGGCACACGAGCACTAAGGCCACCTGATGGTAAGTGGAATCTGAGACCTATAGACATTTCTCAAGACTATAATCCTAAGACCTCAAATGCGTTGCTAACTCTGAGGACTAAGATGGAATGCCTCTATGCTAGTAATTTCACCGGTTCACTTGATGAGCCGATAACAATTTCGTTTATCCTACTAACGTTTTAGCTTAAGCTCTATATTAAATAGTGGCGCTTAAAGTCGATCGCGCAGTCGCCGCACGATCTCGTTACGGTACGGTCGCGGTGTCTTATCGCTTAGCGTGCGTGAGGTCCGTGACCTTGTGTGCGAATAAAATGTCATCTTCTAAGACATTGAAATGTGCCAATTGTAATATTGTGATCAGTGAAGTGTTAGCGTTTATTGATAACAAACTGGATCTTATGGATAATGAAAGCTTAATTCAAATTTGTGGATCTGCTTTTACTAGTGAAGATGTCGAGCAGGCTAAAGGTCTGTTGATCGAGGGAATTAAAACAGGAAGGCGTAACATCACAAGACGTGAAACGGTAAAGTCCCAACGTAAAAAAATATTCCGGGACCTTGAAGATATTCTGGAGATAATGAAAAATGTGGACCCTGAATTGTATCCAGTTTTTGTTGCCAAGGAACTCAACAAGCTACCTCCCATTACTTTCGATCACGTCAATGTGACAACCCTATTGAAGGACATCGTGTTATTGAAATCACAACTTAACGAGATAAAAGATAATTACGTTACAAAAAAACAAATTGATGACTTGGAAATAAAAATACATGAGGGTAGATACGGCTCCATTCTAAGTGGACAAAGCTGGGTAAACACAAAAAGGGGAGCATGTACGATGGACAGCGGACCCATGGCAATTCTGACCCCGCGAGATAAATCATATACCGATCATCATGTTAATAACCCCGGAGATGAGAGCTATGGGTCCCCGCTGCAATGGTCCGCGCCAACCGCGAATGATCTCCTTCAAATTGAGAGTAACTCGGCATCTCAGTCTCGCTTAAAACTGAGTAAAGAGGAGTCTACCCCAGATCAATGCGAGCTCTCTAGTTCGCACTTAAGTGGAACTTACACTAAGGCTCAGATAACTACGCAATATAAAAATAAGGTCAAGGCCAACCCTGGCAGTGCACAGGCAAATAATGACAAGAGCACTCCCGCATGTATTAGCGTCCAAAAATCACCTACACCGCCATTTGAAAACGCCGAAAAGTCAAACAAAAACTCCACTATAAATAATGAGACTTCATCTGATAATAAGGCAATAAAATTATCATATGCCGAGATAATAAATAACGGTACAAAATGGATTGTGCCTAGTCCTGACGGACCGTGGCTGGAAGTACAGAGGAAACGTCTTAAAAATAGATTTATTGGGAGTAAAGGAAAGGCAGATTTAGACACGAATTGTAAATTTAAGGCAGCCGATACTAAAGTACCTTTATTTATATCAAATGTTCATATAGATGTTCAGGAGGCGGACATAATCGACTATATTAAACAAAAAACGGGAGAGACTGTTTCTTTAACAAAAATAAAGATGAAGCACGTAAAAGACTACAGTTCTTACAAAGTTTTTGTTACCAAATGTAATATGGACATTTTTCTTAATGATAATTTATGGCCGGCGGGTATTTCTTTTCGCCGTTTTGTTAACTTTCGAGAGCGCCTGATTGAAAGCAAGAGCAGCGATCTGAGCCGAGAGAAAAAATAGTTTGTTGTTGCTGAATGGAATTCTTAATAATATTATGGGTAAAGAAAAGTTAAGTAAGCTTATCAGTTTTAACTGCAAGTCCCTAAAAAGGTCAGTAGAAGGGATTAAACAACTATGTAGGTCAGCGGACATTGTGGCCTTGCAGGAAACATGGCTAATGCCACATGATTTACCGTTACTCAACACAATAGATGCGGACTTCGGATGTACCGGCACGTCTGCGGTGGATACGTCGGCAGGCCTGGTGACGGGCAGACCACACGGTGGAGTAGCCATCTTGTGGCGTAAGGGAGCTTTTAAGTCTGCAACTGTGCTTCAGTGCAATAATGTGCGTGTGTGTGCAGTTAAGCTAGAAGTGAATTCGAGATCAATTTTAGTATTCAGTGTGTATATGCCTGTTAACGTAAGTGAAAATTTACCGATATTTACCGAGTGTTTAGGGACAATAAGTTCAGTAATAGAAGAGGTGGGAACTACGGAAGTTTTATATGTATTGGGGGATTTTAATGCACATCCACATGAACTATTTTATACAGAGTTAGCGAACTTTTGTGCAGATCAAATGTGGGAATGTGCAGATGTCAATAGATTAGGAATTACATCTGATACGTATACATTTACGAGTGAAGCTCACGGCTGTGGAAGGTGGCTCGACCACTGTATAGTTTCTGAGTCTGCCAAGGACACTATCCGTGACGTGTGGGTGAAGCAGGATGTATATTGGTCGGATCACTTTCCCTTAGTCGTTGAGTGTGATTTAAGTGTAGTTCGTGCTAAGTGCCAACCTGCTCTGGACCGTAATAAATATAGCGGGGTGCTATGGGGTGACAGAACCACCGAGCAGATACACTCCTACCATGCCCTATGTCATAAGAAACTTAAATTGGTGGATTTTCCGTTAGAATTGAGGCATTGTGCTGACGGCATGTGCAATAACCCTAAGCATAAGGCCGTTATAGACGAACTGTACAATAATATTACTAGCGCGATGATAGATGCGGCTATAGAGACCTTTGTTAGTAAATCTTGTCCTAGAAAGGGTGGATACCTGGCAGGTTGGAACGAGCACGTTGCACCCGCTCACAGGTGTGCGCGATTGAAGTTTCTGGATTGGGTACGGGCAGGCAAACCTACACATGGGCCTGTTTATGAAGACATGTATGCTAGTCGAAAGGTTTTCAAGAGTTGTCTAAAATATTGTCAGAACAAGCAAGAACAACTAAAAATGGACACTTTGGCCTCAAATCACTCGTCTAAAAATTTCAAAACTTTTTGGAAAATCACTAAGAGCCTTAATACGAAACCAAGTGTACCTGTGAGCGTTGGTGGGTTTTCTGACCGCACCAGTATCGCAAATAGCTTTAAAGATCATTTTTCTGTACAGTCAATGCTCGGTCCGCGGCCCGTGGCGGTGTGCGATGTTGAGGCCGACGTGTGGAAGGAACGCAGTGTTAGATTCTCCGCAAAACAAATAGATGCGGTTATTAAGAGCATGCAGCGTGGGAAGTCTCCCGGACATGACGGCCTCAACATTGAACATTTCAAACACGCTGGTGTGCATCTCCCGAGAGTTCTGGCAATGTTGTTTGCGCTGTGCCTTGGGCACTCTTACTTGCCGGAATCTTTAATGAGAACTGTGGTCGTACCAGTTATTAAGAACAGGACTGGTGATGTGTCGGACTTGACCAATTATCGGCCCATCTCGCTCGCGACCACAACGGCAAAGGTGCTTGACGGTTTGCTTAACACACTTTTAAATAAACATCTGCATTTGCACGACGCACAGTTCGGATTTCGTTCCGGGCTGTCTACAGAAAGTGCAATTCTTAGCCTTAAGCAAACCGTCGAGTTCTACACAAGTAGAAAAACACCGGTGTATGCATGCTTCCTTGACTTGTCGAAAGCTTTTGATCTCGTCTCCTATGACGTACTCTGGGACAAGTTAGGGAACACGAGCCTACCGCGCGAGTGTGTGTCGCTTTTTGAATATTGGTACCGAAACCAGCTTAATCAGGTGAGATGGGCCGATTCTTTATCAAGTGAATACACGTTACAATGTGGCGTGAGACAGGGGGGGCTGACATCGCCAGTCTTGTTTAATTTCTACATAAATCGGTTGATCGAGGAACTCAGCAGCATGCATGTCGGATGCCATGTTGACGGTGTATGTGTCAACAACATTAGTTACGCCGATGACATGGTGCTGCTGGGTCCCTCGATCAGATCGATTCGAATGCTTCTGGCAACGTGTGAGCGGTATGCGGCCGAGCATGGGCTAAAATACAATAGCAAGAAGAGCGAGCTGCTCGTATTCAATGCCGGTAAAGTAAAGCCCTATTACGTGCCCCCCGTAGTGCTCGCGGGTACTGCGCTCAGGGTCGTTAGCAGGTGCACGTATCTGGGGCATGTGGTCACCGAGGACCTTAACGACACTGAAGATATCGAGAGGGAGCGCAGGGCGTTAGCGGTGAGATGCAATGTACTGGCTCGGAGATTTGCTCGATGCTCTGTTAGCGTTAAAATAACGCTATTTAAGGCGTATTGTACTTCCTTCTACTCGAGCGGTCTCTGGGTTAAGTACACGAAGCAAGCCTATAACGCCCTACGCGTACAATATAACAATGCCTTTAGAATGCTGTTGGGGCTGCCGCGGCACTGCAGCGCGTCAGCGATGTTCGCGGCGGCCCGCACGGACGGGTTCCCGGCGCACATGCGGAAGAAAGCAGCGTCGCTGCTTCAACGCATCCGTAGCAGCCGCAACAGCATTCTGAACATGATTGCTACACGGCCTGACTGCCCCATGGTGCGACATTGGGTAGCAGTAGCCATAGGAATAAAATAATATGTTTCTTAATTTGTTAATATTTGATAATTACTAATATAGAATAAGAATTGATGTTACTAACAACATATGGAACTTGTTCTGAAATAAATTTGAAAATAAAATAAAATAAAAAATAAAGTCTGTGTCAATTGAACTTGCAAAAGATGTACGAGTAAACTAAACCAAACGAACCAAATCACCATGATTACCCGATAATCACGTACTTTTAAAGATCAAGCGAGGTCTTTGCATTGATTTATACACTACATAATTACTTTCATATTAAGTAGATGAAATAACTATTAATTATACGTTATTTTTAATAAAGACACGCTTGGTGAATATTTATTTATTTATTTCAACAATAGAATACACTTAATATACAAAAGGCGAATCTAATCCCTTAAGGCATTGTCTACCAGTTGACCTTGTTGTTGAGTTATATTTGAGGTTATGTGTCAAATAGTTGGTAATAATTTGTTTACATCTTTTCCAAGTTTAATTGACACAGACTTTAAGCATTTTTACCTTTCCACAGTCTATGCCGTTGAACATCCACCGCTCAATCACGATTTAATTTATACCAACCCGTAAAAGCAACTCCGATAAATCGATTTGCCTCACCCTCTGAACCGCCCTCGATACAACTACAGGGTAATTAGTACCTTGAAATGCTTTCCCGCGGAAAACGATTTAAAACTCAATTTAACCTTAAACTGAAGTGCACTGAAATAGCGTTTAATTTCGCGGGAGGCATGCGATGGGGCGCGGCTGAGTGTCAGCGTGGCCTTGGTTACGTAAGCTTATGCAAACCGAGGCGCGGCGCAAGAGCAGGCGGTGGGCGTGCGTTGGTTAAAATCCGTCCAACACAAGTTTTATGTTACCGAGTTCCTTTAAGTGACCGTGATCTTTATCGAATGTTATTAGCATACCTGGGATAACTCGGGACATCTATACGAAAGTGATATAGCAAAATATTTATTCAACAAAAAATAATAATAATATATATCGCCTTTCAACCGATGCCATTGCATCGAGGAGTAAAACAAGGGGATGTCATGAGTCATGACACTTACCTGGAACGGGCTGGGCATCAATGGCGAATACATCTCGCACTTAAGGTTTGCCGATGATATCGTAGTGTCTGCGGGATCGCTGCAAGAAGCTCAAGAAATGCTGTACAGCCTAAATGAAGCCTCCACGGCGACGGCGGCGGCGACGTTGTCAAGGAATATGGCTACCTCGGGCAACTAATGCAGTTGGGTAAATACAACTTCGAAAAGGAAGCCGATAGGAGGATCCAATTGGGCTGGGCTGCTTTTAGGAAGTTGTACCACATAATTTTCGTCGGATATACCGCGGAGGCTGAAGACGAAAATCATTGACCAGTGCGTCCTTCCTGTAATGACGTACGGAGCCGAGACGTGGACACTGACTGTCCATAAGCTGTGGGCTGGTCGATAAGCTTAAAGTAGCTCAACGTGCTATGGAAAGAGCTTAATCGGAGTCTCTCTGAAGGACAAAATTCGGAACGAAGTGATCCATCAGAGAACCAAGGTGACCAATATAGCTCTGAAAGTCAGAAGGTTGAAGTGGATATGGGCTGGTCACGTATGTCGCAGAACGGATAACCGCTGGAGTAAGCGTGTTCTGGAGTGGAGACCGCGTCTTGGCAAACGTAGCGTGGGACGCCCTCTGGCCAGTTGTCGGGATGACTTGCATAAGAGGGCCGGCAGCGACTGGATGCATGAAGCATTAGACCGGGCTCTGTGGCGTTCCTTGGGAGAGGCCTATGTCCAGCAGTGGACTGCAACGGGCTAATGATGATGATGAAAAAAAGATATTGATGTTACTGCCAAAATATATTTTTTTAGGGTACCTCCACTACACGTAGCGTGGGGATGCATTTTTTTGTTCTCGTCTTCCCTATAGTTTGGGGTATCGTTGGATAGGTCTTTCAAAAATATTATATTATGGGTTTGTGAAAACAGTTTTTCGATTAAGTAATCCGTTTATGAAATATTAAGTTTTAAAGCGCTATTTTTTTTTAGACTCATGTGAACTTGCCCCTAAATCCCCTAATTATCCCATGTATGGTTATTAGTTTTTTTTTTGGATGGGTTTCAAGGTTTTTATCAATGCAGTTATAATTGATCTGGAAGAATATGCACCGCAACCTTTTGCATATGCGTCAGTGTGTAACGAGGATTTATTTTGTATGATGTCAGCGCTAATACTAGAAATTCACGTGGTTCTTGATAGCTTTGTTTATGACTACACTTTTAGTACACGACTCGTATTCTGTTACATGAACTACTTGTGAGGAGTCTGCGTGTAATAACGACATGGATAAAATCAGGGTGGATAGCTATTTAAATTTAGTGAAAAAGTTAAGCCGGGTCAAAGAACACCCTCAAGAAGCCCAATTGATACCAAAATACTTGTCCATTCCAAAGGGAATAGCATAAAAATCACTGAGGTAAAATCGGTTTTATAAAGAAAGCAAGCTTAAAGAAACCCTACTACTTTTGTTGATAATGTCGTCGATATCAGTAAAAATCATTATTCTTTGTGTTTTAGTTACTTTGATTAAAATATTACATCTATGCAAATTCCACAACCAAGACGAATCTAACGACACCTCACTCTTTAAAATTGGTCTTGCCGTTTAGGCTACAGGTCACAATGGGACGGACATACAACATACTACTCCTTCTCGGCCAGTCGGGTAAAAAAGACAACAATTTACCATTTTTTTAAGAAAAGCTGACACAAATTACTTTAGACTATTATTGAAATGATAACTATTTTAAAAACCGAGCGAGAGCATGTGTGCAAGTACTACAAACATAAAAAACAACAAGTAATAACTAATTTTCTATTTAAAGTCATTTGGTGCCGTATTTGATGACTTTAGTAGGTGCAAATACTTTAATCGCCTGTATCTCAAGAACCAATGATGTCTACATGGGTGCACACTTCTAACCAAAATTAGCGCCTTAAAGCTCAATATTTCATAAACAGATCCCTTAATCGAATAAATGATTTCACAAACCCGTGATTAATATGTATATTCATACTAAATTACAGCTTTCTAGTACTAAGAGTCGCGAACGCACGGACAGACATGACGAAACTATAAGGGTTCCTAGTTTGACTACGGAACCCTAAAAATGACTGTCCGTTGCGTTTCTTCTCAGCAGTGGTCTCCTCTTGCGAAGCACTGATACAATTTTGACGTGTAAAAGTGCTCGTGCGGCCTACTGAATATGCGTCTTTTACCTTTTTTTTCTTTTATCTGATTAAACCAGTCAATATAACATCGAGCGAATTTATCTATTCATTTTTCTTTTTCCTTCATTCTTTGTTTGTTACGTCTACAACAAAATCTCAATTTCTCTTTAGGTCAACTTTTTTCATTTTAAATTAACCTATTACATTCCATGCGTTTACAATACGTATAAATCAGCTCGGTTCTTTTAGTGAACCTGCCTAAACCCTTTTATAAAGGGTTTATTTTCTACTTCACAGCCAAATGCTTGCAACTTGGTCCCAAAGTGCAATACGGTTGCAAGTAAAATACGGAACCCGAGGCAATTATAGCTCCTTGAGTACATGCGAGCGGTAGATGCGGGGGTGTAGATAGTCTTTCTGCTTTATCACATTATGTTTTAACATAATTCAAGTTGATTTTTCTTTAGAAGTCTTGTTGGTGTGAACTTTACCCCGTGTGGTTGCCGGGTTAGAATAGTGCCACTCCATGACTTCCCGTGGATGTAAGAGGCGACTCAGGGAATAAGGGCTTGTAGTATTGTTAGGCGATGGGCTTGCAACCTGTCACTAATACACTAGTAAATTTCTTGGCCTGATTGTGCAAAATGTGGTTACAGAATTACCTACATGTCTTTTTAGAGTTGTTGGTATTTCTGTAGCTCTGCCTACCCCACTCTGGGAATGAAGGCGTCATGTTATATATGTATGTAACTCTTGTTGGTTAAGTGGCTGCCATTTTTTTCATTATTCGCTAGTTTCTCGATAAGTCCTGACGTTAAGTTTCCCGTTCACTTGCTTAATGTATCTTCCTTACTGACCTACTTTTCTTTCTTATATTTAAAAAATAAATGTAATTTATCTTTAAAAAAACGTTTTGTGATAAAACCATGCAACATTTTTATAGTCTTGTTCCAACTGCCAAACCTAATTGTATTAGTAATCCCAAAAACTAACTTTATAAGTGGATGTCGTAAGAGGCGACTAAGGGAATAAAGGCTTGTAGTTCTGTTAGCCGATGGGCTTGCAATCTGTCACTAATACACTGGTAAACTTCTTGGCCTGATTGTGCAAAATGTGGTTACAGAATTCATACAAGTCTTTTTGGGGTTGTTGGTATTTCTGTATGTAACTTTATAAATAAATCTCTGAAACAGAATTTTTGAACCGATTTCAAATTGGCTACTTATTTATCCAATACTATTTCGCTTAGAATAGGGTAATAAAAAGCAAAACTGCATAGTGAAGTTGCCTGTAAATAGTGATTTCAAAGCGTATATTCTTTCATACAACGGGTGAGTGTCCTAGAAACGGTTGTAATATGCTTATAGTCGCATTATATGCTGCATTGAGAGTTTTCGAGTCGTCTGCACCGAAAATGTTTACCTTGGATAAATTGTTTTGTTTATGGATGGTTTGAGTGAATGAACTCGATTTAGCTTGACTGTCTCAATAGAGAACACGCATAACTTGTTAAAATTTTACTGTTTGGATTGTTTTTTTCGGCATCCTCATTTTGTTGGCTTAAACATAGTAATTTATGAAATAGGCCCTTATATTTTAAACATGGAACAACAGCTGTGACGTCATTTCTCTCGTCGATTTTGTCTAGAGTGTTTTTGCAGGGGGTCTGAACCTATGACTTTTTAAAGCTTCATATCTTATGAAAAAATTACACGAATACAGTTACGCGTATACAGTTTTTCCTCTCTTTCATAGCACTTTCCAGAGAACGTAAGAAAATAAAATATGCATGTTGCCGATTGGCAATGTTTTTGACTGTCTAACAGAATTTTAGAATATCTGATCATGGCGGAGCAGGAGTTGATCCAAGGTAAGAGGGGAAGAGGCCCCTCTCATTTCCTTAGTTTAGTGGTTAACTTCAGGTTCAGGAGGATGTTCCTCAGAGCAAAAAACCGGTCAAGTGCTAGTCGGACTCGCGCACCGAGGTTTCCATACCGCTCTCACTTACAAGGAAAGGTACCCAACCGACGCCGAACTGTTAGCCCTCCTTTGCTTATTAACAGGTTTAGATCATTTGTTGTTTTTGTAAAGGGTTTTCATGATTTCATCAATAACGATTGTATTGATGAAATTCTTTCTCAATTTTTACTTTATTTATTTATTTACTTTCTCGACCTCGTATCTGGTCGAATAGTTTGATAGAGAAGTAATCTTTATTTTACTTTGACACAAGAGTGCTTTTTCTACTAATCATTTAGATACGATACGAGGTTGAGAAAGTAAAGGGGCGATATACTGTAAACTAAAACGGCCAAGTTATTAAAGTTCTAAAGATACGGCTCCTTAAAGTTAAGCCAGATGGACGGTCGGATAGACAACGCGAAGTCTTAGTAATAGGGTCCCGTTTGGCACCCTGTGGGTACGGAACCTCAATAAAATGTATTAAGTGGATGCTATGCGACTGAAAACCTTATTAGTCTTTGGTTTTTAAATGAACATCGGAATACGGTTTGAAATTAATTGAGCGTGCTCTACTTCGAGTCGATTATGTAATTATACAAATTACTCGTCAAGCGAAGTTATTTAACAGAAAACTTAATTCACTTAAACGTAAACGTGCACAATTAGCACAGACTAAATGGTTTTTAGGGTTCCGTACCGTACCCAAAGGGTGCCAACTGGACCCTATGGCTAAGCCTCTGTTGTCCGGTGTCGGGGCGTTGTAGTGACCATATACTCGTGAGGCCCACCATATTATAAGGGAGATTTTTGTAAGTGGGAATTTGAGTCTAACAGCAAGGAGATAAACATTACTTACCTTTGCTCTTAAATGCCATTTTCAAATTTGAAATAAAACAAAATGAACTTTATGGTCGTTAAAATATAGTTTAAACTTAATTGCCTGGATTATGTACCTCCTATATAGCCCACCTGGTCTTACGAGCTTAAGTTATGTTTGTAAAAGTTTTGGCACTGGAAGTTTTGGCGGTAATAGGGTACTAATATTTCACGTGCTCAAAACTTAGATTGGTTTTCAGTAGTTTTTCGGGTTATTGGCTACGAACCCGAAAAACTTCTATTAGGTCCAGGTAGCCGTGACTAGGGTATCAGAGAAACTTCGCTAGTTTATATACCAGGGGACAATCTCACACAAATTGAGCTGGCCCCAAACTAAGCTCTAGGCTTGTACTATGGGTACTAGACAACGATAAGCATACTTACAAATATTTGCGCTCATCACATAAATATCTGCCCTTCCGGGATATGAACCCAGGACCGCTGGCTTCAGAGGCAGGGTCACTCCCAACTAGTCCAACGTATAGTCGAATATACTGCTTGTTACATAAAAATCCACACCGAAACTGGTTAGCACACCTGTTATAGAAACTTGAGCGAGAAATTTAAGCATTTTATGTAAAAGAACAGTGATATTAAGGAACTTATAAATAAATAACAAAAATAAAATGAAACTATGTCACACAAATTGACCTAGTCCCAAACAAAGCTCTAGGTTTGTACTATGGGAGGTAGACAACGATGAACATGCTTATATAGAGAAATACGTAGAAAACTTCCAAGAGGAACAAATATTCACGCTCATCAAAAATATCTGCCCTTACTGGGATTTGAACCCGAGACCGCCAGCTTCGTAGGCAGGACCACTAGCACTACCAACTGGCCTAGTTGGGGACGTTGAGAGTTACTGTTTAATTTATCAAAGTCCTCAGTTTTACTCAACCTTTGAATTTTCCAGATAGACTTTACTTCGCGACCCTCAAGACCGGGTACAAGCCAAAACCAACACGCAACAGCAAATACTTCCACATCGAGGATGAGATCGTGTACGAGAGCTTCTACTTCGACTTTGGGCCGTACCACCTGTGCCACTTGTACCAGTTCTGCAACAAGCTCCGCGAGGAGCTGGACAAGAGCCCGAAGAAGAAGGTGGTGTTCTACACCAGCAACCACGAGCCGCTCCGGCTCAACGCGGCGTACCTCATAGGGAGCTATCAGGTATTTGGTTTAGCAATAGAGAACATGCATAGTTTATTCTCTTACGCTCTCTGGAAAGTGCTTTGAAAGAGAGGAAAAACTGTATACGTATATATGTATACTGTATAGTTACCCGTCTCGAGACAGGGGCAAGAAAATTATGATAACCTTTTTACCGCTTTGTAAGGGTTTGTGTGGTTTTATCATGACTCCCTAAAGACGTTCACTGATGTGCTAACTATCGCCCCAATGAATTGGCTGGCGTTCATCGCTTCAGCGGGCTCTTTTTTTATGATAATTAGAAGGCACATAAGCATTCAGGCCACCTGATGGTAAGTGGAATCTGAGACCCATAGACATTTGAATTCTTAAGACTATGATCCCAAGACCTCAAATGCGTTGCCAACCCTGAGGACTAAGATGGAATGACAGTTCGTCGTCCGGAAAACGATACGCTTACTAGATTGTCGGTCCACGATGTAAAGGGGTTGGTACACGATCAACTTTTTATGGCAATTTGTGGCCGGCAACAACATATGTTAAAGCAAGATGCGTATAATGGCCGGCCACATATTGCCGTGAAGATGTTCCTTGTCTAACCGGCCTCTAAGAAGCATGCCCATATCTTGTCTTTCGGCATGCTCTCGCAATTCATCGTTCGAATATCGATGCGGCGATCGATAGCTGGCGTCATACATCGCTATGCATTTGTTTGTCTCAGCTTACCGCTCGTCGCCGCCAAGCAGTCATGGTCCGGCCATTTAAGCCCGCAGTGTAAGCTTAATTAAACGGACTGTTCGAGAGCAGTTAATTAACTTTTAATTCCTCAATAGTTAAACCTAGGTCAATTCCAACTCGTCCGGCCAGATCCGATCAGTGACTGATAACTAACATTAAAACCATGAGCTGCAATTTTAAACTTAGCGAAACTGCAGTTTTAAACTTGAAAATATTCCGTTTGTAATTAGGTTGAATTTACTGTACCAATTCCAGACAGATGTGTCCTTTTGGACTTATATAGGCAGTAACCAATTGTTCGCGAGACCATTGTAAATTCGTTCCTTCGTAATTCATTGACAGTATAGTATCGATTGTTGTGTATATCTGTGCGTCACGAATGGTCTAGTTTCACTTGTTTCTCCATATATTGGATAATGGATGCGTGGGAGTTGTTCACATGGCCGGAGATGGTCACGTGGAATAAATAGCGATTCATCAGAAGCGCGTACGTAACTGGGTATTTAATTGTGAGCAATTGTTTTTATTGTATCCTGAGTTGCCTTGGGAACTGTTCGATTTTCAGGGATAAAGATTATAGTCAGCATCAAAATTAGCTAAGCAGAATAACATGCTGTCAGTTATTGTAATTATTTAAGCGTAGAACTGTCCTATACTACTATTCGAGCAAGATTTCATGCTAAAATGCCAAATTATCTGACAATGCAGCAGAGGGCTACTCGTGAACGCTGATTTCGAGTAGATCCATCGAGATTTCAGATTTAATTCGTCACATTGAAAAAATAATAATACCAGGGAGGCCAATTGAAAGAAAACCGGCCAAGTGCGAGTCGGACTCGCGCACGAAGGGTTCCATACCATTATCTAAACAACCACGGTGTCGTATTAAGATTGAGCAAAAGACGGCAAAAATATCACGTTTATTGTATGGGAGTCCCTCTTAAATATTTATTTTATTTTGTTTTTAGTATTTAATGTTATAGCGGCAAAAGAAATACATAATTTAAAAAAAAAAACAACTAGCTATCACGCTATCACAGCCTGGTGACAGACAGACGGACGGACAGACAGCGAAGTCTCAGTAATAGGGTCCCGTTTTTACCCTTTGGGTACGGAACCCTAAAAAATTACTAGTTTTTTTTGACTCCTGCTTTTTTGCATAATCCACCAGCAACTCTTTGGAGTGAATGTCTTTTGACGTATGTGCCCTAACATAGATAAATTACTCTTGTTCTCAGATAATATACCTGAACGGTTCCCCTGGCGCGGTGTACAAGCAGCTGACGGAGGGCTCGGAGTGGTCCCTCCTTACATTCCGGGACGCCTCGGGCGGGCCGCCCCTCTTCGACATCTCGCTGGAGGACGTGCTGCACGGGATCAAGGTCGCCCACGACGCGGGGTTCTTCAACTTCGACCACTTCGACGCGGAGCAATACCTGTTCTATGAGGTTAGTGTAGTTCCAGCTGGTATACCTGGGTTAATACTCAATCTACCGGTCAAATATAGTTTTTTTTTTTTTTGAGTCGCCTGAAGGGCCAAAGACAAGAGTCCTTGCTTTTGTTTGCATTAAATTTTATAAAAACACTACGTTAGAGAGGCAGAGGTGAAAATACCTTCCGGAGACCTGGGAATGGAGGGCCCAGGTACTGCCGGGCTCGCACCGGCTAAAAACACTAATGCCCCGTTTTGCCAAAAATTAACTTAATGAAATCCCGCGTATACTGCAGCCACTGCTGAAAGGCCGGAGGAGAATTGCATTCCTCCGTTCACGTATTCGCGGGGTTAAAGAAAAAAGGGGGAGTGGGAATGGGGAAGGAGGAGGGGGAGGGTTCGCTTAATACTAGACGAGTCGCAGAGTGGGTGGCATGATGCACGCATGCTTACAAGCTAAGGACTTCCTTTCTTTTGCCTTGCAATGGATGGTTTATGGCATTAGGCACTAGTCAGTAGTAGGTAGGTAGGTAGGCGAGGAAATGTTGATCGAGCTCTTTATAAAAGAGACATGGGTCATACCTACACAGATTTTGGTTAGCGTCTTTCCTGTGGAGACTTTAACGTTTTTAAGGCCTAATTTTCTGCGCCAGGACTGCTTTATGCACACAAGCTTTTAACTATTGACCACAGGAAAGACAACTTTCGTTTTTAAGAGTGTGTATGACCTACATGGATATTTTTCCTAGAAATTGTACCAAATTAACGAGTGAAATTAAGAAACGGTTAATTTTGAGTGAGTAACGACAATTAGTCGTCCATTTATATAGTTCGTAACTCACATGTAAAAGTTACTGTTTCTTAATATCAGTCCTTAATTAGGTACAATTTCTTGTAAAAATATAATAATAATTGATCGCTCCACTCGCTTCTCGCTCATCGTCGGCGGTGGGACCGGTGCCTAAGACAAGGTTTACACACCATGTTGGTACGTGGTATTTACGTTTAAAGCTCTTTTTTGACTGACTGAGACTGACCGACAGACAACACACCACCTGCCCCTTATTTCACCATAATGACAATAACAGGTGACAGGTGACGTTTTAGTGTACATGGCGCAGCTTATATGAAACCCAGCGATGTATCAGCGTGTTAACTTTGCAATGTATACCGAATTGTCACCTGTCGTGTCATTGTCAAGATGGTGAAATAGGTTCCTTGAGTATGCTAGGGGTAGAAATACGTTGTCACGGGCGTCCTCTAGTTTCTTATAAAATCTTACAAAATAATAACTGTTATAACCCCAGTGTCTGCGCTCAACCTCATAAAGTCCGAGTTAGTATCAAAATGTTTAACATACCATAGATAAGCGATTGCTACTAATTATTCTTAGGCTAGGTGGTACAACTTGTGAGTCATCGATCAATGCTGAGAGGTTTCCGCTGTTCGCAAATATTAGGTCTTGTTTTCCGAAAATGCTAACACCGAATTATCCCTTCAGTCAGCAAGACGAACTATGAAGTTAGTTTAAACTTGAACTTTGAGTTATTGTCATAAAGCATTAATTGTTTTTTTGACAGCAGCCGTTATACGGCTGCTTGCCGCTTGACGGGTTATATAGCCCAGGCCACTTACGATTTTTTTGGAAATAATTCGATGTCAGGCTAAAAGTTTTGTAAATAGTTATTAAGGGTTATTTAGACTTACTTTATTATTGAATCCACCGAAATATCATACGGAAGTTACTAGAAAAAGTTGTACTTACTTTAAAAAGAGCTGGAATTTTGCAGGGAAAATGCTATAACAATTTTTATGGTGAAAATGTATTGTTTGACATCAGATACAATGTCCGAAATTAAAATCCAAAAAGAAAGTATACGGGAACATGAAAATAATCAACAGAAATGGGCTAATCATTTTCATAGTAAAAAATATTTTCATTTATCCTGTTCATTTTCTGTTACAATCAATTCGATATATGACAAAAAGCGTGTATAAAAAATTAGCGTACCAAAACTGAACCGATATGATTTTTACTCGAGTTATAAATGCAATTAATTTCAAATCAATATTTTTTGTGACGCAGTAACAAAAATTTGTGAATTCTATATGTATATGAAAGAAGATTAGTTAATCAAGATATTTCAAAAGTAAATAATACCTATAGGATTTTGCTCTATTTTAACAAAATGAAGACAGGTTATTTTTTTATTTTTTTACTGCCGCGGCTATAAATTTAGGTGAATTAACACAGAATATGTTTATGAACTTACCAAACTATTTTTTGACAATAAAATTACTGTTATCAATATATTGTTGAATCTCCGTACAAAGAAATCGTAACTTTCCTAGAGTATATAGAGCAGTTATTGATCATAAAAAAATCATTTAAGTAAAATTAACTATCTCAAGCATTAGAGGTACTCTCCCTTCATGGCACATTTATTATTTCCACCCTGTATAATAGATTAGGAAGGAACTGACTAGAATGTTTTTTACTTAAACGATTACCGGTGATTAATAGATAGTCGAAACGTTTGGAGCGTTGACAACCTTTTATCGAAACTAGAGCGGCAAATTCAGCTGACCTATTTGCCTATCCGATACACGTATTGGCGTGCCGGCTAAATAAATAATATTGAAGCGCATCTCGTAAAATTGAAGTATCGGAAAATTGAACGTGTTAGCGCACGGGCCGTCTGATAGCATTCGAGAAAGCTAGATTGCTGACTGTCCAAGATGTAGGGTTACCTTTTTTGAATGTCGTAGGTAATATGGGAAAACGTCCAAAGAAGTGTTGTTTTGCCGTGTTGAATAAAGGCCCTGTACTGTAGCCCTGGGCTAGATGCATTCGGCGAACGTAATCGTTATCGAAAATGTATAGGATTGAAGTAAGGTTTCAGACGGTCGCGCCGAGCGCTTATGTCGATACCATACGTACGTTACCATGTTTACGTTTTTAGATAACTTACCTTGATTTCAGCTACTGTGTATTTTTATTAGATTTGTTGTTCTGTTATGTTCTGTGGTATGGGTACCTTACTTTTACTCATATAGGTGCATAGTTTTAAAAAAAAAAGAATGAGCGCTATCTCGCTAACAAACTGCGTAGGCAGTTTGGCGAGTAACTTTAAAATTATTTATGTATACGTGCCTTTGAAAAAAAAAGGAAGGACAGAGCTGTCCTTAAGAGGCCGTACACGAAATTTTGGTGGTTTTGCTTCTTTTTGAGATTTTACAGTTAAAATACTGCTATTCTATAAGTTTGAATGCACATCATGAAATATCATTTCAGTTCTAATCGAATAAATGACTTACAAATAAATGAGGTACTTTTTCAGATTTGTCGAGAACCGAAAAAAAAAATAGCAATATAACCTAAGAGTTTTAAAATAACCTAAATCTCGCATTATAATACAATGCGAGATTTAGGTTATTTTAAAACTCTTAGGTTATATTGCTTTTTTTTTTTTTTTTGATGTGTTTTTTAAAGTAATGGATTGATTTTGAACTGAATTTTATTACTGTTGTTTTAGTTTTAAGCACGATAGTTTTAAGTAGTCGTAATCAAAAACAATGTTTTGCCCATTTTCTGTAAAACTTTACCAAGTTAATAATTTTTTTACACAAGAAATATATATGAAAGTGGTAAAAAGTAATTCATACGTTTTTAGACAAATTTTACAGTACTAAATTGTTTTTTTTTTCATACCTTTTAGACGTCAAAACGATTCGTGAATATGCGATATTCTAAACCTCTTACAGCAAAATTCACAAAACAGTCGCCGGTTTCAGGTCAATGAATCAACTCCGTAACAAATAATAAAAACAAAAAAAGTAGCTCATACATTCGTTTAAAGTTGGAATTATCTTTCGTGTTGCGCATTAAAATTTGTAGAAGTAAAGTATTTCAATAGTAAAATCACGTCTGTAAAATCAGGTAAATCGGCGAAATCGGCAAAATTTCGTATACGGCCTCTTATCCCTTAATTTGGCAAAAAAATAAAAAGTCGTGAATTTAAACCCTATTTGATTTTGAATCAGCAGCATAAAAAATACAAAAAGTGAACATTATGTTATGTCAAGTATATTGGACACTATCAAATTAAGGGTTAACGCTCGCCGTAAATTGAACTGCGTAGCTAAGTTATAATAACCCTCCTGAGCTTTTAAATCCTGACAAGTTAGAGAGATTGAAACAGATCGCGAGGTCCGGCGAGGTCATCACATTCACACAGTATGTGTTTCATTGTGTCTTTGCCGCAGATTCTACTAGGTTGTCATAAAGGCTTATGTTTAACCCCGAAGTGTATAAGTCCATCTAGAAGTTCCAGGTGGAAACATTCTGCCTCCTTCCTCATTGTAATTGTGTTCATATATTGGCTCACATAAAATTCTTAATCCTATTTTTTGTTTTTCTAGCGATTTGTGTTTAAATAATTATCACTGTTGATATATTTTTTTCCTTATACTTTTTTGTTCATCAATTTTTATTACTACGAACTGAACACTGTCATTACTAATAACATGTTTGAACGCAGTTCTACCTAACACTCCTCCAAGCTTCGCTCGCCGTCGTACCCGATGGAGACCTTTGCAATGAACAGCTTTGTGAAGTGTATGATTAATAATATTATGAATTCTGATGATTATGAGTTTCGTTTGGATGAAGTTGGAAGTGGTATATAAGTCAACCGACTGAAGGAACTTCGTTAGCGCGATGTAGCGCACTGTCAGATTTAGTTGCGCTGTCTGACGCTGTCGAGTTGGTTGTTACAAGTTGCACAAGATGTCGCTAGGTCGCCGCTTTGTGAAGTATATGATAACTATAAAGAAGGTGTAAGATTAATAGGTATTTAATGATTTTCAAGAGTGATCATCATGATGTAAAATGGTATGAGAAATATTATTGGACTTCCAATAATAGGACCTAAAAAAAAATAATTAATCATTGAAATGAATCCTTCCAGAAAGTGGAAAATGGCGATCTGAACTGGATAGTCCCGGGCAAGATGTTGGCGTTCTCCGGCCCCCACCACCGCTCCCGGCTCGACCGCGGCTACCCGCTGCACGCCCCTGAACACTACCACGAGTACTTCCGCCTACACAACGTGACCACCGTGGTGCGGCTCAACAAGAAGTCCTACGACGCGCGGCAATTCACAGCGCACGGGTTCGAACACCGCGAGCTGTTCTTCGTGGACGGGTCGGTGCCGTCCGATCTGATTGTGAATCGGTTCATCAGGATCGCGGAGGTCGCGAAGGGGGCGGTCGCTGTGCACTGTAAAGGTAATAGCTAATTCTCTGAATAAAATCCCTTAGTTCCGGAGATAACATGGTACAGTAGTACTACAAATATAAGTTACAACGATGTACCTGCGCAGGAAGCATTTTTTTAGAAGGCGCGAAAACGTTTTGGCCAATTAAGGCGTTTGCGCGGGTAAAACTTCGACGGCTATTGGTAAAATATTCGGCAGCCATTGCAGCGACGCCGTCGACCGCCATTTTATTTAGCGTCGCGTCAGTTGTCATTCGTACACAAGCTGAGACGCACTAGCGCTAAGCGCTAAGCTCTAATCGCCAAGAGCGAGAAAGCACGAGTTTAACTGTCATTTCATATTCTACCTTACGCGTAACACGACAAGGTTTGTATTGAATTGATTTTTACGTTCGTTTATCTTCGGAATTAGTAAGCACCTTTCTGAGTGGACGAAGATTGCCGGCGTAACTTATATTTGTGGTCTTACTGTAATATACATAGTTATATATAATTGGTAAATTGGCAGTATAGATTTTCCGATCAAGTACAATGTCATATGATGCACTACATCTGTAACACGATTTTAGGTGAGAAAGAAAGGATACGAAAATAACTACACGCACACACTCATGTTAAAGAAACGTTTGAAATTTTCATAAAACAAAATAACATTAAACAAATGTTGAATTTAAGGAATAGAATATTTTAAGTAACCTTTGGAGCATTTCTTAAAATCATCATTAAATAAATATCACAGGCCAATGTCACACAAATTGACCTAGTCCCAAACTAAGCTCTAGGCTTGTACTATGGGTACTAGACAACGATAATCATACAATACATAGAAAACATCCAAGACTCAGGAACAAATACTCGTGCTGATCACACAAATATCTGCCCTTACCGGGATTTGAATCCGGGACCGCTGGCTGAGGAGGTATGGTCACTCCCAACTAGGCTAACGTGTCGTCAATTATTGTAACTAGAAGTATTGCGCACAAAAGCAATTTTCCTTTAAACGTAAAATGTTCAGTTCTTTTTGATTTAAGACATGAAACAAAAATAAAGATAGAGAAATAGAAGTTTGTTCAGAACCAGCCAAATACAATTTTCTTGTCATCTTACGGATTAATAGTGAGTGATTTCATTATTAGAATGGCGACCTTGTGTACGTAATTTTGCTAATGGGTCTTAACTTTTAGGAAATACCATCCATTATCTAATTAAAATTACTAGCATAGAGGCATTCCACCTTAGTCCTCAGGGTTGGCAGCGCATTTGAGGTCTTAGGATTATAATCTTAAGAATTCAAATGTCTATGGGTCTCAGATTTCACTTACCATCAGGTGGCCTGAGTGCTCGTGTGCCTTCTCCTTAACATAAAAAAAAAAACTAATTAAAAACATGTTCACGCTCGGGCTTTATCAAGTTATAAGGTACTTGGGATACTGAGTAGGGAATGTTAACAACATTTACCTTCAAAATGTAATCAGAATGTACTCAACTAAATTGTAAACTACGATTTTTTCTCACTTTCGACCTCTCTTTCCACTTAGAGTGGAAACTAATTGATAAAGCAACGCATTTACGATTCCTCTGGGTCCATTCAAATCTACAAAATCTAATCTACAAGTGCAAAATGTCAACCCTTATCACATTCACATGTTAGGCTTGATCAATAACGTTTTTCTGCAGCTCACTACCAAGCGTGTCATTGGCATATCTACAGTGTGTTACTGGCATGAGGGCTTCTGCTTTAACTAACGATAATATGTTGCCCCGTGTGGTTTCCGGGTTAGAATAGTGCCACTCCATGTCCTCCCGTGGATGTCGTAAGAGGCGACTAAGGGATTTAGGGCTTGTAGTACTGTTAGGCGATGGGCTTGCAATCTGTCACTAATACACTAGTAAACTTCTTAGCCTAATTGTGCAAAATGTGGTTACAGAATTATTAACATGTCTTTTTAGAGTTGTTGGTATTTCTGTAGCTCTGCCTACCCCACTCTGGGAATGAAGGCATGATGTTATGTATGTATGTAATATGTTGTTTAAGTAACTATTTGCAGGTATAATTAAGTCGAAGTTAACTAATGTAACGCTGCAATTTAACTTCTTAGATTTTAACTATCATCAACGTACTGGAGCTATGTGTAAGTATCGTAATCGATATCGTTATTACTTGGTACAAGGGATACATTGGTACAGGGGCAGAACATAGAGAGTTATACTCCTTGAATTTGACATATTTGAGAAACTTAAATGGCAGAAAATAATCGTTGTCAAATACCCTTCTAATCTGTGGTTGTCAAACTTGAACGAAAGTCATTCCTCTCGTAATAATTTAATGTTTCATAAATAGTGAGTTTACCTAATGGCTTACGACGCTCGTGTAATGTGCGACATGATTTTGTTGTACGGCGAAACACACGACAACGCAGCAAAAGCGTTGAGGTTGTATCGTGAAAGATACCCGAACAGGCGACATCCTCACAATCCCAGATTCATATTAGAAGCCGTGCAACGAGTTCAGACGTCAAATGGGGCTGCTATGGTCACTTATAAACAAGTCTTAGTTTGGTCACGTGACTTTATTAATTAACTTTAACGCACAGTGTACATTGCTTGCAATTTATTTTTTGTTAGAAAACAAGCGTGTACTGTTTTATCTTGTTTTAATTAACATAAACATGTAGGTACATTAAGGAGTTGCCCATTGTTACTCTATATCAAGGAAAGCCCTCATGCCGTTAACGCACAGTATACTTCCATAATAACCTGTCCTTTACTAGTGCTTTTTTTTTAAAAAAACAGTTTTTTTTTTTTTTTCCAGTAATTAAATTTGAAATCCTAATAAAATGTTCGGGGAAGATAGAAAATCATAGATTTCTTCAGTTTTTGAAAACGAGGGTAGAAAGGGGGGACGGAAATTTGCGTCCCTAATAAAAGGACAGGCTAATCACTACATAGTATAAAACAAAGTCACTTCCCGCTGTCTGTCCTTATGTATACTTAGATCTTTAAAACTACACAACAGATTTAGATGCGGTTTTTTTAGTGGATAAAGTGATTCAAGAGGAAGGTTTATGTGTATAATGCTTTAACCCGGAGCGAAAAGACGACGGGTTGCTAGAATTATAAATTTGAAAGTAACTGGGTCTGTCTGTTGGTTACGCTTTCACGGATAAACCGCTGAACCGATTTAGACGAAGTTTGGTATGGAGATATCTGAGAGCTTTTATCCCCGAAAATGCGCAGTTCCCGAGAGAATAGTAAAATTATAAAGTTAACCAAAACAATTATTTTTGTAGCTGGCCTCGGTCGCACGGGTACCCTCATCGCGTGCTACATGATGAAGCACTATGGCTTCACGGCTCGCGAGGCGATCGCCTGGCTGCGAGTCTGCCGCCCTGGCTCCGTCATCGGCCACCAGCAGTGGTACCTCGAGAAGTGAGTAGCATTAGCGTTAGCACAGCACCGACGCCTAGTGACGATGCTTCAGTTTGTAAGTGTAGGTCAATAATCACGAGTGAATCATAATGATGGAACTGTTCCCTTAAGCTCCTTAATTTCCATTAGTTTTTTTATTTTTTATTTTTCCTGTCTTGAATTAGTTTTTGTGTTTAAATAATTATTTGTGTATCGTTCCATGGTTTTATTTGGTGGTTCCAACGGAAGACCAGCGCTGACCAATGCCAGCATTACGCTGAGTTGGGACCATTTCGTAACTATATTCATCATGTACGTATTTCTCTGTTCTTTGTTGATGTTTGTCATTACTAACCCTTAAATTGGCAAAAATTAAAAAAATAAAAGTAAAATTAAGTAAGTTAATTAGTAAAGTTAAGTTAAAAAAGTGTAAGTTCAAACCCTATTTTATTTGACTTCGAACCAGCATAAAAAAATAACAATTTTTTTTTTACAAAAAGTGAACATTATGTATCCTGTGGTGCACACTGCCAAGTTAAGGGTTGTTCTTTGTTTCTTCTTCAAAAATAGTAGCATACGGTTGATGTTATTTCAATTTTGGCTTGTGTCTATTATTTCATCGAAACGCCTTTCATCAAATGTATCATTTCATCGAACGCGATTTTCTACTGAAACCATAATGTTTTCAGGGTATCGTAAACATCAAACCTAACCTACGTAATTAATGTTTAAGATACCCTGAAAGCATTATGGTTTCAGCAAAAAATAGCGTTCGGTGAAATGATACATTCGATGTGATGAGTTACCATTTTTATAGCTATAATAATTATATGTGTGTAACCTTCTGTGGAATGGAAGACCAGCGCTGACAAATGCCAGCAATACGCTGAGTTGGGACTATCTGGTTGCTACATTCTTCTTGTGCGTATTTCTCTGTTCTTTGTTGTTGTTTGTCAAGAATAAATGTTTTTTTTTTTTTTCAAGAAATTAGTAGCATACGGTTGACGTTATTTAGGTTAGTGGTTGTAGGACCCTGTGCAGGGTCCGTCCGGATCGGTACCACCAACTTATCCATTAACCACCCGCCAAGCAACAATGTTCGCATTGTTATGTTCCGGTGTGGGGATAAGACGACCGGTGAAATTACTAGCATAGAGGTATTCCATCTTAGTCCTCAGGGTTGGCAACGCATTTGAGGGCTTAGGATTCGATGAGGACAATTTTACATTAACATAAAAATAAATAAAATTGGACTGTCCATAAATTGTGTCTACTTGTCTAGTCGTTATAATTATTACTAGGCTGAATGGTCGTCATTAAATCCATATATTATACTTTTTATATGTTATTATGATAATCATAATTATAATATTTATTTGATATAAAAATGGTACAATAAGGTGTTACATTTTGGGATCGGAACAAGACATTTTTCGCTACATACTAGCAAGCAAATTTTAATGATTAAGTATACATATTTTTATTTTACAGGAATAAATATGATTTTATTTTGAAACAATTTACCTCTGAAATAATTCATTCAAAGTGTAAAAAAAAAGTGTGGCACTCGGGGACTGCCGCGGTAAAGCTATTGCATAGCATTTTTATCAACTTGTGCAATTATAATTTCGTACAGTCGTACCATATACACTCGGCGTCAAAAATATCGCCCCTCCGCGAAAATCAGATTCAAGCTAATCTAGACCTTAGCGAAATTATGTTACATAATTAATATTAGTATTAATTAAAAGCACGTTTAATGTGTTTTAAATTAATAATGTTTAATTTAAACAAAACGTAATGGCTTGTGAATCAGAGCGTTTCGAAAAAAAAGTGCACAAATACTCGTTTGAAGGGTCGCGAGTTGTGCCCTTTTCCAGGGGTATAAAATGCCTGTACAAGGTCAAATGTCAATCATTCACTATCCAGACGTCGAAGAGAACACATCTAAGGAACTCAAGCAAGAAAACAACCCTCGAACATGGAGACCACCGCTGCTGAATCAGCTCAAGTGGTTGCACTACTGCAAGCAGGAGTTCGGCAGTGTGATGTCGCTCGGCAACTCAATTTAAGCCGTCATGCTGTCCGCCGAGTATTTCAGCGGTTCCAGGAGACTGGGGGCTACATCAGAAGACGTGGGGCTGGTCGGCGACGCTGCACATCCGAAAGAGATGATCGCTTCATCGTGACATCATCTCTACGCAATCGCTTCGCTAGTGCTGTTGAGGTGCAACAACGCCTCAGAGAAGCTCGGACAAGATCAGTTAGCATCTCTACGGTTAGAAGAAGACTGCGGGAGAAGGATGTCGTGGCTCACAGGGCTGCTACAGGCCCAATGTTGACCGCACAGCATCGCAGAGATCGCTTGCAATTTGCCCGCGACCACGTCGATTGGACGTTTGAGCAATGGAGGCAGGTTCTCTTTACCGATGAGACGAGAGTCTGTCTTTATTGCAACGACAGGCGGGCCAGAGTCTACAGAAGGTCGGGCGAACGATTTGCTCAAGCCTGTATTGAAGAGACAGTGGGCTACGGAGGTGGCTCTTGCATGTTCTGGGGGGGCATGTCTATAGACGGCAAAACCGACCTTGTCTGAGTCTCCAGGACTGGAGGCACTCGCGGCCAAGGGTCCCTGAATGCTCGCCGATACATTGCCGAGATCCTGGAAGAGCATGTGATGCCATATGCGGGTTACGTCGGCTCTGGGTTCACATTAATGCACGACAACGCTCGCTCCCACACTGCATTAATTGTTCGGGATTATCTGGAGGAGGTCGGGATTCCCGTTTTGCCGTGGCCAGCCAGGAGTCCTGACTTAAACCCGATTGAACACCTTTGGGACGAGCTGAAGCGACGGGTTCGGTCACGTGATGCCGCCCCTACCACCCTGCAAGATCTTCAGGACGCAGTCATCGAAGAATGGGGCAACATTCCACAAGAGAACATCGTAAAGTTGGTGCGATCAATGAAAGACCGTTTAGAGGCAGTGATAAGGGCAAGGGGGGGTAACACTAGGTTTTAAGTTAATTTTAGGCACTTTTTGTAAAATTTTGTTATCCATTTATTGTTGTAAATTTAAACTTGAATAAACATTTTTCAACTGCTCGCAATGTCATTTCCTTTAATTTTTGACCCCAAGGAAAAATCCTTTTTTTTTTTAAATTTTCCTGAAAAAACACTTTATTACCTTTCAAATGATACCTAACAATCATATTGTTGTCCTTGATCAAATAGGGTTTAAAGTCGGTTGTAATTATTTTCCGAGGGGCGATATTTTTGACGCCGAGTGTACATACACGTTAAGGTTCAACTAGTCGCGGGCTCGAACTCGCTCGTGGACGCGGCCAAAAAGCACGCTGTCTCACCTAGCATTATGTCTAAAAGAGATTGAATCAGTTATGAGCAGTTAGCAGCTAGTCTACACGCATATAGGTGAAAAACTTAAGTAAAGGACCTGGGCCTCTATTCAACTGTGTTATAACGATATCGTTTTTGACCTGTTTCCGTATTGTCAACGTTTTGATAACTCTTATGTCATTTACAATAATGGCGACTGTGACATAAACGATTCTTAAACGTGTCAAACACGATATTGTTTTAACGCACCTGAATAGAGGCCCAGTTGTATGTAGTTGTGTACAAAAATAATATGGAACTTACGTCAAATTTCAAATATAGAATGTCAAACGGTCTATACAAGGCCTCTATTCTATTTGCGTTGTAACAATATCGCGTTTGACGTGTTTTAGAATCGTTTATGTCACCGTCGCCATTATTGAAAATGACAAGAGTTATCTAAACGTTGACAATACGGAAACACGTCAAATACGATATCGTTATTACCGTGCAGAATCCCAGCCCAGATGTGTTACAACTATATATAACAGGTCCTATACTTAAGTTTTTCACCTATACGTCTAGTCGCACGCACACAAACACCGCGCCGAAGTCTGCCGAACTGAAACGACGTTAAACGATGCACGGCTTTCAACGCCGCGCCGCTGTGCCGGTCGGAGTGGGGGGGTGTTAGGTTTATGTTCGTTACGGCATTTCTTGATTCGGTTGCCGCGATAAAAGCTAAGCAATAACTTAAAAAAGTCTTCATTTAACATTAAAATTCATGGTCTTCCTTTTATTTCTGACACTATGTTATTTAGCAAAAAAAAAATCCTTATGATGAAGCCTTTCGATCGGTATGATAAAGATACAGGGTAATTATTTTTCTCGTGTAACGGGTTCGATTCCCGGTTCAACCATGTAATTATTGAAATATCTATGAATGCAGTTGAATTTTTTTTTTAAATTAAAGTAATGTCTTCTTTCAGTAAAATGTTCCATCTACAATATTCATGGTACTTTCCTTCCATGTGGCATAGCCGTGGGACGCCCTGTATACAGTTTCATTCTGGGTGACTTAAACGAAGCTAAAATTTGACCTCGCAGCGTGCAGCCCCGAATGCACGCGGAGGGCGCGGCCTACCGCCGCCGCCACCACGCCGCGCTGCCCGCGTGCGCGCGCGGCGTCTACTGCTCGCTGCCCGAGCCCGACCAGGAGAAGCCCGTCTCGCTGCAGACCATCTTGCTTAACAACAAAACCAACAAGGTAACTACTAATTCAATATCTAATACTTGCAGTACGCACTTGCGTTGCCATGTGAAGTTCTGGAATAAACTTCCAGACAGCCAAGTTTGGCCATGGCAGCCATTTTGTAGCATTCGGCTGGTTGTTTTAGTTATATTACCAAATGGAAGAATTCATTTACCGTTTTTGTTTCGTGTTAGCATTAAAAGTTTATAAAAACGCGCATTGAAATGGTAACTTTCGTTACGTTATCGTGGAATTACTCCAATACTCAATATTTTATTGTAATCATAATGTGTTTACGAAGATGAAGTAATCTTTGGCATTTAGTAACTGTTTGAGTTTATTTATAAATCTGCATTCATTTGTTTTCTTCCCTTTCCCGTTGCGGGTTTTCCAAAGAGAAGTGATATTATATTTTAATGGAATGAATGGGACAAATGAACGCCAAGGATACCTGACGATAAGCAGGATCTGAGACCCATAGATCTTGACACTACAGCAAATGCTTTCCCAACCCCGAGGACCAAGATGGAATGCCTTTATGGTAATTTCACTGGCTGTCTTATCCCCACACCAGAATATAACTGCGAGAACTGATGCCTGGCGGTCTGGCTTCAAAGAATGAAATTCTGATAGCGATCCGGACCCTGCACAAATTCCTAGTATCACTAAACGAGTGACTTCAATAGTTTGATAACACTTCTTGAATAGAGTTGCTTGGTAGCAATTTGTCCAATCGCTCTTTTCCCCATTCGTGATTCTAACATTTAGCTTCTTTCGAGTTGCATGATTGTCTATTTCAAATATCAATTTCAAACAATCGATGGAGCCCCGCTTTAGTGGAGCTCTTATTTGTGGTTATTTTGGCCCTTCAGGCCTGCTGCAACACTAACACAACCTAAACCTACCAATTCTGTGTCAGAATAATGCGAATAGGAAATTTGCTACTCTACATTTTGTAATCGCAACACTCTTTGAGTAGCCTGTGTTTATACGAAGGCCACCCTCTCTTCTTCCTATTTTGTGCCTAACAACCTTTTTTTTGTCCCAGCTCGATAACGCCAACGCCCTAAACGCAAACGAGGTGGACTCGGAGAACAACGTGGCAGCCGTGATCGGGCGGTACAAGAGCGCGGCGACGGCGCTGCTGCCGCGGCCCGCGTCCCCGGCGCGCGCCCACATGCTGCCCGCCAACAACCTCCGCAGCGCCGCCAGCACCAACCTCAAGCCGCAGCCGAGGATCCTCAGCGCCACGCTGAAGTCCCACTACGCGGCGAAAACGTCCACCTTCCCGCCAACAAGAAGTGCCAACTCTCAAGCGAAACCTGGTAGTGTCAAAGCTCAGTTTACAGGAAAAAGCAGCTTCCACGGCCAACGCGCGAATCTCGCGCGACCTATAGGCTACGCGCACGGCAGCAGCCCCCTCAAAACTTTCGCCAGAAAAACTGTTGCCAAAATCACTAGCAACTCGGAAACTGCCGTAGTCAATACGCTGACAAACGTGACGTCAACGTTGTCAGCTTTGACAGAGAATTGTCATTTAAACGGTAAGAATAGATTGCCTTCCGAGCCGAATTTAAAAGCGGTAGCCACCAAAGCGACACCTACGAACGTGGCCTCAAGAAAAAAACTAATCGTGCGTTCCAATTCTAACTCGCGAAAGAAACTGCCGAAGAGTGTCGGTAAAACCGGCCTGGAGGCGTCGCAGGATCTGTCTTCCAGCGACACCAACGTCACTAACATATCAGCTGATTCTTTGGAGACTCCGTTCAGGTTCCGCAGAAAACGAGACAAGTCCAGCAGCCCGGAGCCTATGGACTGCCTCTCCAACTCTGTGATCACCGCTGACGTCACTCCGGACAACTTCGAGGAGACCAACAACTCGCAAGGTAACAAGTTGTACAAAATAAAGGCGTTGCGCAAGAAGTGTCCCGCGTTCGGTGCTAGTTTGTTGAAGAAGGATGGCGTGCAGACCCGCTCGAGCACCGGCGGCAGCAGCTCCACTGTCAAGAAGAAATGATCTCGGGAGTAGCTGCTACAGATTTTATGTAGGTAGATTAATGTGCATAGCACAGTTAGATCGAGTGTATGGATTCGTTTAGATCACTGCTAGAATGGATATTGTCGTGAGCTGAGGGAATATTACTAATTTGTTCATGATTGGGTATGTTTCAAATGAATTGTACCTAATTAACGAGTAAAATTAAGAAACGGTAAATTTTACATGTGAGTAATGAAAATTAACCATGTAAATGTATGACAAATTTTCGTTACTTACATGTAACAGTTACCGCTTCTTAATTTTAGTGCTTAACTAGGTACAATTACATTTAAAAAGTTATATTTATATGCCTTTCTCGTGATCACATATTTGGTTTGATACGAATGACCAAGGTGACCTCAAATCAAATGTTTTTGTGAAAATTATGCGGAATTTTGTTTAATACAGCAAAGAAAACCAATATTTCTCTTTGTGTCTACATAATATCTAGAAACCTAGTTTACATGTAACTATTTATTTTAATAGTCAAAACGTATCAGACCATCTTTTTAACTATTTTTTTCAAGATTGACGACGTCGGTACATAGTGCTAAACGAATCTATGCATTTGTTACATGTATAGTGAGTATATCAGTGTTGTTAACCCCAACAGTAGCCTAACGTTGATACTGCACAGCTTGGTTGATTGATTGCCTATGGGATATACTTTACAATAAAAAACTACGAAGATATCGCGTGTAATTAGTAAATTTAAGTCGCTGGTTAAATTTTATTTCAGGGAATTTACCGGTTTTAAAAGGTGTTAAAACTTGTTGTTTCCCTATGGTATCGACGCAGCACAGTGACAGATTTTGAATTGTTTTTTTATTTCGTTGCTTATTTCACGTGGTTCTTCGTTAGGTTGGATGGGAAGCGGTTTGACCGTTCAAGTCAGCTCTGAAGTGGGGTTGCTATAACATCAGAGGTTTTTGAAGTTATTTTACTTGATACCTAATTTTACTATACCAGATTTTAAATATATCTAATGAGGTCTAAAATGGCTCGAAACGTTGAAATTAAATCTTGAAAAATGTACGCGATGTAATTAATTATTATTGATAAAGTATTTTTTACTATATTATTTTTTTAGTCGCTGTGATATCAATTTATTATTGAACCTTTGAGTTCTTTGTGCAGAAGCTTTATAGCAGCTGTGCATTCTTAGTATATGCAAGTGATAAAAGACGTTATATTTTAAGAGATTGATTTACGTTTAAATAAGACACCAATTTAGTTCACCTGCTTCATAGAAAAGATTTAATCAACTGAGGCATGCATAATACCATCTATATCGCGCGTTTCAACTCTAGCGCAGAGGAGCGGAAGAACCAATAACAGGGCGTAATGTAAGCTCTTTAAACTTGCCTAGCTCCAGTTAATGGAAAGTAGATAAACTGTCCTCCAATAGAAAAAGCGTGTGAAGTCCTTATGGGTATACAGCCTTCTTGCTTTGGACGTTAGAATTACTTGTCAGTTTTTGACAGTTAATACGACCATAGATTGTTGTACCATCAAGGCATTTGAATGTGTAGCTGTTTGGCATAATACGTAAATTAGCCGTGTTCTTATCCCGAATGACACGTCAAAAATGTATAATCCTATACTGTCGTGATACCAGAAGTCTGCTAAGCATAGTAATGGTATAAGCATTTTAAAACTAATGTGGTTACCAATAGAGTATAGAATGCTTTGACTACTACATTGCATTTATCCGCCCTCTTTGGTATTAAGATATGCGCTCCTCTCCGATTGAGTAGAAACTAAACTTTGAAGTCCCTACGAATGTTTTTGGCCTAACTCCTGGAACTTCTGAATTTTCCCTGTATTTTTGGTGTCTGGCCTATTTTTAAAATCTATTTTTTTTTATTGTGTATAGACAATCAATTGACCGTAGTGTAAGAAATGAAATATTTTTGTATTATATAAATTACTAAGTGATTTTCCAAATGCCATTACTTTAGCCCTTATTGGGCGGCTCGTTGTGTCTATAATATTGATCGTTGTTTAATTTTGTTGATGAAAATCTAGTTCTTATTGAATTTATTTGCAATATCAAGTCTTCGTGATAGTTAGTACTGAGTACTTTTAATGAGCTTTTGTTATATATTACTTTGAACTTGAGAAGTTATAACATTTGTAGCCTTGAATCAGACACGTTTTACGTGGGCTTTATCCAAATGCGCCATTGTAAAATAACGCCACCTGGAGCTATCGTTTACGAGTATGACTGTTAAAATGCGGGCCACATCTGCCGTATCTATTCATATAAAACTTCCGTGACTGACACACTGGCGGACTGATTGACTGACTGATCGGCGGACTGACTGACTGGTGGGCTGACAGACTGGCGGACTGATTGACTGACTGATTGGCGGACTGACTGACTGGTGGGCTGACAGACTGGCGGACTGACTGACTGATTGGCGGACTGACTGACTGACAGCATAAACTACTGAAGAGAATATTCCTAGAATTAAATAGAAAATAAAATAAATCTTAAAATGTTGTAATGACTAGCATGGAGGCATTACACCTCAGGGTTGGCAACGCATTTGCGGTCTTAGGATTGCAGTCTTGAGATTGTAGTCTTGAGAATGAATATGTCTATGGATTAAAGATCCCAATTACCATCAGGTGGCCAGTGTGCTCGTTCGCCTACTCCATGACATAAAAAAAAAAAACAGCGCTGCGCTAAAAATTATTTATTCGAAAATTTACCCCCAACGGAAAGAAATAAGAACAGTAACGAAAAACTTCTACTCATACATATAGTCTGTACTTTTAGGTATTTAAAAAAGTGTAAACAAAAAACCACGTGACATTGACAGATGACAGTTTGTCAGCCAATAGGAGCACAACACTGATACGTCAAAGCTCGACCAAACAGCTTGGATTGGTTGATGAGCAGAGCCACGTGGTTTGGTTACACTTTTTTAAATACCTAAAAGTACAGACTATAGACGCGGGCGTCCTCTGGTGTCATTATAATAGTTACTGCGCAAGTGTACCATAACGTCATTATGTAACTGTGAGCTCACAGTTACATAATGCTGTTGTGCTACACTCAAACAAAGTAAATCAAAGGTTACTTGTAGTGTTATTGCTCCTCAAGTTTCAAAATAAATGTTAATTGCTGCCTAAAATAATTTTATTTAATAATTTTAGTTTTGCTTTAAGCTGTCAGATTCCTAATAATGCACTTAATATTATTTTTGTCATGTTCATACGTTTTATCAGAGTATTTATTATAAATGCCCGCGGGTCCGGCGTGACTCTTGCTTTTAACTCCTTATAAAAATAGTACATTGTGTTTTAGGTCAAAATAAATTAAGTAAATGTTTGAAATGGTGTGTTAGAGTAGTGTCCAGATGTGTTATAAAATATTTAATCGTTTCTCCTCTGGTTAGGAAAGGTTACCACCCCTATTTCAACTTTACCATCTAATCCGGTTACAAAATATCTTGTTTATTTTCATTTTTAGAATCCAAAGCAAAAAATAATTTTATATGTTAAAAATGGCGGAAATTTACCCTTGTCCTATATTGAGTTAATTGACGACGTTACTCTAGTTGGTCGTGACTACCTACGTAGCTGGCGGTCTCGGGTTTGATTCCCAGTCAGGGCAAATATTTGTGTGATTGTGTATTTGTTTCTAAGTATTGGGTGTTTTCTGTGTTAAAAAGTATGTGTATTATTGTCTAGTACCCATAGTACAAGCTTAGAGCTTAGTTTTGTATGAAGCTAATTTTTGGGAGATATTTATTTATTTTTATATAACCAATCATTTATTTTGTATTTCAGCATTTAATTTTGCACACTTATGCATTTCATTATTATTTGATTGTTAATGTTATCTCTATAAAAAAAATCGGACTAGAAGTTCAGTCAGTCGTTGGGGGTGGCAAACCTTTCCAACCTACATAGCAATTATTTTTATATTAACCAGAAGTATCGATGTCCCGTGAGGTAACGAATTTACACTTACCATATCAGATTTGTAAGCACAGTTTACAATACAAGCCGTTTGGGACGCGTTTCTGTTGTAGTGTTAAGTTCGCGCTTACTTGCGCCTTCAACTGCGCAATTTATACTAATATTACAAGTAGGGAGTGCAAATAACCGGTTAAAACCGGTTATTAACCGTCTTTTGCATACTAAAATCGGTTATTAACCGGTTATTTGCATTCCCTAATTACAAGGAGAGTGCCAATTTTGTCAGTTTGTATCTATCAATCGGACAGGTTATCTCCAGAACCAGGTAAACTATTCGAAATATTCTTATATTTTGTAACGTAATGAAACTGACTATGAAACGTCCTTCATTTTTGCTGTAGAAAAAATAATGTTCAGAAAGACTGCAATTTAGCGTCTTTAGCCCTTTTACTTCTTGTAAAGTATTTATTTTAATTTGTGACAATTTTGGCGGTAAGTGATTACTTAAAGCTGTTTTCTTTAAGTAATTACTGACCGCCGATTTCGATGTTTTCAAATATTTAGAGGTCACTTTCTAGTTACATGAACTATGAACTTATCAATTTAGGTATCGCACTATCGTTCATAGATTTTAATTGGTATATTATTTGTGCTGGTCTTTCGTTAGGTTTCGCTAAACAGTATAGCAGCCTTTTAACACGTTCACTGTCCCCATACAAAAAGATCTAACAATATCACAAGTCCAACTGACAGATTTATGTCCATTCAGTATGGGGATGTTACCCCACAGTGGAAGCACCGACTCCGGAAAAGAAGGTTCATGACCCCACATTGGGGGCACCCGGACAGGCAACGTGATAAATTAGTCATTATATTTTGACAGCTGTCAAACCTTTTCTTGATTTTAAACTATAAGAAAACGCAGTTGAAAGTATGTAACCGTACACGCTTAGCGGCAGCTGTTCGTGCTTGTGCTTGTCTCCTCGGCGTGAAGACTGCAAAGCACTTTACTATTCTATTGAAGAAGTACCAAGAGTATCCTTAGACAGAGGTTACACGCTCAGTATTTCATCAAATCAATCCGTCAATCTGGTCAGTATGACCGGAGATTGATCGTCTAACCCCACTGCATGACGGCGGATTGATGAAATTGAAATACTGATGTGAGATTGATCGTGTAACTCACTTGTGTCATTCTCGCATTAGTCACCGTCCATGACTGAGAAGGTAAACGGCTGTCGTCTTCGCGATCTAAACGGTAAGTGGCTTACGTTTGATGAAACGTCGAGATTAATGAATCAGCCTAGAATTGAAATGAAATGAAATGAAAAATATTTAATCAATCTCACACACAGCACCACCACCAACTTAAACTTATATCATGTTTGACATATTAATAGAAATATTGGGTGCGGTAGTGTGACATCGATATGGGTGTTCACTCAGCATTGTGTCGCGGCACTTGTTAGTGCTGCAACGCTGATATTCTGTGAAACCCAGATCGAGTGCGACAGCAACCGAGGTGTAACGCCTTCCCATAGAATATTTGACTGCTAGGTATAATTGTTTTCCTTATTTGGTAACACAAGTAGGTAAGTGAATTGTGTGAACGTCTGTACAGATAGAACCAAATTCCAATACACAAGATTTATGATATTATAATATTACCACTATACTACTATACTCTTAAGTTCCTCCATTCTCCTGTATATTTAAATACTGTTAACGTTTTTATTACATTCGTATGACATATACTATAAATATAAATACATGTTTAATTATCACTAAAGATCATTATTCAATTTAATAAAAATAAAAATAAAAAAATATATAATAATGCTATAATATACTATAATATATGCATATTGCCACTGTTCGGACTGTCAAGGTTTTTCCTTTTGAATTTTTATTAGGTAGTTTTTAAACTGATATTTGAAAGTGCTAATCATGCGGGCATTCCTTATTGGAGGTGGTATATTATTCCAGCATTTCGTGGCAGCGTACCGAAAGCTGCCACGAAAGGCAGCCGAACAGTGTCTCGGGCAGAGCAACCTGGTCGCAATTCGAACTCCGCGTTGGGAAAACGTGAGCTTCTCGTATAAATACGGCGGTTGCCGACTATTGACCACCCCGAAGAGAAGGGTTGCGAAATGCAACGATCGTCTGGCATCCATCCTCATCAGGTTACTCTGGTTAAGGTAGGGAGTAACGCGAGTCCGTGGAGGGATTGGAAAACAGAAGCGAGCGCAGGCATTCTGTACACGCTGAATTAGCGTCTTCGAACGAGCCAGCAAACAGTCGCCAATGACAGTGTCAGCATAGTTAAGCTTAGAGAGTATTAATGATTCACAGAGCTTAATTCTTAGGTCAACACTTATATAATTACGTACTCGATACAGAACTCTTAAACGATAAAAGCATTGCCTTACAGCGTCTAATACGTGTTTCTCAAAACGCAACTCATCATCCATGAGCAGACCAAGATTTCGAGCAACCATGACCCGCTCTAAAGGTTTCCGGTCAAGCATTACCTCAAAGTTAAAATTACGCATATTATCGTTTTGACGTTTAGTGCCGATAAAAATATTTTTTGATTTTGTTGGATTAAGGAACAAACCATTAAGCATAGACCAAGAAGACACATGGTTAAGGTCCTCATTGATTTGATCAACTGCATGTGAAACATCAGTGAGCTTAAAGGATTTATAGATCTGAAGATCATCTGCGTACATGTGGTATTTGCAGTGTTGCAAGCACTTTGTGAGATCAGCAGTGTACAAAATGAAAAGTATTGGCCCTAAAACAGATCCCTGCGGTACTCCACGACCTAACAAAGCTTGCTCAGAAAAAATAATGGATCCAGATGCACTTACCAAACCCACACACTGAGAACGATCACACAGATAACTTGCAAACCATTTTATTGTATTAGAATCAAATCCATAAAATGACATTTTGGCTAGTAGAAGTGGAATGTTGATTGTATCAAACGCGCGAGAAAAGTCCAAAAGTACAAGAAGAGTTCCTTCACCCTCATCTTTAGCGGATAGAATGTTGTCTATCACATCCAATAACGCAGTTGCTGTGCTTCGCGCCTTCCGAAATCCCGATTGCCTCGGTGGCAGTATATTGTTATCCTCGAGATATTTGGTCATCTGCTTACACACAACTTTTTCAAGGATTTTCGATAGACAACACAAAATGCTGATTGGTCTTAAGTCCTCGAAGCGTGATGGATTAGAGATTTTAGGGATCGGGTTGACAATGGCAGATTTCCAGACGTCGGGAAAGGTACAGGTTATTATAGACTGATTGATCAAAGAGGTGATTATACTTAAAGTTCGAGGTAGCGTCAGCATCACCATATGAAGCGAAATTCCATCGGCTCCAACCGCGTTACTTGTAATAGATTTTATGACATTCAGCACTGATAGTTCATCAACTGGTTTCAAAGTAAATGTCGTGGCACCAAATCTATGTTGCTCAAAGTAAGTCAGACTAGAAAAAGGGATAGCGGGCCCAGATGGGGCATTCATGAAATGAGCGTTGATTTGGTCGGGATTTTTAAGATCTTCCGGCAACCCCTCAGTTTGATTGAAATCAGCTACATTTCGTTTTATATGTTTCCATAGAATGCGAGGGTTATGAGAGTTTCTGTTAATATAGTGCTCATAATAAGCTTTCTTTTCATTGTAAAGGGCGGATAAAACTAGACTTTTAAATGTTTTATAATATAGTTTGTGGCCATCCTGCTTTGAACGGTGACTTCTAGCATGGGCCTCGTCTCTTAGCCTCATCATTTTCTTAAGAGTAGGGGTTATCCAGGGTGGTGACTGTTCTTTTATAACAATAGTTTTAAATGGAGCATGACAATCAAATAAGTTCAAGATACATGAATTAAGATTAAAAAGCGTATCATTGACATTTTCGCCCAACAGGCGCTCCCACCTGACATCTTCAACGTCCTCGTTAAATAATTCTATATCTATATTTTTAAGGGGACGGTATACGATCCGTTTTGGTGGAGGCTTGGCCTTTTTTATATTTAGTTCACAGGTTATAAAAGCATGTCTACTAAGATCGGGAATATAATTGACACATAGCCTGGAGACTCTTAGATTAGAGCATACAAGATCGATAAGCGTTTCGGAATGGTCAGTAAAATGAGTAGGGAGATTAACATATTGTTGCAATTGTGAACAGTGCAAAAAGTCTGTTAATTTTTTCGCATTAATATCAGTACCAGCCAGCGTATTTATATTAAAGTCACCGAGCAAAACGATATTATCAAACAGTGCAAAGGAACAAACACTCTCAACCAACGCACCGAAAAATACATCAACACTGAGCCAAGGGGGGCGATAAGCGGTACCAATCGCAAGCTTTTTTCCATTCAAATTAATACCTAACCACATTTGTTCAACGGAGGGGGAGGTGGGATGTGTCAGCACGCGGGCGCTGACACCTCGCCGCAGATAGAACCCGACACCACCGCCGCGCGCGCGCACCTCAGGGGGACGCGGCACGTGCCGCAGCCGGTAGCCCGGCGGCGCCGGCGCGCGCGCCTCCTCACCTGCTCGAAGCCAGGTTTCGTTGATCGCCATAATGTCAACTGGATATGTCTCCATTGCCACGAGAAACTCATCGTGACGCGTGCCAAGCGAACCAGGGTTCAAGAGACCAATAACCAAATTCTTATGTATAATATTTTGTACAATATATGAGAAGGCCAGCAACACATACTTATTATTAACTATATAAAAAAATAACCAGGTGGCATGGCGATAATCTGTAAAACATAGAATAAGGAGTTTGTTTATAATTGCAATACTGTGAAATTGGCGATTGGTCAAAGTATAACTCAAAGGGATACTTTTTAAAATAAAGTAAGAAAAAGTGGAGGTTTTTATTATATAAAGTATGTAGTATACATAGATATGGAGGAACATTTTACTACAGCACGAGGACATTGAAACAACAAATTCGGCAGAGCTTACATAGATATAGAAGCATGCATTGTGACAATGGACTGAAATTAGAAAACTGGCAGCTACGTTTGCAAAAATATTGATTGTATTGCGGGCTATAAAAAATATTGCGTAATACTTCAGCACATAGGAAATATTAACATTAAAATTAGACGTGATATTGAAAAAGAGCGCAGCAAATACAAATTGTACCCGATGTTTAGGAAGGTACTCATATGTACTACTATGAATATCACCTAAATGTATATAAGACTTAGGTACTTTATTCACCCATGCAAACAAGACAATAATAAATAATGTAAGAAACACAAAAAGAGTAATATTACTATAACCTACTTTAAACCTTGCACTGTGGCATACTTTAAGACTCATTATGGACATGGTATTACTGGTATAGCATAAAAAAGACAAAAACAAAGACATAAAAATACAAAGGAGGACAGCCAACACTAAGACCTGCAAAAAACCCTGTCTAGGTCCTTTTCCGTACGGACCCTCTGTGGAGCTGCGTCAACGTTTCGACGGACATAGACATTGCCGTGAACCGTCCACGGGGCTCGCCATTGCTGTCGACGGGCCTCCATACGGGTTAAGTAAAAGATATGCCTGTTTGTACGCGTGAGACGCTCGTTGACATACACTCTGGATGGTTCGCCAGGCAGACCAAAGCCCGAGGTATCGATGGCTCGGCGAACGCGCGCGGCACGAAGAAGCGCGTCCCGCTGGGCACGCCGCACTAGCCGCACCGCCAGCGGGCGCGGCGCCGCAGCGAGCGCGCCGGGGGCCTGCGCCGCGCGCCGCGGGCCAGCGCGCGCTACACTCACCACGTCTTGCTCCGACACCACCATGTCGATCTTCTTACAGATGAGGCTGAGCAGGTGCATAGTATTCTCCCCACTCGTTTCGGGCACTCCAGTTATTTCGAGATCATTGCACAGCAATTCTTGATCGCGTTCATTTAGTTCAGCTTTTAACCGTTCAAGCTCAGTATTAAGTTTCTCATGAGCGACCTCGCTGCCATCCCCAATTCTGGCCTCCAGCGCTATGATACGATCGTCGAAGTTGGCCAGCCGCAGGGAGACAGCTTCCATCACCCCGGTGATATTGTCCAGCCTTGACATGAATTTGTCCGCAAAGTTATTAAGTGCCGTTGTCACGTACATCTCCATAGTGGATTTAAAACTATCTTTAATTTCCTGCCTTATAGCATTAATGATCTCATTACTGATTGAAGTTGTATTACTGTCTATCTTACTAGGTAAAGAAGAAGGATTAGAGTTCTTTTTTCGCATTGTTACGTGGTCGGTGTTATTGTTCGCGCTCGCTACGCCGACGCCGGAGCCCTCGCTCGCGTGCAGCGCCGCCCTCGCGGGAGAGTTTTGATTGTCGGTTCTAGGTATCTTGCTGCGGCATTGCGGGCACAGCCACGCATCTCTGCGTTCTTTTTCCATTAAACGGAACCTTGGTTCCGATATATTAACACAGTCGAGGTCGAAACTAAGTTTACATGTACCGCAGGTCAAGTATAATCTTCCTGGTACGGGTTTATTGCACCCGGCACATTCGACTTTAGCAGCCATGTCCGTCTTCAATGTTTTCTTGTATTTACGCTAAATACAGTGATAGTTAACAGTCGACTACACAAATTATTCAATAGTGACCACCCGCAGATGAGAAAATAATAGTGCAGCAGTGCAACACGAAATAAGTCTTAGCTAGTTTGACGCACGGCACCCATTCATTTACAAATTCAAGGTAACGAAATCAACCGTTAAGTTAACACTTATTAAATCCATAAGTACGTTATTCCACGAGAGTTGAAATGTTTAAAAACCATCAATATTTACAACAAACTGTGTATTGGAATGCAACACTTTGATTATTAGTTACTTTTTACGAGATAATCAATTAAAAACACAGAGCTAGTTGACAAGACGTTCACTCGGTAGCAGCCGCAACTACCCTCCTCTCAATTGATCGTATAACCGTTCAAATCATCCGTCTTTCTGGCGTCTAGCAAAGCTTGACCAGATTGACACATTGATTTGATGAATAACTGAGCGTGTAACCTCCACCTTAGGGTGCGTTATAATATTCGTATAAATCAAGCGGACTATAGGTACTTTTTGTTTTGTTGGATTACTTAAAGTAAACCAACAAACCGCGTGATAGTTCATCAAGGTTTTTGATCGATCATTTATATCCATGATTATTGAAAAACTTAGATCTCGCTTGTCACAAATGGTTAGTTTTCCTTTATATTTTGTTTATACGGTAACATGTGTTTTTAGTTTCCTTATTTAAAAACTTGTTTGGCAATACAAGGTAAAAACGAAATGTGAAGGGTTTTGCAGTCTCCTCGGATGTAATGATGGTATTGTTTTTAAATACATATATATATATATATATATAAGTTTTTAATTGGTTTCTTTGAAGCATTTTATATTGTATGTATATTTTTTATACGTTGAGTCGTTCACTGTATAGATATTTCCATACAAAATGTTTTTTTTTTGGAAGTCTACCTAGTGAATATTTTTACACATTATTTTATATCATCAGTGACATTTTTTCTTGACTTACTAGAACGAATAAATTGCAATTAATTACTGTAATGAAACGTGTAACGTGTGTTGTTCATTTCATATTAACTGTAACATAAGTAATTCCTCGCAATTATTGTTCATACTTACATTTATTTATAAGAAATATATTTTTATAGCTTATTTTAATTTTTTTAATTATGTTGGTGCGTGATATTTGGGGACCAGGCGTTACTTGGATATGAATTGTTTTTCATCTGTTGTATAAATATATTATCTTTAGTTGTTTTAAAAAGTTAAGTTTATTTGTGCATTTTAAAAACATGGGTATTGTGTCCATATATCAAATTATATACGAACATGACCTTGAATTAAAAGCATATGTTGAGATACTTCTATTTTAAATATTCAACTTAATAGGAAGTTTAAACCCCATTTAGTTTTGTGTTTCACTCGCACTCCGCAACATCGAAGGTGCAGGAGTGGGATGCAAAACAAAATGGCCGCGTGACAGCTTCCTTAGTTGATCCGTATATAAATGTGCACGATTCATTTGTAAATAAACAGATAACACTAAGAAGGTGTAATAAAGAAACGCTTGTGCTTAGCAAAAAATAAAAAGATATATTCCAATTTATTGCATAGTTTTATTAACCTCTGCTGGGGCTCTACTTTGAAATCAGTCGAACTTCGGATCGGCTCGTCACTGTCTTGCGTATTAGCGACGTGTCGAGATCAAAAGAGCAATAGACCAAGTTCGAATTACGGATTTCAAAGTATAGTCTTTGGTATTTTTTTGAGAAATCGTATACTTTCGAGCATTCGATTTGTGACGTTCCTTTGAACATCACAGCCAACCAAACTAGAACAATCCATAACATAAAATAATGAATTTTGTTTTAGTGGTTTGATATCGATACCTACGGTAGACCATACATTTGTTACCCTGCCCGCGGCCAGTGATTTTTTGAGACTGCAATCACAAAAAAAATATCTTAAATAGAAACTGCTTTTGCTGCTCGTTACAGTAGTACCACAAATATAAGTTACAATGATATACCTGCGCAGAAAGCATTTTTTTAAAAGGCGCGAAATCGTTTTGGCCAATTATAAGGCAGTACGTTTGCGCGGGTAAAACTTCGAAGGCTATTGGTAAAATATTCGGCAGCCATTGCAGCGACGCCGTCGACCGCCATTTTATTTAGCGTCGCGTCAGTTGTCATTCGTACACAAGCTGAGACGCACTAGCGCTAAGCGCTAAGCTCTAATCGCCATGAGCGAGAAAGCACGAGTTTAACTGTCATTTCATATTCTACCTTACGCGTAACACGACAAGGTTTGTATTGAATTGATTTTTACGTTCGTTTATCTTCGGCATTAGTGAGTACCTTTCTGCGTGGATGAAGATTGCCGGCGTAACTTATATTTGTGGTCTTACTGCAATTATGTAGCTAATTAAAAAAAAATATGGACAATCACTGGTCGCGGGCAATAACTGTATGGTTTACCCAATGTCATCATTTTTTTTAATTATTATCTTATCACTAAGAAAGACGATTCACAAGAAATAAGATGAAATGTTTTAATAAAATCTTTATTTACAAGATGTAACAGTCAATTGTAAAAAACATAACAAAACTTATATTGACACGGCACAGCACTATTTAACTATAAGTATTTACAAATAAGTAGGTAAGACATTTATAACATAACTTACTGCTTAGGTCAATTAACAGACATCGCAAATTAACTATAGGTACCTAAACCTAATGAAATGTACCTATAAATTAAACTTTTTGAACTGAGCTCATCCACTTACCTGTAAACACAATGTCATTGTGTCTTTACAATCCTATTTTCTATTTTTGATTAAGAAACCCCTAACCAGTTGCTTTACAAAAAAAAATTGAAATACCTACATTAATTAGTTTTATTATTTTCCTGTCAGTAGTACTGTAAGTTTACCGTTGTAATTTATTCGTGTAATCATGTGTACTTAGTGTTTGCACTTAGGTGCTGTTTGTGTCACTGAATAAATGCTTTTTCTTTCTTTATTTCTTTACATGGCATGAATGCTAAATTCCTTATTCCTTAAAGGAAAATAGGGTATTCAATGTTCCTGTATTTCCTAACCTCAGCTTGTCGAGTGTCGGGCGGTTGTAAAATGCAAAAGAGTTCAATGCATGCAAGAGAGAGTGTAAAGAGTCGATAATCTATGTTAACCTTCGAAAGCGGTTATAATTTCCATAATGGCTTTGTAGTCTTAAGTGGATGAGCTCAGTTCAAAGTTTATACTATGCAAACTACGTATTTGTATAGGTAGGTACTTAGTTTTATATCCCTATATATGTAGGACGGGGTCACACACTTGCACCCATCGTCTGTCGCAAAATGGCGCGTCAAATGTCAAATTTAAATTTAGAACGTTTATACGTTTCATTCAACGATTGATGAATGTCTATGGTTTATTAGTGGGTTAGTAATGTGTTTTCGAAAAAACATTTTAAATTTAGACTCTAATGAACTAGTTTTACAGTTTAAAATGAAATAAAATGTTGATCACGTGACCTTGTACTGATCAGTGCTTAGACGTAGGTACCAAGGGATATAGAAATAGAAGACTAAGCTTCAAACATGTTTACGCATTGACGCGTCTACTGCCTCGCGTTTTTGACGTCTCTTTTACACCTACCTAGATCAAGTCTAAAAGAACACCATACGCAAAATACACAGCTTCAGCGAATTAGCTTCGTTATGGTCGACCGTTTGTTTAGAAGACATTACAACAGACTGCCGTCAAATAAGGAGAAGACAAGGTGCTCAAAAATATAAAAACTCCACTATTATTAAGACAAGAACGTGTTCAGTTACAAAAAAGAATCCCTGCTCCTTTATCTTTGACAGCAAATGTAACTTACCGTTTATATTTTCTCTTTCGTTTGCCAGTCTAATGATAACGTTGAAACAATAAGGTAGGTAATCTCTTTACCTATGGTATTGAGTCTACTTTATAAGGCGGTTTACTTATTTCTTATACACTATTCTCACCCAATAAGTAGTTAATTATTTGCTTAATCGTTAACCAGATCAAACTCCAGCAAGATCTTAACTATTCAGTGGCGACTTGAGGATTGGATTATGTAGAGCCATAAAAATGCCAAGGATATTTAGAACCTTGTCTTTAAAAATGTCATCGGCTAAACCTATCAGCTTGAAGTTCATCATTATTTAAGACTTTTTTTATGATAAGGGGAAAGGCACGCGAGCACTCAGACCACCTGATGGTAAATGTAATCTGAGACCCATAGACATTTTAATTCTCAAGACTGCAATCCTAAGACCTTTAATGCGTTGCCAACCCTGAGGACTAAGATGGAATGCCTGTAAAGTTTAAATTGTAATAAGATTTTCTTGTTTGAAACCCAATCTCAGAACGCCACATTGTCTTTCACTCTAGCCTTCTCTAACACTTATCTCCCCTCTGCTCTAATATTCGTACTGGGAGACGATGATGATGAGCCGAGCGACGGCGCTGCCGGCGAACTGCCCGCGCTGGTACAGCGACATGGTGAGCTCCAGTTCTATCACCTGAGGACCCTCCAGGGAGCACAGCAGGGACACGATGCAGATATTGCCCATGGGTCGCGTGCTGGAATATACACAAATTCACACACATGGTACAGTCACATTTCATTTACAGCTGTGCAGAAAAGAGTTACTTAGGGAATAATGAGGTTTATGTTACCTAAATAAAGCAGCAAGACAACTTGTTTCTTTTTTTATGGGTAATGGGTTTGCTCATGACGAAGATTTTTATTAAACTAATCTCGACTATAATGCTCATCTAAAGATTCGTCAAAAATGGCATTACAGTCGAGATCTTTAAGAACTCTTAGTCACGATGAAGCGAGCTCAGGGGGTTATTATGACATGACTATGCAATTCTGTTTACACTCAGAGAAAAGGACAGAGCTATAACTGCATAGTTAGGTCATAATAACCCCCCAGGAGAAGCTTATTCACCCTAGCTTCCTTTAAGAAGTATTTATAAGGTTGTACAATTCAGTTGTGTGGTTACCGAGTTAGAATAGTCCCACTCCATGTCTTCCCGTAGATGTCGTAAGAGGCGGCTAAGGGACTAAGGGCCTGTAGTACTGTTAGGCGATGGGCTTGCAACCTGTACTAATACACTGGTAAACATCTTAGCCTACTTGTGCAAAATGTGGTTACAGAATTATCAACAAGTATTTTTAGTGTTGTTGGTATTTCTGTAGCTCTGCCTACTCTGGGAATGAAGGCGCGGTGTTATGTGTGTGTACAATTCAGCTTTGTAAGCTGTAGACACTGTAGTATGACCACCAGCAGTAGCGTGTACGGGCATGGTGGTTTTTTCTTCGTTAGAAAAATGCGTTAACACATCCTACCTACCTCTAGTCGGGGTCTGGGACGAACTGCAGAGTAGGCCCAGACCTATACAACTGCTGCTACTTGGTGGATTTACACCTAGACTATTACAATTGAAATTCTGGATCTGCTACTACTGCCTGCTAGTCGTGCCCAACATTGGCTATACTTACTCGAAGCAGCTAAGGTCTGCCGGGCGCACCCCTCGGGAGGCCTGCACGCCCACCATCCGCATCTCGAAGCTCATGACCGACTCGCTCCACATGGGGCCGTGCATCGTGAAAAGATCCACCTGAAGTACAATACATAGGTTAAAAACCTGAGGCTGCAAAAGTGGAAGATTTTTAAAAATGACGGGAAGTGGGCAAATTGGGCAAACCTGGATGGCATTAACTAATCAAATACTCGTACTTCCAAAATATCATTACGAATATGCTAGGTGGGTAGTATATGTACTCATTTCATTACTGCGCGCAAAACAGGAGGTCAATATCCATTGGACGAAATGTTTTTGTCCGAATGGCGAAAGACCGCTACTTATCAACAGTTTTACCCGTGAAATGTCGACACTCATTTCATCGAATGGTTTACTTCATCGACAGACATTTTCACATGCAAATGTTATAATTTTTTAGAGGTACCTACGTAACCTATGCTTAAGATAACCAGAAAACAATATGGTTTCAGCAGAAAGAAGCTTTCGATGAAATGAAATTCGGTGAAACGACCCATTCGATGAAATGAGTTTCGACATTTCAAGGGATCCCCTACCAACATCGGTTAGGTTCGGTTATTTATAGTTTTGAATACAATAAATTAAATGCAATCTGCGGCGGCGGAAAATCACACATTCGGTCAAAACGTTTCTCACACGTTCTTTCGTTCGTTACGCATAATATTTTATTTTATATTCACAGTATTGTACTTAGTTAGAGCTTGTTTTAGAACTTAACGAGTTATAAAGGTACTATAGCAGCAACACTTATAACTTTTGGCGACATAAGAGCGTAGACAACCAAGTGTATCACTTAAAGCTATACAACAGATTTATAAGGGCGATAACAGGGTGAGCTTAAAGGTTAAAGACATAGAGCAGCAATTTTTAATACTACAATACGGGTAAAGCATCTTGTTTTATAGCTTTAAGTGAATCTTACTACTATAAGATCTAAATAAGAAGTAAGCATTGACTACAACCTCCCAAAATGCTATACGGGTGATAATAAGCTCTCGCCAAGAACCAAGAGTTGCACAAAAGCATGAATTACCGCTAGAAGCTCTACAATGATGGTCATAAAATCTTTTATAGCACCAAATGCATAAAGAGGTACAAAACTCTCTTGTGTTACTTAAAGTCATATAGTAGGAATATTTTTCGCTATTATAGAACTTCTAGTGCTTAATGCTATTTGTTCACTTGTGGATATCAATATGGCGACACAAACAAAAAAATCGAAAAAAGACAAAATTCTCTGAAACGACGATTAAATTCAAGTATTTTGCTTCATTGTGTTCTAACACTACTTGCACAATACCTTAAAACTAGAATAGGTAATGTTTTATTATATTATTATGAAAGTTTAATGTCACTCCATATCTAATAAAATAGTTCTTCTCAGTAAATAGACGACAGACATAGGGCGCTTATTTTTTTTGTTAATAATACATATACTTATTCACAGTGTACATACCCTCGCAGTAAAAAGTCGTCATTTTTCCACTAATTGCAAAACGTAATCATAACTTTCACTAGTTTCACTTTACAAAAATCCGCCATTCGTTATTGGATTCGACAAATATGACATAAGTTTGAATGTTGATGGAATAAAAAAGTACATACCTATCTTATTAGATGTTAAAAATGTCTAGAACCTGGGGCCGTTTTTATAACCTTTGTGGATCTATACCTACTATAGCTGTAAGCGTTAATAATCACCTATTTGCCACCTTTTTATCACTTAAAGATATAGTGAGCGACAATGTAGTTCTACTGTACCGCTTAAGGAGTTAGTATTCACTTATTTGCAGCCCTCTTAGCTTCTTAAGAGTTAATAGGTAATTGATATTTTACTCTATTGTATAACTAAGGTGATAAATAATTGTGCCCAATTCAGGGGTATAGTAGAGTTATAGCGCGCTCTAACTCCAAATCGTAACACTTATTTATAACTTTAGGATCTGGTTAGCGCTCTAATAGATTTCCTATAACTCTTGTCTTAGCACCTACGTGTTACTTGGGCATGCTCCTCCGAAACGGCTCGACCGATTCTTATGAAATTTTGTGTGCATATCGGGTAGGTCTGAGAATCGGCCAACATCTATTTTTCATACCCCTAAATGACATGAAAGAAAAAAAATCGCAGCGGGCGAAGCCGCTGGCGGATCGGTAGTAACGTATAAAAGCATTTTATCTTGAAAATATTTCGCACAAGCGACAGAGACCTCAAATCCTCATTAAATAAACGTGTTTTTCCCTTTCTTCTCAATTCCCCTAAATCTCTCTCGGCTTAAAGTGATGGGGTCTGAGAATATGGTACTCACGCTCCCCGCTGGCAGGTAGATGTTGGCGACGAAGGTGATGAAGTTGTAGCTGTAGGTGCTGGGCTGGTGCAGGCAGCGCCAGTCCGCCGCCGGGCACGAGCGCTGCACGCGCGAGCAGCGGCTGGGGGCAGGATGTTCAATGGTAAAGAAGATGAAAAACTGGCAGCTCTGACAGTTAAAACACAACAATTTAAAATTGTAATATACGTTTTTTGCGGCATAAACGGCTGTATATTTTTTAGGGTTCCGTAGTCAAACTAGGAACCTAGTTTCGCCATGTGTGTTTTAGTGGTGATAGGACCCTGTGCACGGTCCGTCCGAATCGCTACCACCATCTTATCCATTAACCAACCGCCAAGCAACAGTGTTCGCATTGTTGTGTTCCGGTGTGGGGATAAGACAACCGGTGAAATTGCTAGCATAGAGGCATTCCATCTTAGTCCTCAGGGTTGGTAACGCATTTGAGGTCTTAGGATTATAGTCTTGAGAATTCAAATGTCTATGGGTCTCAGATTCCACTTACCATCAGGTGGCCAGTGCTCGGGTGCCTTCTCCTTAACATAAAAAAAAAAAGTCCATCTGTCCGTCCGCAGCCAACCTCGGAGAGTCTAAGTACTAGAAAGCTGTAATTTGGCCTGAATATACATATTAAGTCACGCTAACAAAGTGGTAGAATAAAATCTTGAAAATATATAGTACCTCCTCTACACGTAACGTAAGGTTTTTTTTTCGTCTACCCCATAGTGTGAAGTGTTGTTGGATAAGTCTTTCAAAAATATTGCGAGTTTGTCCAAATATTTTGCGCCGCCTTATCCTGCGCCTTTATAGACTCAAGTGTCCACTACAGCCAAAACTACAAATATGAAAAAAAAAGCTCGTATTACTAATTTAAAAAGAATACTATCACGACTAAGTAGACATTATGAGATACAGGGGTGAATCAACTTTTAAGGTACTCCCCAATTTTCTACATGTCTCACTATGTCACCTTAATTTGGTAGAATGCAATTTTTTTTTTGATGTGGTCAATATATTTAATAAATCAGACAATTAAACTTACTTTCTAGCTGACAATTTTAAAAATTCTTCTATGATTTTTACACAAATATATCAGGTAACGCAGGGGACGACGTTGTCCCCGGGTTTTGTATGAAAAACCTGCATTTTCCACTGCGTTACCATGTTTTTACAAAATTATAGAATTGGTTTATGATTATGAATAGTGAAATCCGAAAATCTGATTATCTAATTTTAACATGTGTAAACCATTATCAATCTCACATATTCTAGTAAGTTTTTATTAGCGTGTAGAAAAGGAGGACTTTAAAAGTTGATTCACCCACAGGCGATTAAAATGTTTATACCTACTAAAATCATCTCAGACGGTACCAAATGGCTTTAAATAGAACATTTGTTATTACTTGTTGTTTTTTACGTTTGTAGTACTAAACGGCTTCGGAACCCTGAGCATGGTCCGACGTGCTCTTGCCCGGTTTTTCTTACGTTAACTTAGATGTTTGACATTTTCACGGCTTCAAGGGACGGGAGTATACGGTTTTAATTTCAACATGATTCCTCCCACGCGTTCCCGAGATAAAAAATATATGGATTTATCTTTAACAACACAGTCTTATCCACATAGTCATTACGTTTGACGTGAAGGTGACATAAAATGCTACTGGTCGCCGATCATTGGAGATTAGCAACCGAAAATAGCCACGCCTCCACCAAAATCGATAGGTCACCCTGCAAGACAGCCGCACACAAACTTTTTGACTATTGTATGCCACTTACTACTTAGCCTTGCATGTTTCCCTGTACCACTTACATTCACTGCTTAGCCTTCATTGTTTAATTATGGCATGCCACCTTACTGTGAGCCGAGCACGCTGCCACGAGTCAATTTTTGACATAGGGACTCTAATTCGTCTTTTCCATATTCCAATGTTAGTATAGAGAACTAAGGTTTAAAATAAAAGTGTGTTTTGTGTGATTTGAGTCCTTTTGTTACTTTGCAACTTAATCCCCGGGTAGCTGTCATTTAAATAATTTCGTAATAATATTTGACACTAGTTCCCGTTGGACGTCATTTCACACTAAGTCCCGTGGCAGCGTGCTCGGCCCACTGCTTACCCTAACTTGTTCGACTATAGTATGCCACTTACTCTTTAGCCTCAGTTGTATGACTATAGTATGCAACTTATGGCTTAGCCTCACTTATTCGACTATGGTTACCACTTAGCCTGCCTTGTTTGACTTTGGTACGCCACTTACTGCTTAGCCTCGAGCTGGTAGCCGGCGGGGCAGCTGATGGTGTGGCAGTGGTAGCTGCCACGCGTGTTCTGGCACACCTCGCTCTGATCCGAAGAGTGCGCACACGTCGCTGTTCCAGTCTCACACTCGTCGATGTCTGAAATAATTGGTAATTAGCTTAGAATAATAACACATAGAAACCTAGCCCACGCACATGTGATACCACTGAAACCAGACCAAATTTGGTTTGCTCGGCATGACATTATTTGTGCGGTTTACTAATGTGTTTCAGACTTTTTTTTCGCTATAGTTTTGTATAGCATAATGCTACTTAGCTGAAATATCTTTTGGCAAAACTACTTACAAATACTTCGCGTTTTTCTCCAATGCAGAATCATACTGCGACACATTGTCGGTGCTAATAATATGAATGTAATCGAATATTGATTTCGAAGATAAATATTTTATTGCTGTTCATAAGTTTCCCTAAGAGCCGTAACAAACTGATCTTGGCTGTGATCCCCGTCTCAATACTACTTACACTAAACGTCAACCTCAGCCAAGACCGTGATGACGTCATGGACGTAGCCGATGGATGCGAATTTCGTTGGTTATGTTTGTAGGATGTTTGTATGTCACATAGGTATAGTACTACCTTCAATCATCATCAGCATTCTTCGAAAAGTTCTCGACTGGCGTCCAAGTACCGGAGGACGCAGCGTGGGCAGACCTCTAACACGTGGGAAACCGATGGATGCATGGAATGCCGGCTGTACACACTCGCTGAGCCACCCCGAATGAGGCCAAGAGCGATTGTGTACGTACTGTTCTCATCTCGTCTTGCTCAGTCTTTGTCTCGCTCGCTCTTGTCTTGCCTCGCCATGTCCCGGTCGCAGTCGGTTTCGGCCCGAGACTCTCGGCGAGAGGCTCTAGGCGAGTGTATACAGCCGGTATAACGAAGCGGCTCTTTGTGGCAAACATTGGGGGAGGGCATGTCCAGCATTTGCCATCTTTTAGCTGGAATAAAAACGATGGTGAGGACTAGTGTCACTAACCGATGCAGCTGTGCTGGTCCTCCGACAGCCTGTAGCCGGCGGGGCAGGAGCAGCGGTAGCTGCCGGGCTCGTTGACGCAGTCCCCGCCGCACAGCCGCCCGCGCGAGCGCGCCGTGCCCCACTCCGCGCACTCGTCGATGTCCACGCACGTCCTGACACAAACAGAACAATGTCCAAAACAGATCCAGATAAAGCGTTTTACTCGCGAGCAGGCCGTTCGTTCGGCCAGGATTCGGAGTTCACTTGAAAATGATGGAGTGCGAGAAAGCGGTTGTGTCGTGTTATGTTGTGTCGATGGAAACAATGCAAGCAAAGAGAAAAACGACAGTGTAGGGTACATATTGTCTGTTCAATACGTCTACGCGTACACTGGAACGCGCTGGAGTTTCTTGGGCGCTTCTTCTCCGCAATGATGGTCTTGTCCGAAGCGCTAGTAGATCCACTGCCTATTTACTGAATAAACATTTTGATTTGCGCAATCCGTACGTGGCTTTAAACTTTGGCGATATTCACTAATGCTAGATAAGGTAAAAAGACTACTCCTTCTACCATTACTACCTACTTCCACTATTCCTACACTTTTACTAATACTACTAGTTTTAGTAGTAGACACAGAATTGTGGCTACTACTGCTCTCTCTCCTCCTTCTACTACTCCATTTTCTACTGCGAGTACTACTCACTTGCCGTCGGTGTCAAGCTTGTACCCCTTGCGGCAGTAGCAGCGGTACGAGCCCCAGGAGTTGGAGCAGCCCTGGGCGCACACGTCCGGAGTCTCCGAGCACTCGTCGATGTCCACGCACACCTGCAATATCATAATCATAAAACTCAAAATAATCAGCATCACCATAAACAACAACACCATAATAAGCATTACCGACTACAACAACAATAGCAACAACAACATCAACCAAAATCCTCATCATCATCATTAACATTATCACCAAAAATAAAACTGATAAACGGAAGGCACACGAGTACACAGGCCACCTGATACAAAAATTTATTGTCAGAAAATGGATATTACAAGATGATGTCATCACTACATACTTAGTATAAAACAAAGTCGCCTTCCGCCGTCTGTTCCTATGTATGCTTAGATCTTTAAAACTACGCAACGGATTTTGATGCGGTTTTTTTGATAGAGTGATTTAAGAAGAATGTTATTTTATTTATATGTAAGTATAATACTTTAACCCGGAGCAAAGCGAGAACGGTCGCTAGTGTTATATTAAAGTCTCACCACAGTCGGCCATATCGGCATACAATATGAAAGCTTTATTATTCTAATAACAGCTTTTAAAATTAGGATTGCAAAGTAACCCAATAATAAAAATAAATTAAGTAAAAAAATATGTAAATGACAAAAAAAAAAAGACATTTAAAGTGCTCACTGAGATTGTAGTAAGTTTTCCCCAATTATGTTTTAAATTTCGGAAAATCAGACCGTTTAATATTGATAGGTAGATTATTAAAAAAAAAAACTGACGTGTACATAAAGCTCTTCTTGTGGCAAATAAGACTGAAATCCATAGATATTGACAGTCTCAAGAGTACAATCATAAGACTGCAAATGCGTTGCCAACACTGAGGACTAAGATGGAATGCCTCTATGCTATTAATTTCATGGTGTTATCCCCACACGGGAGCATAACGATGCGAACAGCTACTTGGCGTTAGGTTGAAGGATAAGATGTTGGTAAGGATCCGGACGGACCTGCTCACCCACATACGACCCTTAGACACCTAGCTTTCAGAGAACAGCATGCCTTTACTATCCAAGTGGCTCCTATACTAGACATCTCACTGGAAAGGAAACGTCTAGGAAATTACGGACAGCGATCCAGTGATCCAGTTATGAACTATTAGCTTCCGAGATTGATAATAATATGCTTTTAACGTTACAATTAGATTATATTGAGTTGTTGTTGCCCGCGACTCCGTTGCGTACAAAAATAAAACAAAGCCTATGTTAATCTGGAATAATATAACATGTAAATGGTGGAAGAATTTTTGAAATCGGATCAGTAGTTTTTGAGTTTATTCGTTACATACACACATACATACAAATCTTTCCTCTTTATAATATTAGTATAGATTTATTTGGGATTGCCACTATTATGATGAAATATTCGGCATTGCCAAGTTTTCATTAAAAAAAATCTTAATGTCCATCACTGGAGCATTCTCCTATAGCTTCTTTTACTTTGGTTTGTTTTCTTACCTTGTCATTAGTAGGTGCATTCCGGAACCCAGCACTGCACTCGCAGCGGTACGAGCCGGCGGTGTTGATGCACCGAGACATGTACGAGCAAGGCTGGAACAAATAATAAGGATAACTAAGATATATTCAAAAAATAATTAGGTGGCAATTTCAGTCTTTGAGTGAAGACGTAAAGCCAATACAAATTACAGAACTAAATTTACGCGCTCATGTGATTAGCCGTTCTTGGTGAATGTTCAAAAATCAGTTGCGATCGACATATTTATTATATTTGTATATTATTCCACACCCTCAAGTGAGTTAGTGACAACTTTGATAAAAATGGCGCCCAACGTGGGACCGTCAAATAAAATGCTCCGTTACATATGAAGTAAAAACCCGTCCTTTAACCCTTTGCCATAAAGACGCATGTTGGCCATTAGCTGGGCACGTCGAGTGACTAATGTTGAAGTGATACGTCGACCTGGGAAGAAACGCGAATTAATGAAAACCGTCAAAACAAGGAAAGTTGCCTATCTTGGTCTGGTTGGGACATGAGCTATTGCAACTGATAATGATGGGCAAAGTAGCTGGGAAAAGAGCTATTGGACGTAGAAAGAAGTCGTGGCTGCGAAACATCCGGGAATGGACCGGAATCACAAGTGCCGCGGAGTTATTCAACCTTGCCAAGGACCGGGAGAAGTATGCGGAGCTGACTGCCAACCTCCACTAGTTGGGGAGGCATCGAAAGAAGAAGAACCGTTTTCCAGGCCGTACCAATCTAGATGGTTTAACATATAATTATTTATCTATTTATTTATTGATCACACTAACAGTCAAGCCATGTTAATCAAATCATGGAAAAACAATATTTACTAAAGAATTAAGTTAAACGGAGTCACGTAAGTACATTTATTGAACTGAGCTTGGTGTTACATAGATGCATAATGCGATACATATCCAAATTATTTACATATTGGGAATTAATTTCAGAGCAATTCTCGTAAATTCAATTAGATTTTAAAGCGATGTGGTCAATATAGAGCCTCTGCCTGGAAAAGGGTTAAGTCACCTTAGCCATATCTGTCTATATTTCCATAGATGTTTTCTCTCTGGTGGCTTCTCTCTTGTATCTAAAATGTAAGTATTTTTGTCAGTATAAGTGTGTTTATCATTGTTCCACTGACTACAAACATAGAGCTCAGTTTTAGGCACACTCCTTATAATGCTGGTGGAGGGGAGATGGCCGATTGAAAGATGTCCGGCTTTTGATTTTGATTTATTCTGTTTACTGCTTTACTCTACTCACTTGACATTGGCGAAATCACTGCGTACATCGCGGTGGACCGCCATTAATAAAAAAAAGAAAGAAGATAATGTGGTTCACGTGTAACATGTTTTTAAATAAGCTCCAAACATAATAAGAGATACGTACAACTCCGTATTGGCACTCGTCGATATCTTCGCACTCCGTCTGGCCCTTCAGGCGGTGGCCCGTGGGGCATTGGCAAGAGTAACCCCCGTAGAAGTTCTCGCAGCGCTGGGTGGGGCCGCAGTCGGAGCCGTTGTGGGAACACTCGTCAATGTCTGTACGCGTGTTGAAAATAACCAATGTTAAAAATGATGCAAAAAGTAACCAACCACGGCGTCTTCCGACGCGTAGGTGAGCTTATCTGCCCTGCTTAGCTAAATAGCAGTAACGCAAATAAAAGTTCTGTTGCATTCACAACCTTATTTATTACTAAGAGAAGATGGAATTTACTTTGGCAATTGGATCTGACATACTGTTTTTTGGCTTAGGAGGGCAGTTCTGCTTCCATGCATGCATTTAGTTTAGTATCTAAAGAACTGAAGCAAAGTTTATCAACGAGAAAGTTTCCAATCAAATCATCAAAACTGGCCAAAATTAGCCAAGGATGCCCAGTAACTAACTGCATACTTCTGTACCTTTTCGCTTTAACGCCTTTGACAGATTAGTGTATCAATTGAAACACGACAGTAAAGTGGCCAAGCACAAAACTGAGCAGCTTATAAGACTCTAAAATAAGCATGAAACATGGTATCACGGAGTTACGCGAGTCATGTAATTAGCCGAGTTTATCATATCTACTAAGAACTCACCTAAGCACATGTTGTCCGGGGTCCGACGGTACCCCCAGGGGCAGGAGGCTACGAGGGTGTCCGTGGTGGGCAGACGGGAGAAACTGGGGCTTTGGTACCGCGGGCCGCGTTGCCCGTACTGCGCGCCCACCGTGATCACGTTGACGTTGGAGTCCGGGAGACGCGGGCGGGCGGGAGCTGGTGTCAGACACAATGCTAAAGGTTAGAAGGGGTTACTATGACATCAATCATGCAAACAATTATCTACACTAATATTATAAAGAGGAAAGATTTGATTGTTTGTTTGTATTGAATAGGCTCCGAAACTACTAAACCGATTTCAAAAAGTCTTTTACCATTAGAAGAACCTAAATACGAATTTGGAAAAACTAATCTTATGCAATTTAAACAAAGAACAAATAAAATAATCAATTTAAAAATAACTTGTAACGGACATACAATTGAAGAAACTGGGCCTCTATTCAACTGCGTTATAACGATATCTTGTTTGACGTGTTTTAGAATCGTTTATGTCACAGTCGCCATTATTGTAAATGACATAAGAGTTATGAAAACGTTGACAATACGGAAACACGTCAAATACGATATCGTTATTACCGTGTAGAATCCCAGCCCAGATAGGACAACAATAAAGTTTAAATATAGATAATAAATTGAATTGGAAGAACCGAACCTAAATTGTTTGTAAATAACTAAATAAATTTACTTATGCTTTATACAATTTAAAGAAAATAGTAAATAAATCAGCAGTACTTACCGCATACCACGCTTATGTCTCTTCGACACTAAGATATGGCGTCATATTTTGGGGAAACTCCACTGACAGAAAAATGGTTTTTAAATGTCAGAAAAAATCCATTCGAGCGGTTTTGCGGAATTCCACAAACAGATTCATCAAACAGACAGATTAACTTTGCCATGTTTATCTATTTATGAAATCATAAAATATGTAAAATGCAAAAAGAGCCAATTCCCAGTGTTCAATAGTGTACGTCAGCGAGGCAAGATTAATACGAGACCATTTAAAACAGCTTTGTTAGCTAAAAGTGTACTTGGCATGGCACCGAAAATTTATAATAAACTTCCGACTAAAATTATAATAACAGAACAAATAAGAGTTATTATTCCGTTCAAGAGCATTTGCGTGACGATGAAATATGATCATAAAAGCATGATGCATGTTAATCTTGTGATTTTTGTATGTCTTAGGGCGAGACGTAGTGACACACAAAATGGAAAATGTAATAACCTTTGTTTTACAAATAAAGTATTTGAATTTGAATTTGAATCCAACATTATACTGGGTGTTGCCTGTAATAGGAGCAATAAATTGAGGGATCGTTTCTACTGTATAAACGTAGCAACATTTGTTCTACAACTTTTACAAAATATGTAATTTATTATTTGGGATTTTTTCGAACAAACTAAATAGCATTTTCAATGTATTCCATCCAATAGTCTAGTTGACATCTACTATCAGCCCACAAACTTTGTAGTTTTCGCAATACATTGCTGGCTTGGAAAATCTAAATTCATTAATATTTAGTAAACAACAAGATATTTTCAAAAGTTGTAGAATAAATGTTGTTACGTTTGTGGTGTGGAAACGATCCCTAAATTTATTGCTCCTATTACAGGCAACACCCGGTATAGGCTACTTTTTACAGCGGAAAATGCTTCTTTTCTACGGGAAAACGGGTAGTAAGAATTATCCTTACGAACTTGTCTTTTTCACGTAACTTCTAAACGGCTGAACCGATTGGGTTGAAATTTTGTATGGGTATTTCGATGGTTTCCTGGATGATTTAAAAATAGAATTGGACTCGGTAGGTGGCGCTGCTGTCGGTATGTCAAGTACTAAAGGGCTTGACAGCTATGCATTATAACTTCTGGTATATGTACAGGTATTACAGAAAATTCATATAAACCGAAGTGAAGCTAGGGCGGGTTGCTAGTCTGTTATAAGTACTAGACACCCTAATTACCATCTGATAACCTACCGTATGATGCTCTTTCGCAGCGGTATCCACCGTCCACGTTGACACATCGCTCGGTTGAAGTGCACGTGTGTCTGTCTAATGCGCACTCGTCTATATCTAAAACATTACAAAATCAGTGTTGTTACTGTGACCATGCCTACGAAGCTAGTGGTCCCGGGTTCAAATCCCGGTAAGGGCAGTATTTGTGTGATGACCTCAAGGTAGGTATTCGTTCCTCCCCCCCGATTGTGCTGCCATCTTGCCGTGGTGGGGGGGCTTGCGTGTCTCTATGATCCCCGTGGACATAGAGACACGCAACATAGATATACCGGACAGGGCTACCCATACCGGAAAGGCTCGGGGTGAGGGGCCAGACTAAGAGCGGCACGTCCCTATCCCATTCCCACCTTCCCGATTTCCCATTCCTTCCCAGCTCCCATCCTTCCTCCCTTTTCCACCGAACCAGTGGCGGGATATCCACTTTCCAGGGCCAGCGCGGGCCCGGGGAACCAAATACTCCCCAAAAGAGCGCACATGAGGGGGGCGACGAGGGGGAGTTTGAAGGGACGGAGCTCGGGTAGGGGACCCCGTATCCCGTTCCCGGAAAGCGACCCTGGTTCGCCCAGACGTGAGTCTCGGGTCTAGTGACCTCTGTTTTCAGAGGACATTTTAGACCTGGGACATGTGTAGTGTGGGTGCTTGAAGGAACGTGGACTTACCCCGGTCACTGCGACTGGGGGGAATAGCCTGCCGGAAAGCACCCTACACTCCATGCAGGCTGTGAAGGGAAGGCGAACCCAGCTTTTGCTGATCGCCTGAACTTCATGGGGAGCCACGTGGGTGAAGGGCCCACATTGCACTGCTCCTCCAGCTTGGGGAGATCGCTGTGTGCGTACGCAGTCGTCTCCTCCTTTGGCGGTGTGCTCTTCGGAGCGGGCTGGGAGGCGCCCAGCGGTCAATGCTTTGGCGGTCCCGCGGCGTCTCCGTTAACCAGCCAGGAGGGTTACGCCGGAGTGGTTTTAAACGGTAGTTCGCTTAGGTGAGAGTCCGTTATACCCCCCATTGCACGGTCATCCTTAGGCCAGGGGGGATGCGTAAATGCATTTCCACTTCGTCATCAAAAAAAAAAAAAAAAAGGTATTTGTTCCTGCATCCAAGACTCATGTCTTTCTATGTACTTATTCAAGTATGTATTTCTCTATATAAGCATGTTTATCGTTGCCTAGTAACCATAGCACAAGCCTAGAGCTTACTTTTCTGAATAGGTTGTCCCCTGATATTTATTTTTCGAATGACGTGATCTACCAGTGACGCGATTGGTTTAAAAACAAAACGAATCGAATCGCTAGTTAGCGAACGCATCTTGGCTAGGGCCTCTGTCCCTTCCGCTGCCTGGGACTTGATAGAATTTAATGGGTTGTATGTTGAACACAGTTTTACAACAACTCATTTCATAGAATGTATCACTTCGCAGAACTTTCATTTCATAAAAAGCTAATTTCTGCTGTAACCTTACTGTTTTCAGATTATTTTTTGGTGGCCACAGGTCTAACCTAACTTAACCTACGTAGCTCATGCTTAAGATAATCTGAAAACATTAAGGTTTCAGCAGAAATTAACTTGCTATGAAATGAGAATTCTGCGAAGTGATACAGTTTCTGTAAAACAAGGGGACACCAATTTAATGATACGCCTTTATGTCTGAATTCGCTTCTCATTTGTACAACTAGTCGTCTATGATAGCATGATTGAAAATAAAAACCATTTTGTGTAAAAACCCATATTTTTTAGTAATTTCTTACCAGCACATCGACCCAGGCTAGAACTGTAGGCGTATCCCATCTCGCAGAAATGTGGTTGTGGGGAATAGGAGCGTGGTGGTGGTGAATGCCACTCAGGAGTTGAAGGTGCTTCTGGAAAACCAATAAAGACGTCATAGAAGCAGTTTCACCCGTTTTGGTTTTGGGCTCCGGTTGAAAGTAGAGAGGCTAATGGCTAACCTTTTAGGAAACAACATAAAAAATATAGAATCAATTCAAATATTTGAAATAGCCGTAAAAGATCATTTTGGTACAATCTCCCACACAGCTGAGTGACCAATGAAGATAAACAGAGAGAAACCGTCTTGGTCGTGCACATGAGATTCTTATGTAAAATCTATATTCATCTCTTTCTACATTTTCTCACTTCCGTCTTTAATGGGCTGTTAATTGTGTGGCTGTTTGTACAAAAAGGCTACTACACACTAAACGACTTTTTTGAAGATAAATTTAAAGCTATGTAATCCTCAATCTCTCCTACCTACTATTGCCGTGCCCAACAGGGTTAAATGTTTCTAAGTAGCATGTGATTTTTATGCAATAAAAAATGAATATGATTACGTGGGCACTAAATGCCCCGATTCTTTCTACTCTAAAGATAGAAAGTCTAAATTAGTAACGAATGTATTTACCCTACATACTTGATTATAATCATAGGTAGGTAAGTAGTCATTTATTTCGTATTAGAAATTACATTATTATATGTCGCATAGTTCTAATGAATTCACAAAAAGATCGTCATTGTAAAAACATACAAATAAAAATGTTATAGTCAAATAATGTCAGTGTACAAAAGTAAAAAGTACTTAATTGTAAAATGAAAACAAAATACTAAAAAAAACATATAGGTAGCACAATTGCTACAGTCAGAATGTCAAAAATACAATATTATTTGTTCCGTTTCACGTCCGAGGTCCGCTATAGAGAGACATCGCCGTCGTTTTGCTAAGGTCGCTAGATGTCGCTTGTTCCATACCATAGATTCCCGCGTCAGCTCACCTTCCCGCCAAATTGTCCCGCCAACCAACCTGTCAACTAATCGTACGACTAACGAGCCGCCATGTTAGTTCTTCATTGTTGCGTCGTCTGCCGTTTGGTGCAGAAGGTTCGTATTTGTCGCTTTATTCACAGTATCTGAATTTAATTTATTTATTTTTCTGGATTTGAAACATACTTTCGTTTAATCCTTGTTACTGTGTAATTGTTTAAAGTGTTCTATTTCGGATTCACATCGAAAGTTTTTCTTACGTAACCTACCCACCTTATCATTATTTTATTAAAACTTTTTTCGTAAGACATGAACACTGGTTCCAAAAGATTGTTAAGAAGTCGCCGTAGTTTATTAAATCTACGACGAGGTTTTTAGAGATTTTTCGAGATAGAAGTAGAAAAATCTAGGTACTTAACGAATTCTTTCTAGAAATGAAAGTTCGTGTTTTTATTTTTTGTTTCTTACGAATATAAAAAGGTAACGATCCAAAACTGGATCGAGGTACGATCACAAAGAAAAAGGGGGGGGGGGACGGAAAATATAGTTCCAAACGAAAGTCCAGTTATCGTAAATGACTCTGCCGGGTTTTCAGGGGGTTGTCTTCGACATTATGTAAATTTTTGGAAAAACTTAGATGCCCCCAAAGTCATTCTAAATCTAATATCCTCTGCTCGAATCCCATTTGTGCAAAAACCTCCTTTAGTTCATCCAAATTTAGAAGTATTAGGTACGTTTCAGACTCCAGAATCCCCGGAGATGACCTTAGAAATCCAGAATTTAACTCAAGGAGGGATAATAGAGCCAGCGCCATTTTCCCCAGGATTTATTTCGCCTCTTTTCCTAATAAAAAAGGGCAACGGTCAATCAAGAACAATCTTCAATTTAAAGGCACTGAATTTATACCTAAATCCAACACATTTTCGGTTATTCAACCATCGACAGATGCACAACTTTTTACAACTCGGGGACTGGATGGCCAAATTCGACCTCAAGCTTATTATCATGTTCCGATACACGTCAACCACAGAAGATTTCTGCGCATAAGTTACCAAGGTCAGTTATTGCAGATGACGTGTCTGCCATTCGGGCTTGCCACCGCACCAAAAATGTTCGCAAGTATCACGAACTGGGTGGCGGAGGTGCTACGCAAACGAGGTATAAGAGTAATAGTCTACCTAGACGATTTTCTACTCGCGAGCCAGTCCAGGAGAGTTCTGGTGGAGCAGATAGAGCTAGCCAGAAGTCTTCTCACCAACCTAGGCTGGTTTATAAACGAGAAAAAGTCCATAACGACTCCAACGCAGACTTTAGAGTTCTTGGGCATCACGTGGGCAACCCTGGACAACGCTCGCTCCCTGCCACTGCAAAGGGTCAGTTCCATCCGGCGCAGCTTGCGTGCGCGCCTCGCCGCCGGCCGCTGCAACCTGAAGCAGGCGCAGCGTCTGCTGGGGATGCTGAACTTCGCGTCGTTTGTCACTCACAGGGGAAGGTTACATTGCCGCAGTTTACAGCTCCACGGCCGTCTCCTGCGCAGAGCCCCGCGCACCTTGCTGCCTCTGCCGATCCCCGTCTGCAAGGATCTCACGTGGTGGGTCGAAAACGTTGCTCTAGCCTCGCTCATACATCCAACCGTGACAACGACAAACTTTATCGTCACGGACGCGTCGGACCGACAGTGGGGAGCCGTGGTAAACGACCGCAAGCTGCAAGGTCCGTGGAGCGCTCGCCAAGTGGCGTGGCATTGCAACTGCAAGGAGATGTATGCGGTAATAGCGGCGGTCTCTGCAGAGGCCCGAGTCCTAGAACATTCGAGGGTGATCTTGCAGAGCGACAACAAGACGGTCATCGCATACATAAAGAACGAAGGCGGAACACTGAACTGCTGGCGCTGGCGGACCGGCTGCACCTGACGCTGCTGCCGCACTACCTGCCGGGTCGCTACAACACCGAGGCCGACGGGCTGTCGCGGGGCGCCCCGCTCGCCCCGGAGTGGCACCTGCTCGCGGAGGCCACCCTGAAGATATTCGCCCGCTGGGGCGTTCCAGACGTCGACCTCTTCGCGTCCAAACCGCGCACGTCGTGCCGAATTATGTCTCGATAGACTTGTCAGACTCGGACGCGCTCTTCCACGACGCGTTCAGCGTTTGCTGGCAATTCGACCTGGCATGGGCGTTTCCCCCCCCAGCCCTCGTGCCGCGGGTGCTGCGCCACCTGCGCGCGGGGAGGGGCCGGTACATCCTGGTGACGCCGCGCTGGAGCGCTCCGTTCTGGCGGCCGCTGGTGCGAGCGCGCGCGCTGGCGCGGCCGGAGCGCATCCGTTCGCTGCGCCGGGTGCTGGTGGACACGCGCACGGGCCGCGCGCCTCCCCGGGTGGCCGACCTGGAGCTGGAAGCCTGGCTTGTTTCGGGTGGGACGGCATGACAGAGGACTGGTCGGAGGAGGAGCGAATCCTGCTGGCGTCCCACTGGCGTGCCTCCACGGTCAAAACCTATGTTCCCATCTGGAGGAGGTGGTCAGTATGGTGCGCCCGGAACCAAATCTATCTAATGCGAGGTACCTTGCACAGTTGTTTCTGTCTGAGAAGCTAGCGTATCGAACTATTTTAGTTCATAAGTCGGTTATAGCCTCTATTTGTGAACCGATGTCGAATGTTAAAATATCCTCGAATCATTTAGTGCGTCATATTTTAAAAGCCATATCCTTGTCAAATCTTTTGCCCCCGAAGCCACCAGTATGGGATGCGAGAGATCTTATTCGATATCTTAATGAGACAGATCTTAACATTAATAACCTTTACGAAGTGTCTAGAAGAACGGCTGCACTTTTACTTTTGGCATCGGGCCGTAGAGTACATGACCTTTCATTGTTGCAATGCGATCCTATGAGTTTTATTGACAACGGTGGTTCGATCACACTGCACCCCAAGTTTGGCTCTAAAACCGATTCCACGTCTTACCAACAGTCTAGTTGGACCCTGTTGGAAGCCCAAGATCGTAATATTAACCCAGTTTTTTGGCTACGCCAACTTGTTTTGGTTTCATCTGGGGTGCGAGGTGATTGTACTAGCTTATTTGTATCAATTAGAGCCCCTTGCACGGGCGCCAGCGCCACGATGATCGGAGGTTGGCTGAAACGCCTGCTGGTAGATGCCGGCATCAAGGCAACGCCGGGCAGTTTTCGATCGGCTGTGTCCTCGCTAAATTGGATTGAAAATTACCCGATTAATGATATCCTTGCCAAAGCAAATTGGAAGCATGAGGCTACTTTTAGAAAGTATTACCAAAAAGACATTCAGTCTTCTCGCGTTGATTCAGCTTCAAGATCTCTATCAAACTTGTTCACTGTTTGACTAATGTCAATCTGTTATGTTATGTTTAACTATGTTGTCTTGATTTACTTTAATGTTGTCAGCAACATGATTCACCTAAAAGTAGTAAAATTGCTTAAAAAATTAGCAGGTAAGAGTAACAATAGTTATACCGTTATTATCATTACATGTTGTATCAACCTGTCTAAATAAGGGTAATATGCTATTTTACTCGTAGTGTATTGAAGATTTGATTAATTTTAACTTTGTCTTTAATCATTATCTACTGTCTACGTTTTGTATTAGTCATTTGCTGATTCCGATTTAAATTCAGCTGTATCCTGAATCTTAGTTGGTATTTTTAGTCTGTCCACGATGTAACGAACAGACACATTAATATAAACAGGAATATGAAGGAATCCAGTTTATCCACAAAAGAAGGGTCTTTTTATCATTGGTTTATTTTATATGGCCTAGATTTAATATGTAATAGTAATGTAGTTTTGTTCAAGAATAATTAGGGTATTTTAGACGCATGAGTTTATTCTACCTCTGTGTCTTTCCTTTGGTTAATATATGTGATTTCAGGAAGTACACATAATTAAACATGATTGTGATACTATGACTTAAATAGCCTTAATCGCTGCCTGTCTGATTAAGTTTGTTGAATCATATTAAATGACCGTTTTTCAACTTCTGTGTTTTCACTAACACTTTTGTTTAGTCACATTATTGCGTCTCGCTCCTAACTTGCCACCAGGTGATAACAGACAATTCTCTATAGCGGACCTCGGACGTGAAACGGAACAAATAATATAAAATTTTACCTTCCAATAAAATTATTATTATTTTTCCTGGAACGTCCGAGGTCCGTGTAATGCCTACCTGGTGGTGCCACCAAAGTGCATTACGTACAACAATGAAGAACTAACATGGCGGCTCGTTAGTCGTACGATTAGTTGACAGGTTGGTTGGCGGGACAATTTGGCGGGAAGGTGAGCTGACGCGGGAATCTATGGTATGGAACAAGTGACATCTAGCGACCTTAGCAAAACGACGGCGATGTCTCTCTATAGCGGACCTCGGACGTTCCAGGAAAAATAATAATAATTTTATTGGAAGGTAAAATTTTATAATATTTTAAATGACAAAATGCAGAATATAAATTAAAGTAATAAAAATAAAAAATCAACAATATTATTCAATATCTAGTCGTCACTATATTCTTTGACAGAATATAGTACATGATTGGCATTTTATTCAGATTAGCATTTAGTTGGTGTGACCATGCCTTGGAAGTAAGCGGTCTCGGGTTTAATTCTCTTCCTGAGGCTTGGGTATTTTCTACTCTATTATTTGGTTAGTATGCATTTCTCTACATAGACACTTAAGTATTAAATCAGCTTCAGTTTTCCACTGCAGCTTATGATGATTTAACTGGAATAAACCTATTTATGAAATATTTTATTATTTTTCCTTGCAATAATCAGCTGTTAAACACATTCGTGGCCAAGCCTCCGCGAGCGCATAAAATATGCCAGGCCACCTTACAAATATTATTTCACTAAAAAACATTCAGCTTTAAAATGGGTGAAAAGTGCAAGCAAAATCACCGGTAGTTGTACTAGTGGTGGTGCTGGTGGTGGTCGTGACGCGCCGGGCGGGGGGGCGCCTGGTGACGGGAGGGGGGATGACGACGCACGTGCCGCTCCGGTCGCGCCGGAAGCCCGACAAGCATTCGCAGTGGTAGCCGCCCTCGTCATTCCTGCAGGTCTCGAGGGCACTGCAGATGTGGCGCCCAGTGCATTCGTCTATGTCTGCAAGGAAGTTTCTCTATGGTTTAGGATGGTTTAGTAGTCCCACATGCATGTAGGGCCTAGCGATAGCAATGCTAACAAAGATAAAAAACAATCTAGAATGCGTCCGCTAACTAGCGTTTCAATTCGTTTGGTTTTTAAACCAATCGCGTCACTGGTAGATCACGTGACTTTCGTATGACCTGATCTACCACTGACGCGATTGGTTTAAAATAAAACAAATAGAAACGCTAGTTAGCGTACACATCTTGGCTCGGCCTACTTCTCTACGAGTACCTCACTGATCCGAAGTGGCCTCATTGTAAATTATACTAACCGACACATTCCCCTAACGCATTCCTCTCGTAACCTCCCAGACAATGCAGGTCGTTCACGTTAAAATCATCAGGACTGTCCCTTCCAACAACGTTCGTCCACCGGTCCTTGGGTAGCTCCCCAGTGTCCACCTCAAGCCCTCCATCAGATCCCCTCTCCCTCTCCACCTCAACAGGATCGGTAGGGACAGGGATGTCTACTCTTGGAAGGTATTGTCTGAAGTCTTCAGGGGTTAAAGATTCAGTGGTGGTTGTAGGATGAGTAGGATAAGGCCTTGGGCGGTTGTTGTAAGGTCGGCCGTAGGGGTTATATTGGGAGGGAGGACGGCGTGGTGCTACAGTTGTGGTAGAAGATGTAGAAGGTTTTAGAGTAGTGGTAGAAGTTGTCGTAGGTGTCGGAGTAGTGGTTGTAGTGGTAGTTGTACTGGTGGTTGTAGTGGTAGATGTAGTGGTGGGCCGCGGCCTGGGGGTGCGGCGAGGAGTAGTGTTTCTTGGAGTAGGAGGAGTGGGTCTAGGAGGAGCGGTTCTAGGAGGTGTTGGTCTAGGGCGAGAGGTGGTTGAAGTAGTGATTGGTTGGTTTGGCAGAGCGTTGTTCGTAGAATTATCTTCACTGCAAATAAAAATAAATGTTTGTTATTAATGAGCATATCAAATGAAAGGGATAAGTTACTTTGTACTACCTTTATTTCTGTATATTTTTTCTACACTAAAATGCTGCTTGAGTTAAAGCTTCATTTGATATTCTGCCCCTCTGCCTTTACTTCTATTTCTTTCTCTACATCAACCTCTCCTAACTCTACATCTATCTTCTTTTCTATCACTACCTCTAAAACAAAATCTTCCTCTACCTGACACATTGGCGTAGTTGGGAGTGACCCTGCCTCCGAAGCCTGCGGTCCTGGGTACAAATTCCGGTAAGGGCAGATATTTGTCTGACGTGCGCCAATATTTGTTCCTGAGTCTTGGATGTTTTCTATGTAATATTTAAGTATGTATTTTTCTATTTATGTATGTTTATGGACAAGCCTAGAGCTAAGTTTGGGACTAGGTCAATTTGTGTGAGATGGGGACAATCTCACACAATATTTATTTATTTACCTCTCTACCTTTATCCCAGAGCCTGGAATTTTCGTAGCACTTTTGAGCTGTCATAGGGACTTCTCGTTTATCGACTTCTGATATACATGTGTATGTATATTGATAAATACAGAATACATTTTTTTAAATATGATTTTGAGTAGTAGTAAACAATATACAGTCATGTCGCGAATGAGCTATCTCTTCGAGACAAGATAAAATTATTTCTTTTATAGATAAACTAACGATGAAACACTTGTTAGTACTAAAATTGACTTTGAACATGAATTTGTTTAATGTTAAAACACTGAACTGAACTGATTAAATGTAGAATTATTAACTATTAACTTTTTATTGCAAATCTCTATTTTACATTTTAGCTACTCAAAAGTTATATAAAAGAGATCGCTCTTTGGCGATAAGACCGCCTGTTGTTTACCTTTAATTTTAATCTTCATTGATATGTTATGTAATATATCGATAAAATTATGTATATCGGAAGTCGATAAACTAGAAGTCCCTATGACACATAAAAATTGCTACGAAAATTCCCGGCTCTGAATTATCTCTACCTCTATTGGTTAGGTCGGTACGTACTCGGAGTCGTAGTATTCGTACTCGTAGTGGGGGGTGGAGGAGGGCGCGCGGCGCGTGCACGTGAACGAGCCCAGCACGTTCAGGCAGTGCAGCCCGACGGCGCAGTCGTCCAGCCGCAGCGCGCACTCATCCACATCTGGAAAGTTAAATACACATAAGTACATAACATTACGCCTTCATTCCATCTTAGTCCTCAGGGTTGGCAACGCATTCGCAGTCTTAGGATTGCAGTCTTGTGAATGTGAAAGTCTCTGGCTCACAGATTCCACTTAACATCATGTAGCTAGTGTTGCAGTTTGTTGGTTAGGGCATCAAAGTTTAGTTTTTGGAAAGGTGCTCCTGTTTTAAAAACTGATGTATAAATGACTAACCCACGCAAGAGCCTGAGGCTGAGTCCAGCTCGAAGCCCTTCTTGCAGCGGCACTCGTGCCCCCCGTACGTGTTGATGCAATTCTGGAACTGATCGCACAGGTGCGTACCCTCCCGGCACTCGTCGATGTCTGCAAAGGTAACATTCGCTTTATAAAATAGAATAGAAAATATTTATTCATCGCATATATAAGAAAACATCGCATATTTAGAATCGTTTCTGACTCGTCCGCCATTATTGTAAATGACATAAGAGTTCCCCGTGTTCCCGAGTTTTCCGTGTGGTTGCCGGGTTAGAATAGTGCCACTCCATGTCTTCCCGTGGATGTCGTAAGAGGCGACTAAGGGAATAAGGGCTTGTACGAGTAGTAATTTTAGGCGATGGGCTTGCAACCTGTTATTCATACACTGGGAAACATCTTGGCCTGATTGTGCAAAATGTGGTTACAGAATTATCAACAAGTCTTTTTAGAGTTGTTGGTATTTCTGTAGCTCTGCCTACTCCACTCTGGGAATGAAGGCGTGATGTTATGTATGTATGTGTATAAGAAAACAATAAAAAAAACATTACATTGAATAGGTTCCATCTCAGCATTGTGCTCAGCTTAGTAAAACTGCGGCGCTGATTTTCAGAGGGACCCAACTTAAAACTAACCAAAAGTCCAATACGCCGAAAGGCAAAACATGACGGACATTATAATAATGTATTTACAGAAGATGAAATAAAAAAATCGACATAAATAAGCACTTAAAAACATTCACAAAGACTAATTGAGAATTTGTGAGCAAAACCAGAACATCACAACGGTTTTCTGTTGGATCGTTGCAAGTGACGCCCAATTTTATATTAGGGTTCATTTTTAGAACTTAAAACATTCGTAAAGCATTTTTTGCAACGAAAAGGCAAACGAACACTGCCATTTAATGGTAGGTGGACTCTGAAGTACATCTCCGCACCTTTAAAATGATATATTATATGATATACGAGTCATAACTTGATTAGGTAGGTATTATTTATTAATTCGATATCCAAAATTTGTGAATTAGATCATTTGCAATCTCAATTCTGCATGGTTTCTAGTAAGATGACCATCTTCTTCTTTTTTAATGAATGGCGGTCCACACAGTGATTTCGCCAATGTCAAGTGAATAGAGTAAATCAGTAAACAGAATAAATCAAAAGTAAAAGCCGGGCATTTTTCAATCGGCCATCTTCCCTCCCCGAAGGTTACCGGAATCCGTAAGATGACCAACTCAAGAAGCGTTAGAAATGACAGTAGGTATGTCTTGACAGTGGAACATTGGACTCAAGAAGTTTTGGACTTGACAGAAGCCCGTGCAGCTGACCCCTTGTGCTTCTGTTCAGTCCACAAGAGAAAACACTCTTTTGCCGGACAATTGTCCTCGCGTGTGATATCTATGGACTTATTTCTCTAATAAGTCCGTGGGAGTGTCCTTAAGTAACTTAAAATTACCCAAATACAAGTTAAAAAGAGCGAAACCATTAATTTAATAAAAAAAAAAAGAATTAGAACAAGATCCGTTTTTAACGGCCCTAAGATCTGTTTTAATTTAATCAATGTTAATCGACTGTTAGTTGTTCATTTTGACAACTGTTAACGCTCTAATCCTCTGTTAAGTGGTTAACATCTTATGGTGGAATTGGTACTAAAGCTTTGATTCACTACAGTAAATGAATGGTTCATCTAGTGTTATTTCCTAGTTGTGATATGATACACCAAAATGACAGGGTCTTATGAATTACTTTTAATTGATGGTGAACTGGTGATATAAAATTACCTTCACAAATTGTGCTGCCTACCCTCGTCCTGGTACCTTCCTGGCATTGTTTCGGAGTTAGCCTGAAAACACGGAAAATCAGAAACTATTGTAATCCGCCCCAAAAACAAAACACGAAATTACTACAGCTTGGCAAAAAAGTGTAGAAACGGAACCACAAATATTTTTACCGGCAACACTTAATTGTTCTATACAAAAGTACGTAAGTGTTGCCATATAAAATCGAATTTGGCATAGACAGTGGCGCCCCTATTATTTTCTACTCTTTTTTGCCAGACTATACATTATAATTATAATAACTACTTACTCAAAGAGATAGAACTCCCTAGAATAAGAACTGAAGGCATAGAAGGAGCGATAAAATAAAAGGCAACATAGACAACAGATAGCTATTATGCACATGCATGCTTATTGGAATTCAGTGTGCCAAAAAGAGACAGTTCTATAAGCTAAAATATCATGGTCGTACAATGTTGCCGTCGCACGCTGTTGCATATAATTCTACACGTGGTAAGGGTATTGTCACCTTGGTATGTACGGCTAGTTTTAGCAAGAACTGGACTCTAAACTTTACTTTTTGATACAAAGCGTAAGTCGCGTACTGATACTGCACCGACAAGTTAGGAGGCCTTAATAGATTTATCACGACTCTTCTAAGGGGTAAGCACAACAATTATTTAAAACAAAAACTACATGCCATCTGAAATAACTAATTTTTTTATCAACCAGTCAGATTCTACAACAAATTGTAAAAAATATATGTCAAGGAGAAGGCACACAAGCACCTGCCTCCTGATGGTACGTGAAATCAGAGACCCATAGACATAGATCTAGAGTAGATGTAGTACCTGTAGTATGTGACATGCAATAAACTATTTCTATTTCTACCTGGGCAGCGTGCTGATCTTGGACTTGCAGTCGTAGGCGCCGGGCAGGTTGACGCAGACCTGGTTGCGCCGGCACAGCTCGGAGCTCTCCTCGCACTCGTCGATATCTGAAAACAAGTACATACCTATATATTGACGCCACGCTAGCCTAGTTGGTAGTGACCCTCCCTTCGAAGCTAAGGGGTCTTGGGTTCAAATCCCGGTAAGGGAAGATATTTGTGTGATGAGTTCCTGAGTCTTGGATGTTTTCTATGTATTTAAGTAGTATTTCTCTATATACTTAAGTAAGTTTATCGTTGTCTAGTACACATAGTGCAAGCCTAGAGCTTAGTTTGGGACTAGGTCAATTTGTGTGAGATTGCTATCGCGTATCAAAAGTTGCAATGTTGGTAGGCCATCTACAAGGTGGACCGAGGATCTGACAATGGTTGTGGGAAACAACTGAACTCGAGCATGTAACAGATCGTGGTGGAGAACTTTGGGGAATGCCTATGGCTAGTAGTGGAGCTTATATACCTATATTAATGCTCTTAAACGCTGCTTAAACCGTTGCTGACCAACTACTTTAAGTTTGCCCTTAAATATTGTTACGCTAGAAGCGTCTGTTAGACTTGGGCAGCCTTGAAACGCTGGGTCCCATAACATCGGACGTTTTCATTGGCTTGTCGAGCAATAGAATAAGAATAGAATAGAATAATCGCTTTATTTCAGACTAAAGTCCATAAAAGTGTTAGTAAACATTGTATCTTAAGTAACTACGAGTTAGTAAAATACAGACAACTTAAAATTATAACTAAAACTAACAAAACATCCAAACAATCAGACGTGCAAGGACGTCCACCTTGCCATCATCGGGCTGTCCCAGCGATACGCAAACACGCCCAGGATGCGGTTAGGGCTGGCACGCAGGCGAGTCAGTAACGACGCGCACCTCTTCCTCATGACTGCCGCAAAGCCGTCGGTGCGCGCCTCGGCAAACATGCCCGACGCACTGCAGCGCCGCGGCAGCCCCAGCAGCACCCGGAACGCGTTGTTGTATTGCACGCGAAGCTCGTTGTACGCCCTCTGTGTAAACTTCACCCACAGGCTGCACGAGTAAAAGGAGACGCAAAAAGCTTTAAAAAGCGTGATTTTTACATCCCTAGTACAACGAGCGAACCTGCGCGCCAGCATATTACACCGAACGGCCAACGATCTCCGCTCACGCTCGATGTCCGCCCCGTCACTCAAGTTATCGGTAACCCAGTGACCCAGGTACTTAAATTTCGAGACAGTTCTTAGTAGAACTCCGGAGAGTGTGACAGGTGACACAGAATAAGTCTTATTGCCTGCCTTAAAAACCATTAACTCGCTTTTCTCAACATTGTACCTGAGTCCATGGGTCGCCGCGTAACTTTCACAGATTCGCAAGAGTCGCTTAAGAGCACCTATCGAAGGGCTCAGCAGCACCATGTCGTCTGCGTAGCTGATGTTATTCACGCATACACGGTCTATATGGCATCCTATCTTGGTGCTGCTAAGCTCCTCGATAAGCCCATTTATATATAAATTGAAGAGCCGCGGCGAGGTCAAACCTCCTTGCCTCACCCCGCACTCCAACCCATACTCATCTGACAGGGAACCCGCCCATCTTACATTGTTTTTTTGCCTATCATACCAGTACCTAAGGAGCGATGTTATTTCCCCAGGTAAGGTTGTCTTCTGCTCAACTTTGCTCCATAGAACATCGTACGACACTAAATCGAATGCTTTCGACAGGTCAAGAAAGCACGCGAAGACTGGTGTTCTTCCAGATGTGTAGTATTGGACAGTGCGCTTGAGGCACAGGATAGCACTTTCAGTAGACAAACCCGGCCGAAAACCAAACTGCGCGTCACTCAGACTAAAGTGCCTATCCAAATGGCCATCCAGCACACTGTCCAACACCTTGGCTACGATAGTTGCTAAGGATATTGGCCTGTAATTCGCCACGTCAGAGGAATCTCCTGTCCTATTTTTCATAACCGGAACAACAATTGTACGCATGAGGTCATCAGGTAAGTAAGAGTGAGCCAAACAAAGGGTGAAAAACATTGCAAGCACCCTGGGCAGGTGAACACCGGCATGCTGCAGATGTTCGACGCTGAGACCATCGTGCCCCGGAGATTTGCCTCGCACCATTTTCATAATAACAGCAGCGACTTGTGCCGCAGTAATGAGGACAGTCCTCTCCGGCGCATTGGTCCCAGCGTGGAACCTCTGCAAAGACGGTCCCAGAGGCGACTCCACCCTAAAGTGGCGCTGGAAGAGGTTTGCTATGTCCTTTGGGTCATGAACCCCCGAGACACTCGCTGGAAGGCCAGACTTGTGGTTAAATTTGTTCACTGTTTTCCAGAACTGTCCAAAGCTTTTGTTGGAATGGTGTTGCGCAATTATGTCATTTATTATTTGCAATTCGTTGTTTTGACACCATTTCAATTTAGCCTTGAACACCTTTCTAGACTGATACATGTCATCATAAATACCTCCAGATGATGGTTTACCATTAAGGATCCAGTTCTGAAAACACTGCCTAGCCCTACTGTGGGCCTCACGTACATACTTATTCCACCCTGTCAGATGTTTTTTCTTTTTATTTAATATTTTAACCGTGCTACTTCTAACCGCTGCCTCGGTTAAAATACATATAATATTCTTATACATATCTCTCAAGTGCTCTTTATGATTATTATTATTACAAAGCTTATTACCACAATTACGAAAATCTGCTGGGAAGTCTACATGTTTTAATTTCGAGTTACAGATGTCCCGATACAATTCGATCTGACCTGAGTCACGCTCTCCCCAAATTGCTAAGTTTTTTCTTTCTGGCTTCAAAATTTTAGGTTTAATTAAGTTAATATTACAATGCAACAAAACAGGAAAGTGGTCTGACCAGTAGGTGTCATATAAAACTGTCGCACTCGTTATCGTTTGCCGCGCCGCAGTGGTCACGACGCAGTGGTCAAGCCACCGCCTGCACCCGTGCGCGTCACTCACAAATGTGTAAGAATCCGCAGGCAACAGATCTAGATCTATACACGACCAGGACTGATCTTCACAAAACTGAGATAGTTCACAAGCAAAAGGCTCACCTGGATGCGCGTTAAAATCACCCATTACATAAACAGATTCTATATCTTGACTCTCAATGATGGCTCCGATTTCCGCTAGGCAGTCTGTGAACTCAACCAAATTATCGCTACAGTCTGTTGGCATGTACACAGACAATATTAACAACTGGCGGCGGTCTTGTAATGTCACCTTTATCGCAGCCAACCGAACACTTTGACACTCAATCACGCACACCGAGGGGAACGCATCCCTCCTCCACAGCAACGCAACCCCGCCGTGCGGCCGCCCCCGGAGCACCCCGGCTGCCGTGTCGACGGCCGAGGTGCCCGTGAAGGCGAAGCGGTCGTCGATGGTACCCAGGTAGCCCAGGTCGTGCGGCAGCAGCCAGGTCTCCTGCAGGGCGATCACATCAGACATTCCACACAATCTCCTAATACAATCTATTGACCTCGTCACGTTCTTACAATTAAATGTCATAAATTTTGTCGTAGTTATCATGAGAACTTGTTTGACTCGACACTTTTTGCCACTGAGCTGCCAGAAGCTGGTTGCCTGCCCTTGAAATCAATAAATCGTCTGTACGCAATTCCATCCGGCCAGAAACCATCATTCATAAACACGCTTAACTTATGTTTAGGTACAAATATTTTGTAAGCATCATAGTCTTTGGCCCTCTTCATAATCATCTTTTCAATTGTAACACTATAACTTGTTTTGCTCTTAATGTAGTTAAGTATGTGACACACGGACACCTCCTTCGCCACATTATAAATATAAATGGGAACTTTTGTATCTGCGGCCTTAAACAATTCGTCCTCATTAATTGCATTACCCCTATTTCCCACAAAACGATTTCTTGACCTCTTTTTTTGGTATAAGATAAACCCGTCATCTTGAACTGGTTTTTTCCATTCACCTTCACGGACAATATCTGCCAACGTTTTCTTATTAACAGGGTTATCAATTCGAGTATCACATGCACCAGTCAAATACTCGGTTTCATTATTATGAACCTTATTTATCCGAGTCTCTTTTTTTCTTTGGTTGTCATTTTTATTACGCTCACTCGGGGCGACCGTGTGTTCGATCCTAGGTACATCGGCCGGCGGCGGCTCGGCCGGAGACGAATGAGTCACCGTGGAGTCGTTGTGCGAGCAATCGCAGTCTACCGACGCTTTTAAGTTATTATCAGCTGATTGTCGTAGTGAGTTCCGTGATTTAGGAAATGAAATTTGATGCTGTACACTGTGAAGCGTTTGCGATTCGTGACACATAGTTAGATCCTGCAAAATAGGTCTGTATTCATTACTGGTATTACCGGGAGAACTCTGAATTTGAACATCGACAGTATCACTGGACTCCGACATATTATTTAGCAATCCCATAGGGCCGCTGTTATAGTCGAAACTCCCCAAGAATGCCCCACGCTTAAAGTTCACTTTAACTGGTTGAGATTCGTTGACAACTGACGTCATTTTCAAAGTATTCAAATCAAGCGCTAACGTATTTAACTGCTCCTTTGTCGCGTATTGTTCTGAGATTTGCTGGATGTCCTGTTGCAGCTTTAAAATATCTTTGAGAAGTCTGGTGGTATCAACGTGTTCAAAATATACAGGCGGAAGCCTGTGCAGGTCTCGAGCAACAAATGTCGGAAAGGATTCAGAGTCCCCTTCTTTCATAAGGGCGAGGATATCATCAATATCACGAAGCGATTTACCATTTCTTTTCCTTATTTTTTTCCGTCTTGTAGCCGGCACAGATTCAAAAAGCAAATCCTTGGCTGTTTTAATTTCTATATCAGAAAAAGAACTGATGCATAATTGACTAATACCATCTTCTTTCATCACATCGAGTTTGTTGCTCACAAACGCCAACACTTCGTTTATCACGATATTACAGTTCGCACATTTCACCAAATTAGATGACATTTTAGCGCACTGGGACACTAATCGCACTCATTACACGTCCTACCGCGGGGGCGGGTGGGCGACCACATATAATGCAGCGAGTTTGTTGCCGTTTCTCGTAATTCGGTTAAGACCATATATATGATTTACCCTTGTTTCACCTACACTCATTTCATAGAGCGTCTCACTTTGCAGAATTTTCATTTCATCGACATGCTTTTCTAGGTGTTGTTGTGACTATGGTCACAAGTCTAACCCAACCTATACTTCACAATTAATACTTAAGATAATCTGAAAATAACAGAGCTTCAGCAGAAAATAGCTTTTGCTGAAGTGAAATTCGGTGAATAAGGGACCATCGAATGTATTGATATTTAACATCTCCACGTAAAAACGTAAAACCACCTGCTACAATTCATTGACCTTCGTGTGGAGACGTTGGGGAGTTGTTGAAATAATTATGATACTCGCTTGTAGAGGTGGCGCCGTCTACGCGGCGAAAGTTAAGGGTGGTATTTAAGTGGCATTTTTTCTGGTATAATGATGTTACAGCTTACCCTCGCAGATTCCGGTGGCGGCGTTGACCTTGAACCCTGGGGAGCAGCGTTTAGAGACATGGTCCTGACAGAAGAAGGCACCGTGTGTGTTGATGCAGTGCTGCGACAGTCGCTGGCAGTCGTCCAGGTGCTCAGTGCACTCATCGATGTCTAGAAAAGGCATATTTATTACAAGATGAACTCGTTTTTCTTCTTCATATAGTCCTCCCCAACTTGGAGCAGGATGGATCAGTTCTCGGAAGATACGTGTAGTTTGCTGGAGACTTTTACCAATGACACCTCTGGTCTTTCGCAGACCGGATCTAAGGAATTGGCAGCAATAGGTTGAAAAGCCCTCAGCAAGTATGCTGTACATAAAGGCGAACGAACTTGATCGGGCTACCTACTTAGTTTGCGATCGCGGAAATCGGTATTTTATTCCCTGGGATACTCTTTTGTGGTAAAACACAGTGTATCGTCCCAGCTGTCACAAATTGGCTCACGTTTTCGTTTACTGTCGTTTTTCCTTACATTTTACTGATATCACCTATGACCGAAACGTCCAACTCACCAATGCACTCATCACTCGGCCCGGCCCTGAACCCGGCGGGGCAGATGTCGTTCTTGGGGGCAGCAGCGGGCGCGGGCGCGGCGGGCGCCTCCGTGGCGCCCTCCACCGCGGGGGTGCCGGGCTTGCCCCCGCACTTGAAGCCCCCGATGGAGTTCTCGCACAGGTACTTCGGGCATGGCGGCCGGGGGAGCTGGCATTCGTTAATGTCTGGAAAACGTGAGATGAGCAGAACGTGGGTACATTTTACAATTATTCTATATGATTAATTAATTATTATATACGAGTATATCATTAATGTGTCCTATTTTTAGGGTTCCGAACATCCAAATGATTAAAAAAACGGAACCCTTATACCCTATTTCTCTGGCCGTCTGTCACAGCCAATTTGCGACGAATCTACGAGGCCCAAACTACAAAATACGGTTTTACAAACTGTCGATAACGAGTAATATCAAATGAAAGGGTTTCTTGAAAGGGTTTCCCTATTTTTCTATGGGCACGTGTTCGTAATTAGTTTTTTAAAATATATCAGTCTTGATATAAAAGGAAGGTTTTAAAGTAGCTGATCTCAGCTGTGAACACCTCATCAACTCATTAGGCTTTCCCTCGTGCCACCAGGTGTCCTTACCGTCGCAGACCTGGTTGAGCACGTTCCGCTTGAACCCTGGCGGGCAGCTGATGCCCAGCTCCCGCTTCTTGACGGGCACGCACTTGAAGGAGCCCGGGAGGTTGTGGCACACGAAATTCTCCTGGGTGCACAGGTCGTCAGTGGCTTCTGCACACTCGTTTATGTCTGAAAAAAGTTTGAAAGAGTTACACTTTTGTATGTGGACTGCGCTTGTTCGTGGTCGCATAGCACCTCCCTGAACGAAGCAGATGATTTGCTGGGTCTTTAGTAGGTGTTCTGGCCGCTTTCGGTTGGTCAGTACCACATAACCATCCCGCGCCCGCCAGACCGAACTGGGTGGTATGCACTTGGTTGGCACTTTAATCGGGAGATTTAGCAACAGTTGGACGACGACCGCAAAACAAAGTACCTCGCCTTGTTATTTGTATGGCTGCTTCCTACATATTGCCCAGGTTTTTATTTGCAGTTTTATGTACTTTTTGGTGAGACTGTGGGGCGTTTATACCGGCCGCCGTCTAACAAAAGCTTCAACGTGGTGCTTGAAGCCGTGCCGCACTGTGATCTACTCGCCACTGGGATAAGAGGTCTGAGGAACGAATGCAATAGAGTGTGAGAGGATGTGCTAAAGGAAAAGATTGGTGAAGTGTTATTCGATAAAATCATGGGTAACCGGTGTTGTTGCATGTACCTTTTTCATTATTACTAACCTTTGCAAGTCTTTCTGTCACCACCTAGCCGGTAGCCAGGCCGACACACACACCGCACCACGCCGTCAGAATCGTCGCACTCCTGGTCGCACGACCCCGGCTGACATCTCTGTGGTGCCGCCGTCGTGGAGGAAGACTGCTCTGTGGTGGTCTCCGGTTTTGATGCCGCTTCCTGCAGTGACGGTATATGGGTACAATTTTAGGGTCTGAGATGTATCGCGAAGCAAATAAATAAGCTAGATAAATAGAATAAGCATCTTTTGTTTAACAAAGACCTTTTGCGGGCCTATTATGGTAGTGGTGGTATCACTGTAGATAAGTGGTTAAAAACCTCTATCACTTCCGAACAAGTATGTAAGTTCGAAAGTGAAGGGTGCTTTATCCACATTTATGTAACGCGATAAAGGCGTCCATAATACGGGGGGAAAGTACTCAACATTTCAGATGCCACATAATAATATGCTGCCACGCCCACACGTGTTTCTGCGCGAAGAACGTGAGATAGGGATAGTTTGTGCGCGCCATGGTGGCGGCGTCGAATTCAAATAGATGCTGTTTATTTTAAAACAAAGAAAATGTATTTGAAAAATTGTTTAAGAAGTTTGAAATACTCTAAAATATAAAATCTAAACATTTTAAACTATTAAATCGAAAATCACCGTTTCAAAGATTTAACCAAACATGCGTAAGGTTATGCGTTAAATGTTTGAAAATTAAAATATCGAGGATTGCTTCTAATCGTGTTTTGACAGAAAATAATATGATCAAGTTTAATATATCCCAAGAACACATGGGCATTATTATTGAAATACAGGGGGGCGATTTTTGAAGCTCACCGACGAAAAATGACTAAGATTGAAATCAATTTGTGCAGAAATCCAAAAGGTGGGCCCGCTCGTTAATTAAATCGCAGCACAAATTGATTCTAAACTTGGATATTTTGATGCTCAGATCGCGGAACGCTACCGACTTCATCATATGTGTTCTCTGCAGTCCATCTTACCACACAACACGAATAGTAAGTGTTCTTCCTCAGATAGGTGATGGGGCTGTTGTCCGCGTCGGGAGGGCCGCCGCACGCCTCCGCCCCCCGGGTCTCCCCGGTGAGGGTTCCGATGGAGCACTCCTCGCAGCATGTCTGAGGAACCAACCAAGTAGAGATACAGCAAAATTTACAATATCAGGGAAGGAATATGAACTAACCCAGCTGTGCAAACGTGTTTCAAAGGAGAGAAGGTTCTCAACCTAAGTTTGGCATTACAACAGTCCGAATCATAACTATTTTTTTTGCCATCGAGATGACACAAGAGAAGTCAGGCCAGTCAGGCCACAAGAGTAAGTGGCTCTAAAACCCGTAAATGTTCAGTTTTACGAATTGAAATGCGTTGTCAGTCCTGAGGACTAAGATGGAATGTTTATTTCACCGACTGTCTATTTAACCCAAACAATTAACACCAAATGCCTGCGAGTTAAAGATAAGGAAAGTGGTAGCAATCCGGAACCGTAGTAAATGTCCAAAGTATAAGAATATACTTAACTATTATCAAGACCTACAGGAAAGAATTTCAAAAGTGTACCTATCCTTCGAAATTTGCCGCACAACATATACTTTTAGTAAATTATTAAAGTCCTGGTAGAATCTTGATTGAAAGGAAGAAGAAAAATAAAAACAGGAACACTTACAGCACCAGAATCAAAATAATAACAACATATCAAATCACAAAGTTGAACTTAAAGGCCTACTTATTCACAGGGACAGGATTGAGGCATACCTTTCCGACCTCTGTAGTTGGAATACTACATCGTTTGGTGGCAGCATATTTCATGCCAGCTGCACATTCTTCTTTGTGTCTGTAAGAACGCATAAAAATACATTTTATATAAAATGTTGTCAACATACGCAGTTACAAAGGTCACACCATGATGCAAGAATTGATGAAACATTGTTGGCTATTTTTAGGAGGCGAATAAGCCAGCGGGTCATTTAAGGGAAATCCTAATGTCCTGGGTTCCCTTACCAAAGAATAGATAATAGTACAAGTACAGAAGGCACACTCCTTAGATCTTTACAAAAGCCGCTTTTTCTTTGCCAAATCATTATGATTTATGGCCCTCTGACATCGTCGACTCCAGCGCAAGCCAAACGGAATGTTAAGGCTGTGAACGAACGGTGAAAATGAATTGGATCACTCGCCGCGTCGCCGTCAGTGAGGACTGTCAACGACTAAAAATAAAATAATAATGTATTGCCTTAATACGATATTTTAGGTGTCTTTTTATTCATTTCAAAAGAAACAATGCAACACACAAACAAATGAATGCGGCACGTTCACTTGCGATATATTTACGATTATAAGCGTGTGCACGCGAAGTAGCGTGCGAGTGCAATCCGATACACAGCGTGGCAGCCACGCCAGCCACAGAATAGTGCCCGGGATCCGGGTAACCGGCATGTACTTGTGGCGATGTACGTAAATCGCGGAGTGGGCCACGCCCGCCCTTACGATATTGATACTTCATCGTAAGATTCTTCGTTTACCCAGAGTAATTGTTAAAACAAGAAAGCAGCTGACGAATAAACAGTTAAAATTATCAAATTGTTGAGATTTTTTATTTTTTGTTTAATTATGTTATATGGAATTATTATACTTATTTAAGCACAAAGGAATGAAATTGTATAAATTCAATTAATAATAAATAATAATAATAATAATCACAGGACATTGTCACACAAATTGACCTAGTCCCAAACTAAGCTCTAGGCTTGTACTATGGGTACTAGACAACGATAAACATACTTATATAGAGAAATATATACTTAAATACATAGAAAACATCCAAGACTCGGGAACAAATACTCGTGCTCATCACACAAATATCTGCCCTTACCGGGATTTGAACCCAGGACCCCTAGCTTCGAAGGCAGGGTCACTCCCAACAAGGCTAGCGTGTCGTTAAAATATTTTTTAATTGTAATATTTTGACGTGTAATATTTTTTAGTATTATGAATAAATGAGTATGAGTATCAGTAAAAGTAAAGAATTGTATAAGTTAATTTTCTCGTAGCACCGACGTTTCGTCGCCATGGTGTCTCGATAACTAAGGCTCCTATAACCACTTACTTGAAGTGGTCCGCGCAGCAGCCGGCGGCGGCGGCGAGGCACTCGGTCTCCTGCTCCAGGTCGACGTGCTCGGGCAGGTCGAGCAGCGCGCACTCCTGCGCAGACGGCAGCGCCAGCGCCGACGCCTCGCCGTGCGCGCAGCATACGCCCGTCACGTCCTCCGCGTAGTCTGAAACCAAAATCATTATCATTTTCATTATTATATTTAAAAAACCGGGCAAGAGCATGTCGGACCATGCTGAGTGTAGGGTTCCGAAGCCGTTAAGTACTACAAACATAAAAATCAACAAGTAATAACTAATATTCTATTGAAAGTCGGTGCGGTTGTCGATGATTTTAGTAGGTATAAACACTCTAATCGCGAGAACCAATGATGACTATTTAGTCGTGATAGATTTCCTTTAAAATTAGTTATATGCTCTTTCATTCAAGATTGTATCTGAATTTTAGTATTTGTAGTTTCGGCTGTAGGGGTGGGTTTCGGCTGTACACTTGAGTCTAAAACAATTTGCGTTTTTAAGCTTAATATTTCATAAACGGATTACTTAAGCGAAAAACTGTTTCGACATACCCATAATATTTTTAAAGACCTATCCAACGACACCATACACTATAGGGTAGACGAGAAAAAAACACATCCCCGCGTTACGTGTAAGGGAGGTACCCTAAAAAACAATTTCTTTACATTTTTTGTACCACTTTGTTGGCGTGACTAATATGCATATTTATGCCGAATTACAGCTTTCTATTACTAAGAGTCTGCGCTAGGCTGCGGACGGACGGATGGACATGGCGAAACTGGTGCTAGACAAGTTGCATTCGACAATCGTTAGCGACTATGTTTCGATTGATAAATGTATGGAATTGACGTAAGCCACCGAGTAGTAACTCGACACTTAGGTACGTCAATTCCATATATTTATCAATCGAAACATAATCGCTGGCGAGTGTCGAATACACCTTGTCTAGCCCCACAGACTAGATAGAAAGGGAGATCCGAGCGACAAACAAGTCGCGGACAACCTGTGCCAGCCCTCCTAACTAAGAGGCATAATTTCGAGTCATTTGTTACTCTATTTCGCTTTTTATATATTTTCTTGTAAAGGTGCGTCCCCACTGAGAGCATACGCGTATAATGAGCATTCGGCGTCGAATATTCAAGTAGTGTGAACGTAGTAACGCTCGCCTCAACATCCACACTACTCGAATATTACACGAGAATGCTCTCGAGTGAGGACGTTAGACACTTGAACTTAGTATCTTTACATTTGCAGGCTATTTATGAATCCAACTACCGTTGACAGTAACCTTGCGAATTACTACACCTCCAGAACCCGTGGGAGTAGACAATTATTTAATAGAGGTTGAATAGTCTACGTTCAGAGCTGGTGATAACTATCCTTATTTGCGGTCGCCGGAGCCATTTATTCTCGTTTTAAATTTAAGCATGTGCATGCTACAACTTCGTTAACTGCATCTACAATTTGTATGCCTCGTGGCGCAACATGGTGACAATTCCTAATATTTAAGACCTTCTGTACCTACCTATGTTACACAAATAAACGATCTTTATGTTTATCGTTATCTTTAACCCGATTTTTTATGGCATCGAGAAGGCATATGAGCACACAGTTCACCGATGGTAAGTGGGATATGTAACCTATATTAATATTCATTTATTCATTGTATATTATGACGAGTTGTTGGTATTCTGTTGCTCTGCCTACCCCACTCTGGGAATAAAGGCGTGACGTTATGTATGTATGTATGTATTATGACACATAATATACATCTCAGACAGGTTCAGGACCTATTTAAGATGAGATAAATTGACTGTTGTTGCACTCGTTTTTGCCTATAACGAAATCAAAATTGGAAATTAAAAACAATTGTCTCTACTATAAGTAATTAATAACAAGAATAACAACATTTATACAAATCTTTCTACGTTATTAAAGAAAACATATGCGAATTTGACTGTTTTTATTCCCGTCTTGAAAAAGAACAAGTTTCCATGTTTTCTATAACGCAGCCAATACTGAGAAATATTTGTGCTAATATTCTAATTCTGGTTATTAATGACTTACCTATAGTAGAGAGAATTGTTTTTAATTTCTAATTTTTCCTTCGTTATAAGCTCAAACGGGTGCAAAATAACGGTCACTTATTCTCATATTATTTAAAAACGAAGTTATAGACATTTGCGTTCTCAACACTACAATCTTAAGACTATAATCCTAAGACCGACTAAGATGGATTGCCTCTATGCTAGTAATTTCACCGGATATCTTATCCCCACACCGGAACACAACAATGCGAATGTTGCTTGGCGGGTGGTTAATGGATAAGATGGTGGTAGCGATCCGGACGGACCCTGCACAGGGTCCTGCCACCACTAAAATATTGATGACGCGATTAAGTTATTTAGTACCCAGTCTACAAAGCTGACGGTCCTGGGTTGGACGCCCGGTAAATTTATTCCTATATCTTGTTTTTTTTCCTCTGTACTTAAAATAATATCACTCATAACATCACGCCTTCATTCCCAGAGTGGGATACGAGTAGGTAGAGCTACGGAAATACCAACAACTCTAAAAATGTGTTTATAATTCTGTAACCACATTTTACACAATCAGGCCAAGGAGTTCACTAGTGTATTAGTGACAGGTTGCAATCCCATCGCCTAACAGTAGGTACTACAAGCCCTTATTCCCTTAGTCGCCTCTTACGACATCTACGGGAAGACATGAAGTGGTGCTATTCTAACCGGCAACTACACGGGTTTAACAATAAAATGTTTACATAAATACATGCACAACTTGTTTTTTATGTGTACTCGCGAGTGTATTATGGTCGCATTATCGCTGTGGGTTAAAGTGGATCGAGCATCTGTCACTTTCTGACATTAGTATGTAAGGACAACCGGTGACGTGACTAGCATAAAGGCATTCCATTCCATCTTAGTGTTTAGGGTTGGTAGAGCTTAGTCTATCAAAGTATTGCACGACTTGATTAACTACTTAGCCTTGTTGGCAGTGACCCTACCTAGGAAGCTAGTGGTCCTCGGTTATATTCCCGGTATGGGCATATATTTGTGTGAGCGTGCGAGTATTTGTTTCTAGGGCTTCGATGTTTTCTATTCATTTACCTGGGTATATTATTTTATCGAAACACCTTTCAACTAAATGGATTTCTCGCCGCATTAGTTTTTTTTGGCAGTCTTAAGTCTAACCTAAAATAAATAAATAAATATCAGGGGACAATCTCACACAAATTGCCCTAGTCCCAAACTAAGCTCTAGGCTTGTACCTACATACTGTGGGTACTAGACAACGATAAACATACTTATATAGAGAAATAAATACTTAAATACATAGAATACATCCAAGACTCAGGAAATATTCGCGCTCAGCACACAAATATCTGCCCTTACCGGGATTTGAACCCAGGAGGCCACCTTGTCGTCCTAATCTAACCTATGTAATTAATGTTTAAGATATCCTAAAAACACCATGGTTTCGACAGTAAAATAGCGTTCGATAAAATGATAAATCAATGCGTTGAAGTTCGATAAAATAATGATGAAATTCGATAGATAATCGGCTTACGACCAATATGGTGTATGGTGCGGTACTTTAATTGTTATGCCGCTATGGAACCCTGTCATAATGACAGCGTTAATCATTAATTCTTGCTTTCTTTCATGTGGTTTGACGCTGTCATTATGACAGGGTTGCATACTGGCATCACAATTAAAGTCATTGACTGTACTACCGCCGGTAACCTTCGGGGAACGAAGATGACCGATTGAAAAATGCCCGGCTTTTACTTTTGATTTATTCTGTTTACTGATTTACTCTATTCACTTGACATTGGCGAAATCAATTAAAAAAAAAAAGACTGTAGGTACTACCTACATATAATTGTCATTACTCGCAGGTACAGTCAAGGTCATAAATATGTATACACTTTAGTACCTTGTCACTTTAATCGTTGTGACAATTTCATATGGCAGTTTAAATATGACGTTAAATAGACAAGGTACTAAAGTGTATACATATTTATAACCTTGACTGTACTTGTTTCAAATGGTAAATCTCTATGGTGTTTAGTTTCAGAGAAAAACTGTTGTGACAGACATACAGACACCGAAGTCTCACCATAAGGGTTCCTTTATTAACATTTTGGTACGTAACCTTAAAAACTATAATAGACTCGCTGTGCGGACGTGCCTCTATCTAGACCTCAACCTCGCGAGATTAATCCTACTACTTTTTACCTGTAGCTTATTTTAAACCTAAGGACAGGAGAAACCCAGTTAATGTCGTCATCGGTATTAAATCTATGCACAATGTCAGTATGTAATGTATATTTATCGGTAATAAACTATATGTAACGGGTTTAGGTATGTACGCAACAATAACATGACACTGGTAGACCTCGTGTCGGACCGGATGCTGTTAACATTTCACCTAATTAGCCACGATAATTTTAATACGATTATAAATCGTTGATAAATACATACACAACATCACGCCTTCATTCCCAGAGTGGGGTAGGCAGAGCTACAGAAATACCAACCACTCTAAAAAGACTTGTTGATAATTCTGTAACCACATTTTGTTGTTTGTCGTAAGAGGAAGGGATTAAAGGCTATTACTGTTAGGCGATGGGCTTGCAACCTGTCACTAATACACTGGTAAACATCTTAGCTGATTGTGCAAAATGTGTGTTGATAAATATTATAAGTAGTTAATGTACGTTGCAGTTGGTAGTTCTGCCTAGCAAACACACAAAAACACAACAACATAGAAAGAAGAAAGAAAGAAAGAATTACATTTATTCACTAGCCATAAGACAATGTATAAAAAAGAACTTAAACATTAAAGAAAATTAAGGCAACCGGAAATGTGTGTCGTCACTGCAGTGAAACGGACTCTGGCTCAGCAAAATGCTGAGGTGTCAGACACATACAGCCGAATTGAGAATCTCCTCCTCTTTTGAAGTCGGTTAATAGCAGAAACTTGCATCTTGGCTTGCAAATTATGTGTATCAAAGCACTAAACTGATGATGGAGTCGGTGGCGACAGGATCTCCGCTATACTTAACGTATACCCACCGTTTTCGCCGGTGTTTTTAACCTCGTAAGGCCCAACGGCCTAAATTTAAGACATTTATCAAAGTGACTTTAGACTTTAGTTGACTTACACAAGGTTTTTTAAACAAGTAAAATTTAACGTGGGCCTCAGGAGGTTAAAGAATACAAACATCGCTAACTCGTGGCATTTAGGAAGCAAATGATAGATTAGTGATGTGACAAGTTTCCGAGTGTCTTTTCAGATAAGATGAAACAATAAATTAATATTACCTACATCGTCTTAACATATGACGAAGTAGGTTTGATCGCTGGTTTAAAAACATCAATTTCAATGTCATTGATATTGTCATTCATTTACTCCTAAATCTCCTAATAATTATTACGAGACGAGTCACGAAACATAGAATTTGACCAAATAATGGAGGAAATCATTAGAGAGTACTCAGAATTCCTACTACAAGGTGACAAGGTAAAATGCACACGTTGCGATGTTTATATAGTTTTCAAAACATGTAATATGGACAAGCACTTGAAGTCCAAAAAGCAAATGGTATCACAGAATCATTTGCTACCTCACCTTTAGAAGATTTAGTTTTAAATTTACCGGAGCTTGAAATAAAGGACATTAATTGTTTTTGCGGTAAATTATTCTTGAAATCCCAAAAATATAATGTATTGTAACATTTTGACTCAGAAAGTCATATAAATAAAAACATGCAAAAATTGTCACATCACTAGTGTGTTAGAAACTGTCAAGTGCTACTTAAATGCCATGAGTTAGCGATGTGTAGTTATTGCTATCTTACGTGCTACGAATAAAGTCTGTGACAACATCTCCACAAATGTTTTTATTGTATGTATGAACCCGGAACCATGCAACCCTTCTGATAAACGCATCTGTTTCAACCTCTTTTGCCACCTTGCTGTTAGATAAATAAGGTTTACTTTGTTTTAACGACCGAGTAGCAGATGCGACTTAGTAAACGTAATGTTCTGAATGCAAAACAAAATGGCGACCTTGTCAACAGCTGGCAGCTAAAACGCTACCGCCTCGCGTAGGCGTACGTGTGTGTCATCACTAGGGACCTATTCTTATGTGCACTCCGCGGACCCACACGGAGGCTTGGGGCTCCGTAAGCCTCTGCAAAGGGCTTCGACAAAAATACATAAAAGTCAATTTTGTGTGAGGATTTTATTTTCAATACAGAATCTAAATGTCTTGCCTCTACGGAACATAATTGTTACATACATACATAAAGTCACGCCTTCATTCCCAGAGTGGGGTAGGCAGAGCTACAGAATTACCGACAACTCTAAAAAACTTGTTGATAATTCTGTAACCACATTTTGCACAATCAGGCCAAGGTTTACTAGTGACAGGTTGCAAGCCCATCGCCTAACAGTACCTACTACAAGCCCTTATTCCCTTACGGCCAAACTCTATATTCAAACTAAATTCAAGATAGCCTTACTTCGGATTAAAATTTGACACATTTTGTATGGGCAAATGTCAAATTTCAACCCGAAGTAAGCCTTATCTACGAGTATCCGCGGTTTGAATATAGGGTTCGGCCGTTAGTCGCCTCTTACGACATCCACGGGAAGACATGGAGTGGCACTATTCTACCCCGGCAACCACACGGAAAACTTAATACATAATCGGTAAATAAATAAAATGATTTTTGAGACTGAGTTATCATTTAAATTTTGTTATATCATAATAGGTACATAATATTTATAATATTATATGTTATTTACATGATCAACAATTTAATTTAAATACTAGGGGACTATCTCACACAAATTCAAGTTCTTAATCATTGTGTTGGCTTCACTACTACAGTTGGTACAGTCGACGTCATAAATATGTTTAAAAATAAATATCACGGGACAATGTCACACAAATTGACCTAGTCCCAAACTAAGCTCTAGGCTTGTACTATGGGTACTAGACAACGATAAACATACTTAAATAGAGAAATAAATACTTAAATACATATAAAACATCCAAGACTCAGGAACTAAATACTCGTGCTCATCACACAAATATCTGCCCTTACCGGGATTTGAACCCAGGACCGCTGGCTTCGGAGGCAGGGTCACTCCCAACTAGGCCAACGTGTCGTCAACACGTGTTTATACTTTAGTACCTTGTCCTTTCATTCGATGAGACATATTCATATATAATTATATGTAATTGTCTCAGTGAATGAAAGTGACATGGTACTAAAGTGTAAACATATTTATGACTTCGACTGTACATATACGATTACCGCATCGACTTGAGATTTGACTCTTAGTCATTCTTAGTCTTACGGGTCATTAAGTCATTATGTCTCAAGTATTGTAGATTAATTGGTATATTTGAATTTGAACGCAATGATGTCACGAACGACATAGCTTTATAATTTATATCGGGTACTTCATGATTTTATAAAATATTTGTTGATGTCATCGACGTTTTGACTCTGCGTCCTACCTACTAAAAATACTAAATTTTAGGCTTTACGTTGCATGCCCGAGTATCTACCGTTTGGCGGAATATCTTTAGCCAAATGCATCATTTGCCAAAAAGTATTTTCCCGTCGCAGCTTTATTATCACAATGTGTAACCTAAACTAACCAACGTACCTAATAAGCGGTTTGGGTATCCCCGAAAGTGACTTTTTGGGTAGGTTGCGAAAAAGATGACTTTATACACATCACGACACGTTGCCCTAGTTGGAAGTGACCCTGCCTCCGAAGCCTGCGGTCCCGGGTTTAAATCCTCTTCTTGGTCTTGGATGTTTTCTATGTATTTAAGTATTTATTTCTCTATCTAAGTATGTTCGTTGTCTAGTACCCATAGTACAAGCCTCGAGCTTTGTTCGGGACTAGGTAAATTTGTGTGAAAAAGTCCCGTGATATTTTTTTTTCTTGAGGTATTTAATATTTTTCAAAGTTTTCTCTCTTCCTTATATTTTTAAGCGTTAATATCTTGATTATTTCTCACAACTCCTTAATGACTCCGTGTCAAATGCGATTGGGCAGGAAAACACTTCATAATCATCAAGAAAAAACTCAAGAGGACAAAAAATACTCGTACAGTCGAAGACACTGTTAACTGTGCATTCACAAACGAACATAAACCTTATCGCAACGTATTAAAGTCTACGGGTGGTCAGTTAACAGTGTCTTCGTGTGTACTATGGTTAACTCACAATTGTACATTTTCTTGGAAAGGATGATTCATTTACTCAGTCTTCCTATAGAATATTGGAGTAAACTTCACAGTCGATTTAAAAATATTAAATACTAGCGGCTTCGCCCCGCTGCAAATTTCTGACTTTCCCGGTGGATTTCTCGGTTTTTTTCTTGCACTAAAACCTTCTCCTGACAGTAAAAAACGTAATAAAAAAATAATTAGCGAAATTAATTCAGCTGCTCTCGAGATTTGCGCTTACCAACACATTCAGTAAAAACAGTTTTTCGATTATGCAAACCGTTTTTAAAATATTAAGCTTTAAAGCGCTCATTTTTGTTAGACTCTGAACTACAAATGCTAAAAATCTGAAAAAAAACTTAAATGAAAGGACATATATCGAATTTTAAAGGAAAACCATCGTGACTAAGTAGACATCATTGGTTCTTGAGATACAGGCGATTAAAGTGTTTATACTTACCTACTAAAATCATCTTTTGGCACCAATTGACTTTAAATGGAAAATTACTTGTTAGGTACTTGTTGATTTTTATGTTTGTAGTACTTAACGGCTTCGGAACCCTCTTGGTCCGACATGCTCTTGCCCGTTTTTATTATATAGATTAATCCTCTTTAGAAATGTTGGTATTTCTGTAGCTCTGCTTACCCCACTTTGAATGAAGGCGAGATGTTATGTATGTACGAGTATGTAAATACCAAAATGTCAAAATAATGGGTTTATTAAATTACACAAAAATAAAAAAACATGATTGATGATTTTATCAGTTCTCTTTGAAACTGTCTGATTTTCCAGGATAAAAATATCCCTGTGTTGGTTTTTGGACTGCAATAGTTGGGTTCTCCATTTAGGTACCTATCAAATTTTACGCTTAGCGCCGAATTAAAAGAATTTTACAATACCAAATTATAAATCAACATTAGTATGTAAATTGTAGTGAATTTCAAAATACACACATACACATACATAGTATCACGCCTTCATTCCCAGAGTGGGTTAGGCAGAACTAAATACCAACGAATCTAAAAAGACATGTTGATAATTCTGTAACCACATTTTGCACATGTTTGGCTAAGATGTTTTGCAGTGTATTAGTGACAGATTGCAAGCCCATCGCCTAATATTACTACAAGCCTTTATTCCCTTAGTCACCTCTTACGACATCCACGGGAAGACATGGAGTGGCACTATTCTAACCCGGCAACCACACGGGCTAAACGGGGTAATTTCAAAATACCTATATACATAAATAAAGGCTATTTGTTGATGATCCTTATCTAATGTCTAATATTTCGAACTCTGGTATTTTGGGACTGAGCGAAATTTAACATCGATTGGTTGAGAAAAAGAACAAGAAAAAGAATTAGGAAGTAAGGAATTAGGTAACATTATTGCCCTCCAACGCATATCTACCTAATTTGACCTTCCTACTCAGGCGCAACACTTAAAGATACCTTGTTTGTTAGATGGGTCATGCACAGATTTAGGTTACCATCTTTCGTGTGGACCCACCGAAACTTAACCTTTTTAAGGCCTAATCTCTGGCTAAGCCCATTCCCGCAAAAACGCCGTCAGGACTGCTTTAGACCTATCATATAAAAACAAAACTTATATGCTCACAAGCTCTTAACTATTGACCACAGGAGAGACAACTTTTGTTTTTAAGAGTGTGTATGACCCAGATACTGGTTCAGCATCGTATAAACTATATGCGTGATGCATCAACGAAACCCTGGCGGAGTTATAAAACAGTCGGATAGACAGACACCGAATCACAGATTTAGGTAATAAGTGTTACTACCAAAGTCTTACTCACAATCATTTTTTATTAGGGTCCCGTAGTCAAACTAGGAACCCTTATGGTTTCGCCATGTCCGCCATCCGTCCGTCCGTCCGCAGCCTAGCTCAGAGACTCTTAGTAGGTACTAGAAAGCTGTAATTTAATATGAATATACATATTAGTCACGACAAAAAGTGGTAAAAAAAGTTTATAGTGTACCTACACGTAACGTGGGGATGTATTTTTTTCTCTTCTACCCCATAGTGTAGTGTGTCGTTGGATAGATCTTTCAAAAATATTGGGTTTGTGAGAACATTTTTTCGACCAAGGGATCCGTTTATGAACTCTTGAGCTTTAAAGCGCTAATTTTTGTTAGAGTCAAGTGTCCCCTCCCTTACAGCAAAAACTACAAATACTAAAAAAACTACCACGACTAAGTAGACATCATTGGTTCTTGAGATACAGGCGATTAAAGTGTTAATACCTACTAAAATCATCTAAGGCGGCACCAAATTACTTTAAATAGAAAATTTGTTATTACTTGTTGATTTCTGTGAACCCTACACTGAGCATGTTCCGACATGCTCTTGTCCGGTTTTTACTATTTTGGTTTAAAACCCCAATAACAACAGGAATACAATAACGCCAACGCCCGAAAAACTCAAGAGATGAAATGATTGCTTAATAAGCCGACTAAAAAAGATTATTGAATGGCAGCTAATATTGCGGAAAAAGTATTCGAAGAACTGCGTTTTTTCCGAGACACATCATCAGAAATCATCTTCACCTTGGAACTTACAAATATGGCTGTATCGCTTCTGCCTTGAGTATGCATACAAGTGAGTAAGTGTAGTACAGTTGGCAAAATGGTCTAACCACTCTTATACTTACTTACTTTGGTTGTAAGCTCGAAAATTGTGTGCCAATTTGAAATGTCGAAATGATATTTATTGGTTACCTTCGTTTCGTCAAAAAGTTTTTGGTCAAATATTTAATTTCCCTAATTTTCATTTGCTAACCCGCTTTGGTAATAGGTATATAACATTGGTTTGGTTCTCTGCCTTTTTGCCGACAAATCTTTGACAAATGCATCATTTCGCAACCTATTCATTTGCCAACCCGCTTTTTTTTCTGTAACTACAATTATTTCAGAATTTTTATAAAACTAACCTAACCTAACCTATAGGGTTCTACACGATAGTCCTGAAATAAATCCAGAATTATTGACAGTTTCGGAAAAAAAACGCGGGTTGTCAAATGATATGTTTGTGAAATGAATCATTTGTGAAACTTTGGTTATGAAATGATAGGATCCCCATTGGTTTAGCAAATGAAAATTTTGGGAAATGATACATTTGACCAAACGGCAGGCTCATTGACACGGTAACCTAGTTGGGAGTGACCCTGCCTCCGAAGCCAGCGGTCCTGCGTTCAAATCCCGGTAAGGGCAGATATTTGTGTGATGAGACTGATGAGCGCGAATAGTTGTTCCTGAGTCTTGGATGTTTTCTATGTATTTAAGTATTTATTTCTCTATATAAGTATGTTTATCGTTGTCTACTACCCATAGTACAAGCCTAGAGCTTAGTTTGGGACTAGGTCAATTTGTGTGAGATTGTCCCCTGATATTTATTTATTATTTCATCGAATGTGTCGTTTCTCCAAATTTCAGTTCATCGACAACTATTTAATGTCTGTTGAAACCTTATGGGGATCAGACAACCGCTGAAATAACTAGCGAAGAGGCATTCCATCTTACTCCTCAGGGATGACAATGCATTTGAAGTCTTAGGATCTTCTCTCTCTAAATACTTTTGCTATGTCCAACAGGGTTCATAATGAAACATTTACGAATTATAATTTACACTTCCATCTTTTTAAACACATTATAAATTGCAATAAAATATTGAGTATTCAGTATTGAATATTTAGTATAGGATTGTAGTCTTGTGAATTCAAATGTCTATGGATTCCACTTTACACCAGGTTGCCTTCTCCAAACCGTAGAAAAAAATGTTTTTAGGTTATTTTTTATGCGTGAGTTAGCTTAGGTTAGACCTGTGATCACTGATCACCAAAAAATTATAACACCTGCACGTGAAAATGCCTGTCGCTGAAATTAAAATTTGGCAAAGTAAATAAGTGAAATGAGTGTCGGTGATTCAACCGTTAGTCTGACCTAGAATATTAATAAAAGATGATATTTTTAAGTTTGCAACCCAATGTAGTAGTTATAGAGATAATTACCAAGATACAATACAAACATAGACATACGATTAACAAACAAGCACAGTTCTACAAGTCACATCTATCCTCAAATCCAGAGGAAATTCAACTCTCTCCATTTATAAATAAGATTGCACATGTTAAACGGCGTGTACCTAATTAAGTTGCGTCCTTTCTAAGAAGGGCAGACCGCTTACTGGCAGTTGACCCAGTCTCCGACCCGAACCCATAGAACACAATCGGCTCAGGTGTCTAATCGGCTAGGACGACTCACGTCGACGTCGTATCACACCTGAGCTAACTACATGCTCCCTTAATCGCTTATTTACTCATTCTCCAATAGTTTTAAACTAGCCTTAAAGCCGCATATATTTTTTTATATTGTCGCGCCTATGTCTTTTGGACCCGTGTGGTTGCCGGGTTAGAATAGTGCCACTTCATGTCTTCCCGTGGATGTCGTAAGAGGCGACTAACGGCCGAACCCTATATTCCAACCGCGGACAGATAGCCTTACTTCAGATTAATATTTGACACATTTTGTATGGGCAAATTTCAAATTTCAACCCGAAGTAAGCCTTATCTATCCGAGGTTTGAATATAGGGTTCGACTATAAGGGAATAAGGGCTGGTAGTACTAGCCTGATTGTGCATTATGTGGTTATAAAATTATAAACAAGTATGTTTAGAGTTGTTGGTATTTCTGTAGCTCTGCCTACCCCACTCTGGGAATGAAGGCGTGATGTTATATGTAGGTATGTCTGTTATTTACGAGTATATTTCAAAATCCCTCAATTTTATCATTTTAGTTTCGCCATGTCAATTCAATATATTTATTAATTGTTGTCATATCATGGCACATATATTAAAGATAGGTGGTTGTTGTCTTAACTTAGTTAGGTCCATGGACACCCTGCAAGGACACCACAGTATAAACTTAAGGATAAAATACTAACATACTAACACTATTTAATAATCACACATCTAAATAAATAATAATAATTATTCTAAGTGATAAAAAATGAGATTTCAGAGACCCTCGGAACGAGCGACGGCCGACAAACTTGTAAAATAAAATCATGAAACAAAACGGGTGCTTCTTAAACACGTTGATGATTTTTATTCCAAGTATCGTCTATTTCATACAAAAGAAAAACGATGACGACTAAATAGACTACATTGATCCTTGAGGTACAGGTGACAAAAATGTTTATGCCCACCGAAAATGTAAACAACTCTAAATATAAAATGAGCTATTAATGCTTGTAGTTTTGGAGATATTTGTTACCTAGGTGCTAGACATTAATTCTCAGTCTAGATATTATAAGCGATCGTCAGATCTGAACCCGCGAGCTAAACTATGACCTTTAACCGAAGACATTTAGATTATTTTCTCGTACGAGGATTTATGTGTACTGGACAATGTTTACATTGGCATTACAGATAGCATGAGATTTAAATACCGTTTTTTAATATGATTTATGTGAAAAAAACGAAATTAACAAAATGTGTAAAGTCCTTTTCGGAGCACGCACAAGCCAAAGTTTGGCTGATTATTTGGACAAAAGCATGTTAACGAATAGTTTTACAAACATTAATTTGTCGATAACGTGTAGGGCTGTGTCCCTAAATTATAACATAGTCCGTCGATGAAACGCAATACCGCGTAACCAACAATGGCTAATGCCGCGTAACTAACAATATGTGTCAAATTTAAGTTGGGTAAGTACGACATCAATAAACACAAAGATATAAAATTTTAATGCTCTCCTGTAAAATATGAAAGGTACCCTATATGTTAATCCAAGGTATAAGCAGTTTGCATTCCAAATTTCACCAAAATCCGTCCAGTAGTTTTTGCGTGAAAGAGTGACAAACATCCATACACACAAACTTTCGCGTTTATAATATTAGTAGGATTACATGGTAGGTTAGGTTAGGTTAGACATGTCAGGCATGACTTGTCATCTATACTAATATTATAAAGAGGAAAGATTTGTTTGTTTGTTTCGAGCAGGCTCCGAAACTACTGGGCCGATTTGAAAAATTATTTTACCATTAGAAGCCGACATTATCTAGGCTACTTTTTATCAAGTGATTCAAGAGGAAGGTTTATGTATAATACTTTAACTCGAAGCGAAGCGAGGGCGGGTCGCTATGTAGAATAAATAGGTTTCTGTCAAAAAAACACTCCTGTCGCCACCTCCCGACTCCATCGTCAGGTCAGCTCTTAGATACTCGTACCATAAAATTGCTTTGTCATCGGGTTTCGATAAGTGGTCTTAATTTCAACTCATTTTTTTCCTTTTTTTATGTTAAGGAGAAGGCACACGAGCACTCAGGCCACCTGATGGTAAGTGGAATCTGAGACCCATAGACATTTGAACTCTCAAGACTATAATCCTAAAACCTCAAATGCGTTGCCAACCCTGAGGACTAAGATGGAATGCCTCTATGCTAGTAATTTCACCGGTTGTCTTATCCCCATACCGGAAGGCAAAAATGCCCCAATTAAAAGGAACTGATTTAAAATTGACTTGCACAATTTTATCTAAGCTGACAGACACATACAAACATTGCAAGTTAATAAAAAGCTTGTAAAAACAAAGTGCTTTAGCTTCTTACGAGATAAAAAATCTAAGTAAAACATTAGCAAACCCAAAAATATGTAAAGGTACTTTACTAAGAACTTAACTTTACATTAATGTTAAGTGGTAAACACGAATTAAATTGTTACCTTTATGTCGGATTTCACAAACCACTTACCAGACGATTAGAGTGATACCAGCTGTCAAAATATATGAAAACTGTTGATTAACATTTAACATCGTATGGTGAAATTGGTACTTACTGTTACAGAACGGCCCTTTAGGATAATTACCCTTTTTAGGGAAAGGTCTTTCATTAATTTACATCATACGAGTTTGTGAAAACAGTTTCTTGATTAAGTAATCCGTTTATGAAATATTAAGCTTTAAAGCGCTATTTTTTGTTAGATTCAAGTGTCCCCCCTTCAGCCAAAACTACAAATACTAAAAATCAAAAAAAAAAACTTAAATGAACGAGCATAATAACGAATTTTTAAGGAAAACTATCACGACTAAGTAGACATCATTGGTTCTTGAGGTACATGCTTTTGTCCGGTTTCTGGAGCTAATTTGCAATTACCTACTTCTGTTAAATGCGCAGGTTTCCTCGCGATGTCATTCGTTAGAGTAAGACTATCAGCAAACAGTTAACTAAACATACATTTGATCTTTTCGCATCACATACACACATAATGTTTAAACAGTTGTACTTACCATCTCCGCTCACCAACCTCAAACTCACGCACAACAGCACTAAAAACTTCATTGTTAAACTAAAATATCCCACAAATATCACAAGGAATTATTAATAATGAATTCTTGACTATTATTTCACGTGACTCATGTTACTAAAATTATTTTTTCGCTCATTTCTTGACGCGCGCCGCGAACGGAGTGCTACTTGCGAGTGTCGCGGGTCACAGTGGACGATAAGATATGCGCATGACCGCACGGTGTCGCGAACTTTGCTGATTCGCTGGAAAATCGTGAAAATATTTACACTTAGTGTTGATAGTCGTTTCCTCTACAAATTTTACCAAGTTTAAACACTACTTACTTAAGATATGGAATTATATTTTGGGGGTATTCCAAAAATCGAGATTTGGCTTTTAGAGGGCAGAAAAAGTGTATTAGGGCAATATGCGGTTTACGCCGTGATGAAACATGTAAACGACACTTCATTAATTTTGAGATACTAACTCTGTCATCTATGAGGTTGCTATGTATGTAAAATGTAATATACACCAATACCCTAGGTATAAAAGTTATCGCCAGTGCAAAAAAAATCAATGTCAGACCGTTTAAAACAGCCTTACTCGCGAAAAGCATGTTTGGTATGGCTCCCAAAATACATAACAAACTGCCAAACTATATTTTGGAAATAGAAAGCATTATTAATTTTAAAGTAAAACTCAACCAATTTTTAAATCAGAAGGCGTACTACTCGGAGAATGACAATTTGAATTGATTTTAATCTGACTTAGACATAATAGAATTATATAATTGGAATATTTTTAGATTTTTGAATTAATTTTAATTTTATAAATGTTATTCTTTTCATTTTTTTTTATTCTAGTTTTGTTATTAATTTTATGATGATTAGAATATGAATTTTAATTTAAAAGTAAGTTTTTTTTTTTGACATGCTGTTTTAGTTTTAACTAGGAATAGTATTTTATTTATTTATTTCATCAACTTATTCTATCATTACAGGTTATAGGTACCTAAAGCGACAGAAAAGGCCAACCAACCCCCTTAAATATTATAACATATTACATGTAGGGCAGCTTTTTTGAATTCACTCAGAGTGCAATTGAACAAGTCAATCATTATTGTATTTTGTAATTGGTATGCCTAATGGCAAAACATAGAGATCTAGTTTTAAACTGTACCATCTGTAACGAAACCTATGTTTACAAAATGAATAAATGAATACTTTATTTGCTGTTTGTCACTTCTTGCTTGACACTTCAACTTGGGTTAGGAAATACACACATTGCAAATGTATAAATTCAAAGACAAATACATTTATTTGAGATTTCTCCATGCAACAATAGGTAACATGCATGAAAAACACTCCTCTGGGTTGGTAACGCATTTGAGCCGGGCTTGAAGTCTACATAATTCGAATGTCTATGGGTCTCAGAGTCCACTTACCATCAGGTGGCCTGATGCTCGAGTGCCCTTGCCATAAAAAAAACCCTGCGATGGGATACATTGCAGAGTACCAATATAATGTGTGTAGGTCCAGCCCTCACTAAGAAAAATAACTGGGCAAGAGAATGTCGGACCATGCTCAGTGTAGGGTTCCGAAGCCGTTAGGTACTACAAACATAAAAAACAAGAAGTAATAACTAATTTTCAATTTTAAGTCATTTGGTGCTTAGATGATTTTAGTCGGTAAAACACTTTAACAGCCTGTATCTCAAGAACCAATGATGTCTACTACGTGATAGTTTTCCTTTAAAATTCTTTATATGCTCTTTCATTGCGGACGGACGGACGGACGGACGGACATGGCGAAACTATAAGGGTTTCACTACGCAACCCTAAAAAAGAGGTCTCGTTCCGGGAATTCTTAGAATGTTTTATAGTTTTAATAGATTAAAAGAACCAAGGTTTCCCAATCAAATGGAATTGGGATTGGGGTCGAGGTCGCTCCATAGTTAAAGGTTTGTAAACAAAACACTTAGTAAGATTTGACATTTCTTGTATGTTTGATTCAAGAAAGGTCACGGTAAATCAATTTGAAAACTGAAAAGATTCTTGAAACTAAATACCCAGGGCTGGGATTCTACACGGTAATAACGATATCGTCTTTGAAGTGTTTATATCGTCATATTGTAAACGTTTTGATAATTCTTATGTCATTTACAATAAAATGTGACATAAACGATTCTAAAACACGTCAAACGCGATATCGTTATAACGCAGTAGAAATTAGAATAGAGGCCCAGTTATTATGTGGTAGTTGTAGAAATGAGTGCCGGATCCGGGTAGCTACCAACATCTCTGTTAACCTGCCGCGAAGCAGCAGTTTTAGTGGGAGTCAGACAAGTGGTAAAAAAACTAGCGTAGAGGTAAGTACTTACTCTCATTGCTGACTCACTGGGACTCCTCATTGCGTAGAATCTACAAAAATTAACCATCTTCACTGTGGGCACTCGATGTATACCTAACGATAACGACATAAACGACAAAAAAATAGGTTTTTTTTTTTTTTTGGAAATTCTGTGTAATATTTTTGTTTGGTGGACAATAAAGTGTTTTGTATTGTATTGTATTGTATTGTTTTTTGTTTTAAGTTAAATTAAATCTAAGTTGGCATGTTCAGTGCCAAAGATGTGGCAGCCTTTCCTGGGTGAATGAATAGCAATGCTAATTACTTTGAACGAGGAAGCCTCGTTGATCACCATTTTCCTCGATCGTGTTTGGAACGCTCAGTTACTTCGTGTTTAGGGTTCCGTACGCAAAGGGTAAAAACGGGCCCCTATTACTAAAACTACGCTGTCTGTCTGTCCGTCTGTCACCAGGCTGTATCTCATGACCCGTGATAGCTAGGGGTGAATTTCAACAAGCGTCAAATTATCCTAATTTTGGTGGTATTTTTTATTTTCTTAGTAGGTAGTGTTTACAATTAAACGTTTAAGTGACGTCATTAGTCATAATAAAAACAGTGTTAAAATGGCCCTTTATTATACCAAGTGTTTTTTAAGATATAACGATTTTACTAATTATGTACCACCAAAATTGTTATTATCCACCAAAATTACTTTCCTTAGAAAAACTCACGATCAATAATAACATATCGGGCTAATTAAAATATAATCGTTAGGGAATCTTCCTTGTTATTTTTGAAAATCCAAAACGTAAGTTTCTAATATAATAAATAATGATTATTTGTTGTTTAAATAATTTTGGTGGAGACCAGAAATTTTGATAATTTTGGTGTTTCGCAAAAGCCACCAAAATTGTACCACCAAAATTATAAAATATAACATTTTTTTTTAAATTAAAAACAAATGTTTTAGTTTAGCAAAAACTTAACTCGTTACAGTTAAAAAGACACCATAAACATATTTGAAAAAACTATCACACAACAAAACTTTTTGCGAAATAATGACTAAATCTACGTTATCACGATTAATAAAGTGTATTTCATACCACCAAAATTAGATACTTATGTGCTTAGCGGGAAGACGCAGAAAGATGGTACAAATCTTTCACCGTCTATTGCTGGAGTGAAACTGAACGAACATCTGACGCTATATTTGTTTGTTTAATCATGTTTCGTTCGATCATAAAATCAATTTCAATATTCACCACCAAAATTAACTATTTCGCTTGGACAGTTTTATTTACACTGCTCCCAGTTTCCTTTTACTTGCAAATGCAATAATTGATACATTTTAAAATACCTCAACTAATAAGGAATACAGATAACTAAAACAAAAGTCTAGTTGAGGCTTAATAAGTTTGTACCACGACATATCAGTATATGCGGGAAGTACAGGACATGACACCAAAATTGATTTTGGATTGAAAATATTTTTTTACGATAAATATAATAAGTTAATAATAATTTTAACTTTGGCTCAGTATGGTACTTTGAGTAAGATTATTTATAAAATAAATAGTTTTCCAATACATGTACTTTACACCCCAATTATCACGTCCGCCGCTCAAAAAATGTGGTTGAGATAATTACCCTTAGACAGTTGAAATTTTCACAGATGATGTATTACGGTTGCCGCTATAACAAAACATACAACAAACGTGATTTTTTTGCCGTTTTTTGCTCGATCTTGTAAAGTGTTTGTAAAGATAGTGGTACGTAACCCTTCGTGTGCGAGTCCGACTCGCACTTGGCCGGTTCTTTTAAATAACAACGGCGTACAAATTGGCTGACAATATGGCTGTTGTCTGTGGGGGCGCTACAGATATTTACTATGTATTGTGGATAAGCAATTCCGTCATCACAACTTTAATTAAAAGTTGTGATGACGGAATTGCTTATCGAATCTAGAAGTTCCTGGTTGTATTCCCGGTAAGGGCCAATAGTGTGTTTGATGACCGGGAATTGTCCTTGAGTCTTGGATGTTGTCTATGTATTTAAGTATGTATTTCTATATAATACGAGTATGTTTATCGTTTGTTGTAGCTAAAGGATCATTTTCTATCACTTCCATAGTTTTTCTATTATTTCCTTTACTTTTTTCTTTCTTCTATCTCATGCTTCGTCTGTTGTCATTGTTTGGCTGTTTTGGAGGATGTATGTAAGTATGTATATATTATAAGGATGTATTTAGTAAGTATTTATTATATAGGTATGTTTATTGTTATCTAGTACCCATGGTACCTACAAGTATAGCGTTTAGTTTGGGCCAGGTCAATTTCTGTGAGATTTTTTAGATTCTATTTCGGAATCTGCTAAGTGGGCTAAAGTTACACGGTGGTCCCACTGCGCATGTGTGCGAGTGACACGATTAGATTAAGGATGCGCGGGAGTGGAGATAAATAAGTTGATCGCTCTACTTAAACTGCTTAAGTACTCATATCTTAATTCGAACACTCTAGAAGAAGATATATGACGTTAGGTTACAAGTCTTGCGACATATTGACATTGTTTTCATTATATATACGCACAATTACGTTACGTGTTACGTATCTATGTACGTAGGTATGGTAACTTGTTCCCTCGTAGACGCTAAACGGAAACAAGGTGTCGTTAGACTCGTCATAGCCTTCATTATTTTTCTGTGGTGGTAGGGCCCAGTGCAGGGTCCGTCCGAATCGCTACCACCATCTTATCTATTAATCTACCGCCTAGCAGCAGCGTTCGCATTGTTGTGTTCCGGTGTGGGGATAAGACAACCGGTGAAATTACTATTACGGCTTTCCATCTTAGTCCTCAGGGTTGGCAACGCATTTGATGTCTTAGGATTGCACTCTTAAGATTGATTAGTCTTGAGAATTCGAATGTCTATGAGTCTCAGATTTCACTTACCATGAGGGGGCCTGAGTGCTAATGTGCATTAATTTCAAATTGTATGATGGTTTTAACGTCATATCTCCGCACCGGAACACAACATTGCGAATACTGACGGACGAGGGAATACAAATGAAACGTTACTATATTCTTATTATATTTGAATTGATATTATAGATAGGTACTTATAAATAATACATGGGCCTCTACTCTACAAGATAAACACTGCCTTTGATATGTTATGGTATTGTTTTTTTAGACGACACGTTAGCCTTGTTTGAGTGACCCTGCCTCTGAAGCCAGCGGTCCTGGATTCAAATCCCGGTAAGGGCAGATATTTGTGTGATGAGCGCGAATATTTGTTCCTGAGTCTTGGATGTTTTCTATGTAAGTATCTAAGTATGTATTTCTCTATATAATACGAGTATGTTTATCGTTTGTTGTAGCTAAAGGATCATTTTCTATCACTTCAGTAGTTTTCCTATTATTTCCTTTACTTTTTTCTTTCTTCTATCTCATGCTTCGTCTGCTGTCACTGTTTGGCTGTTTTGAAGGATGTATGTATGTATATATTATATAGATGTATTTAGTATGTATTTATTAAATTATTTACTTTATGTATTTATATTTAGTCTGTATATAAATAGTTTTAATTTCAAAATTGAAATAATTTAATTGTTTCTTGTAGTTATTTCTAAATGAATTAGTTTTCACCGCCTACCATGAATTTGTGTCCTCAGTTATTTCTCTTACAAGGTTGTCTGGAAGAGAGCCCTATTTAGCGGTAAGACCGCCTGTTGTATACCTATGATTTAAATGTACTGTTCCGTGTTCTGTTTTAATTTTTGGTGTTCAATAAAGAGTAGGCCTATTTGTATTGTTGTCCTAAGCCTAGAACTTAGTTTGGAAGTAGGTCAATTTGTGTGAGAAAGACCCTTAATATTTATTTATTTTAGCTCGCCCGCCGTTAATGTCAAGGTCAGGCTATATATCGTAACGTTGGCAATACGATAACATGTCAGAGGCAGATTTTCCCGAGAGGAATAGAGACCCTGTTATGCTGAGTTATTTGAAGTCATATTCTTGGAACTCGCTATCGTGAAATTAGGCAGTCGGTCGCAGGGTCAAGTTCACGCGATAACTCAACACACTTGGGACGGCGGGCTATAATTATGATATTCAAGCACCAATTAGAGAATAGCCTTTCTTCACCTAATTTTATCCATTCTGACTAAATAATAATAATAATAATAATAATAATAATAATAAATGTTTTTATTCAGATAACTAGATCCATGTGTTAGTACATAAAATTCAAATCTTACATCTAAGTTAGGCAGAACAATAATAGAAAAATACATTTTAAACAATAATAATATTACTACTTAACCTACATATATCAACGGTTTCTTGTCAACCAGGTATTGGTTAATATCTGGTTGAAGTGTTTGAGGATGGGAGAATCATATTTGTCCTCAAACACGTTTGTAAGGGAGTTAGGCCTGCCGCGCGTCCTGTGCAGCAGCGAAGCGGTCTTTTTACGCACGATGGCGTGGAAGCCGTCGATGCGCGCCTCCGCAAACATTAGTGACGCGCTGCAGAAGCGGGGCAGGCCCAACAACGCCCTGAAACCGTTGTTATATTGGACGCGCACGGCGCTCAGCGATTTTTGAGTATAGTTGACCCATAGGCTGCTCGTGTAAAAGCTCTGGCAATACGCTTTAAAAAGTGTAATTTTGACTACATCAGAACACCGAGCAAACCGCCGGGTCAGCATGTTACACCTCACCGCGAGCGCCCTGCGCTCCCTATCGATATCCATTTGATCCTTAAGGTCGTCGGTAACAAAGTGCCCTAGGTACTTGAAATGGTATACTCTGCTCAATTGTGACCCATATAACGTTACTGCAGGTACACTTTCGGGTTCTTTACCGGCGGCCTTAAAGATCAAAAGAACACTTTTTTTCACATTATACAGTAATCCATGACTAGCTGCATAGGACTCGCATATCTTAATAAGAGCTCTAAGCGCCCTAACCGTCGGACTCAGCAGCACCATATCATCCGCGTAGCTGATGTTGTTGGCACAAACACCATCCAAACGACATCCGGTACGAAAACTGCTAAGCTCGACGATCAGGTCGTCGACGTACAGATTGAATAGCTTAGGTGAAGTCAAACCCCCCTGCCTCACTCCGCATTCCAATCTGTACGGATCGGACAGTGCTCTAGCCCACCGAACTCTGTTGGTCTGATTTGCGTACCAGTACTGGAAAATGCCTATAAGCTCAACCGGAACGTTTCTGCCTTTCAGTTTCTTCCAAAGCTCATCGTATGAAACTAAATCGAAGGCCTTGGAGAGGTCTAAGAAACTCGCGTAGATTGGTGTGCGACGATCAGTATAAAATCCTACTGTATTTTTGAGGCAAAATATAGCACTTTCGGTTGAAAGGCCAGGGCGGAAACCAAATTGGCCATCGTGAAAAAACAGGTATTCGTCAAGTTGAGCGTTAAGCAAGCTATCCAGTACCTTCGCTAGCACCGTTGCTAAAGAAATAGGCCTATAGTTAGCTTTGTCTGAGATGTCCCCGGTTTTGTTTTTTACAATTGGAACTACGACTGTATTCATCAATGCATCAGGTAAGTATGAATGACTCAGACAAAGCGTATAGAACATAGAGAGAACTTCTGACAGGTGCTGCCCCGCATATTTTAAATGTTCGATGCTGAGACTATCGTGGCCTGGTGATTTTCCTCTGGCCATATCCTTAATTGTAGCAACTACTTGCTTGGCCGAAAAACAAATCAGCCGACTGTCACTACTAGTCTCAACATCGATCACTGACTGCGAAGGGCCTAAAGGAGATTTAACCGCGAAATACTCTTTAAAAGTTTCTGCGATATCACTATGCACACTCATGCCCCCAACGTTTGTGGGCAAGCCAGGCCTCAAGTTAAGCTTATTTGTGGACTTCCAGAACTTAGAAAAGTTTTTTGTTTCGCACTGCGATGCTATCATGTCCATCTTAATCTGCTCCTCATGTTTCAAACACCATTTTAACTTACTTTTAAATATTTTACGTGACTCGCACATATCTATATAAACAGGGCCCTCGTTGGGCTTATTACATAAGAGCCACGCTTCATATTTAAGCCTGGCCTGCTCATGAGCACCGCGAACATGTTTATTCCAGCCACACACAGGCCTAGTCCTTTTTGGTGATTTTTTAACATACGACTCCTTCGCAGCGTCAGTTAACACACACACAATATCATTAAACATTTTATTTAATATGTTTTTATGCTCTTCAATATGACATAATTTATGACAACATACAGAGAACTCTTGTGGGAAATCAATATATTTCAGCTTGCTATTACAAATACTATGATATTTATCAATTTGATCAGTATTTCGTTCTCCCCAGATTATTTCGTTACATTCACTTACTTCTTGTTGAATTTTTGACATTACAACACTAAAACTACATTCTATAATTAAGGGTAAGTGGTCCGAAAAATAAACATTAGAGTCTACATAAATATTAGTAACACTATGCCAAGCGCTTTGTGTAACTACACAGTGGTCCAACCACCTCCTGCTACCATGTGCATCGCTCACAAATGTACATATAGTGATCCGACGTTACACCCAATCGTTCAAAATCAGCACATAGCCACTTTTGCTCAGAACAGAAATCAAGTAATTCAGTGCAAAACAATTCACCTGGATGAGCATTGAAGTCCCCTAAGATATACACTGCTTCCACTTCACCACTTTCCACTATAGCATTTATATCAGATAAGCATTCCGTGAATATTGGCAGATTATCCAACGAGTTTGTAGGCATATAAACGCTAAACACTAAAATAGACTTGTTATCGCAGGTCACTTTTATAGCCGTAATACGACTGTTATTGCATTCAATTACCGAGACGGACTGGAATATCCCTTTTCGCCACAGGATGGCTACACCACCGTAGGGTCTTCCTCGTATCACTCCCGTAGAGATATCAATAGCCGATTTTCCTGTGTACTCAAAGTCCTTGTGTATTGTTCCCAGGAAAGGAATATCATACGGGAACAACCAATGTTCCTGCAAGGTTATTATATCGGCTGTTTGACACAAAGCACGTACATTCTCACATGAAGACTTAATAGACTTGCAGTTAAAACTAACCATTTTAATATTTTGATTAATGCTTGAACTGGCCATTATCGCGGATCTGTATTGTTTTGCTATCCTCACGGGCAGTGTTACCTCCGTCCTTTTCACTTACAATTCGCCTCACAAAACGTCTAAAACTTATTCCGTTGGGCCAAAACGAATCATTTAAAAATATATCCATCATGCTTTTAGACACGTATAATTTGTACGAATCATAACTTCGTTCAGTACGCATATTAATTTTAAACAGTGTGATTTTTTCGCCTGTTTTGTCTCTGATAAAATCGGCAATATCTTCTTGTGTCGTATCCTTACATACGTTAGATATATATAAGGGAATTTTTATTTCCACGGATCTAAATTTGCACTTAGGGTCTGACTCACCTTTGCCCATCTTACCCACAAAATTTCTCTTTTGCTTTTTCTTATAATTTACAAGTTTAAATTGCTCATTTTTTTCTACTGGTTTCGATTCCGAATTTGAAGCCGGTATGTTTTGCGAGCGCTTGACCGCCGAGCTAAACAAAGAACTCGATTGATTCTCACTTAGGTTACATTCAGTGACTTTATTGTTCGTAGTAGTAGCAGCTGCCGCTGGAGCGCACAAAGCAGGAACCGGTTCTTTATCTATTGCGGGGCTCATCTGTCTGTTTGCCTTAAGATCGCATTCCTTATCTGCAGTTTCTAAACCTGTTGACGGGCTCGTGCAATTTTCGACTAAAGATTGACCATCATTGTATAGGAGTTTGACCAAGTGCTGCCAAGAAAGAACATACTGCGTTACGTTCCTTAAGCTATTAATACTACAGTGTACACTAAAGCACTTCAAGAGGAGATGAGGATTCATTACCAACTACCAACTAGACCAGGATGCCAATTTTTGACATCAAAACGCCTTTATCATAGCAAATTCAGAAGGTGGAACCGCTCGTGGATGAAATCGATGCACAAATTGATTTTTAAGTTAGTCATTTTTCGTCAGTGAGCTTCAATAATTGCTTCCCAGCGCGTCGTCGAATCACTTGCCTTCTAATCTTCCAATTAGCGGTGCTTCATTTTGAACACCAGTTACCTACAATAAAACTACAGTTTAAATCGAAGTTAATTAAAAAAGGGACCACCTTCAAAACCTCTTCGGAGGCCTGGTTCCGGCGGCTTCATCAGCTAGCTCCCAAATGGATGAACCGTTCAGGAGGCGAAGAACTTAAAACCTACTACAAACTTCACTTCACTTCACTTTTTAGAATAAGAATTTGAATGGTTTATTTGGACACAAATTTACATAAAATGACATATGGCAGTTTGTATTAAACAGTGGCCCCGTGTGGTTGCCGGGTTAGAATAGTGCCACTCCATGTCTTCCCGTGGATGTCGTGAGAGGCGACTAAGGGAATAAGGGCTTGTAGTACTGTTAGGCGATGGGCTTGCAACCTGACACTAATACACTAGTAAATATCTTAGCCTACTTGTGCAAATTGTGGTTACAGAATTATCAACACGTCTTTGTAGAGTTGTTGGTATTTCTGGTAGCTCTGCCTACCCCACTTTGGGGATGAAGGCGTGATGTTATGTAATGTAATGTACCTAAACAGTGAAAAATTGGAATATAAAACAGTAGAAACAATAACTTACATCTAATTATTTACAATGGTGTCCAAAATGGTCTCTACTCAGCTTGTGTCACAAGGGTAATAATGTGACGCTGGTTTTCAGTAGGGCCTGACGAGATGAGTGTGTTTGTGTGTGTTTGTTTGTTGTGTGTGTGTGTGTGTGTGTGTGTGTGTGTGTGTGCGTGTGCGTGCCTGCAAGTATGTTTCTGATTGAGCTAAGATTTAGATATACGAAGGAACAGTGGTATTTTACGCTATAATAGTCCAGTTAGAGGGAAAGCAAGATAGGGCAGACGAGTCCTATGCACATTTTTTTTGGAAAATGAGGAGCATTTTCACCTTATTGCTTTGTAATAACTGAAAAAAAAACCGTACTTATACAGAACAGAACAAACCTGAACCTTCAAGCTGCTTTGCACCTTACTATATGATGAGGCTAACGTTCGAAACGGTAATTGTTACTGGGCCAAAAACAGTTGAAGCTTGCGGCCAATTGATACTGTCTTGACAGTAAGTTGAAATGGTACAGTTACATACATACATACATAACATCACGCCTTCATTCCCAGAGTGGGGTTGGCAGAGCTACAGAATACCAACAACTCTAAAAAGACTTGTTGATAATTCTGTAACCACATTTTGCACAATCAGGACAAGAAGTTTACTAGTGTATTAGTGTCAGGTTGCAAGCCCATCGCCTAACAATACTACAAGCCCTTATTCCCTTAGTCACCTCTTACGACATCCACGGGAAGACATGGAGTGGCACCATTCTAACCCGGCAACCACACGGGCAAATGGTAATGGTACAGTTAGCATCACATATATCGTATTAGCTACAGCGGCCACAGTATAATATGCAAGATATGGTTTTGCTGTTACAATATGTTTGATGCTGACGTAAAGCGTTGTAAATATTGTAGATTATTCAATTATTAATGTACAATCAGAAAACATGAATGTTTTTTTCTTTTACCGTTTTTCAAGCACTTAAGAGGCGGTAAACTAAATTTTTGGGGGTTTGGCTTCTTTTCGTGATTTTACAGGCTAATGTACTGCTTTTCTACCGGGTGTGGCCTGTAATAGGAGCAATAAATTGAGGGATCGTTTCCACACCACAAACGTGACCACATTTATTCTACAACTTTTGAAAATAACTTATTGTTAACCAAATATTAATGAATTTAGACTTTCCAAGCAGGCAATGTATTGCGAAAACTACGAAATTTGTAGGCTGACAGTTAGATGTCAACTAGACTATTGGATGGAGTACTTACATTAAAAATGCTATTTAGTTTGTTCGAAAAAATCCCAAATAATAAATTACATATTTTGTAAAAGTTGTAGAACAAATGTTGCTACGTTTATAGAGTAGAAACGATCCTTCAATTTATTGCTCCTATTACAGGCAACACCCGGTATAAGTCCTAATGCACATCATGAAATATCATTTCAGTTATTATCGAATAAATGAGTTACGAATAAATGAGCTACTTTTTTATTTTTTGTCGAGTATTATAAAGCGAGATTTAGGTTGTTTTAAAACATTATATACTGTTTTTTTTTATTCTTTGAATGTTTTTTTTAAGGTAATGGATTGATTTTGAACTTAACTGTTGTTTTAATTTTATGAACGAGAGTGTTAAGTAGCCGAAATCAAAAACAATTTCTTGTCCATTTTCTATAAAATTTTACTTAGTTGATTATATTTTTACACAAAAAAATATAATTATAAAGGTGGTAAAAAGTTATGGATACATTTTTTAGACGTCTTTTAAACATCTTACAGCAAAATTCACAAAACAGTCGCCGGTTTCAGGTCGATTAATCAAAATAAAGTAAAGAAAAAAAACAAAAAAGTAGCTCATACGAGTACATTTGTTGAAATTTGAAATCATCTTTCGTGTTGCGCATTAAAATTTCTAGAAATAAAGTATTTCAACGTCTGTAAAATCACGTAAATCAGCGAATGCGGCCAAATTTCGTGTACAGCATCTTCTCTGTTTGTGATCAGTTACTGGAGTGTTTTTAGGGTTCCGTAGCCAAATAGCAAAAAACGGAACCCTTATAGATTCGTCATGTCTGTCTGTCTGTCCGTCCGTATGTCAAAGTCACTTTTTTCCGAAACTATAAGAACTAAACTGTTGAAACTAGGTAAGTAGATGTATTCTGTGAACCGCATTAAGATTTTCACACAAAAATAGAAAAAAAAACATAAATTTTAGGGGTTCCCCATACTTAGAACTGAAACTCAATTTTTTTTTATTAAACCCATACGTGTGGGGTATCTATGGATAGGTCTTCAAAAATGATATTGAGGTTACTAACATCATTTTTTCTAAACTGAACAGTTTGCGCGAGAGACACTTCCAAAGTGTTGAAATGTGTCCCCCCCCTGTAACTTCTAAAATAAGAGAATGATAGAACTAAAAAAAATATATGATGTACATTACCATGCAAACTTCCACCGAAAATTGGTTTGAACGAGATCTAGTAAGTAGTTTTTTTTTAATACGTCATAAAAACATTGATCAAAGCTACAACGAACCTTTATATTTTGTTACTTGCTGCTACGGAACCCTTCATGGGCGAGTCCGACTCGCACTTGGCCGCTTTTTTTTTTCTCTACTGTACGAGTATGTAGTACGAAATTATTATTTTCAGTTCAAAAGTGCATCTCATTGTTTTGTAGTCGACTGTACCCAAAAGAGCCTGGGTATCTGTTTAAAAGATGAGATATCTTCAGTGTAGACTTGAGAACCTGCTTTCAACAATACTTATTACAATGTCAACCAAAACAAGAAACGAAGGCGCTTGTGGTGACGAATTCATGAATCACCATTTTTTTATTGACGTCACTTATTGACACAGCCTCTTTGGAGTTCCCGCCTTCAAGGTTTGCCGGAATGCATCGTACAAAGGACTCAAGGTTGGAATAAATATATTGACCTGATTCCCGACTTTCAAGATATATCTCGTCATATTTGTCATACTTATCATAAGTAAGCCAAACTTTAAAATCCGGGCAAGAGCATGTCGGATCTTGCTCAGTGCCGTTAAGTACTACAAACATAAAAATCAACAACTTTAGTAATTACTAAGTAATTTTCTATTTAAAGTCAATTGGTGCCGTCTTAGATGATTTTAGTAGATATAAACACATTAATCGCCTGTATCTCAAGAACCAATGATGTCTACTTAGTCGTGATAGTTATTTCCTTTTAAATTCGTATATGCTTTTTCATTATTTTATTTCTGATTTTTAGCATTTGTAGTTTTTGCTGCAGGGGGGCGGGGGGACGACACTTGGGTTTAACAAAAATTAGCGCTTTAAAGCTTAATATTTCATAAACGGACTACTAAATCGAAAAACTGTTTGTACAAACCCAACATATTTTTACCTATCCAACGACACCCCACAGTCCGCACACTATAGGGTAGGCGAGAAAAAAAAATACATCCCTACGTTACGTGTAGGGGAGGAACCCTAAATTATAATTTTTTACATATTATTGTGCCACTTTGTTGGCATGACTAATATTATTATGCATATTCATGCCAAATTACAGCTTTCTAGCAGCAAGACTCTCTGCGCTAGGCTGCGGACGGACGGACGGACATGGCGAAACTATAAGGGTTCCTAGTTTTACTACGGAACCCTAAAAACGTCTGATAAATGAGCATATTGGATAAGTAAATTAAAGATCTATATATTAAATATGTATCGCAGAGTTTTAAATAATGAATGACTACAAAAGTCAGAGAGGCTTATGAGTAGTCAGTGAGTTCGGAATAAAGGCTACTTTGAAGGTAGGTTTAGAGTGTCAAAAGTTAAACATGAAGTAAGGGTTTCATTTCCAATCTTTCCACATATCACTTAAGTATTCATTTTCAACCAGTTTGTTTGTTTTTATGTTTATGCTTCCTTTTCTAATGTTAATGCTAAAAAAAATGACTTGTAACGAATGTTATCAATACATATTTTTTATGTAACTTATTATACCTACTTTGATTTGATATGTAATGTTTACTGTTTTACTTCGAGAAATAAATAGCATTCATTCATCCATTTGTAAGAGACGTCTTACTAACTTAGAGCTGGCAATAAAAGTATTAAACCACCTCGAATAAAGTCTAAGCAGAACGATGGTGTTCTATAAAACGGCGTTTGCAACTCGGTAGACCTTACATTTTATTGATCTACTAAATGTCAGCAGGAAATGTCGAGGAGACCGCGGAAATGGGAAGCGTTACGTCATATCTTTGTTTTGGCATGCGGAGCAGGGATCGTTACCGGTATTCTGACTACCGGTTTTAAATGAGGTATTACCGGTTATAATTGACTTTCACTATTTATACCGCTAAAGCTCTGATTAGCGGTATAATGAATACCGGTATTCAAGTTTATTATCGGTTTAGACAATTGACAACAATACCCCTTTTTGATACTTTAACCCTAAAAACCATAACCAGTAATACCTGTCAGTGTCAATATTCTCGTTTATTTTTATATGTAAATGTTTTCTGTGCTCTTACAAAAAAATTGGACTCGCCTTAGACAAGTCTGAAATTACAGTTCATTAAAGTCTAATTGACATCTCACTTATCAGGTACAATGAATAGCGGTATTGAATACAGGTATTTAATACTGTTAATAGTGAATACATAGCGATAAAAACAAAAGCGGAATGACAACAATACCTCTAATTCGAATATAGGTATTATTTTTTAGCGGTAATAATTTGTCAATGTAAATACAGGTGTTAAATAAAACCGGTTTTACAATCCCTGATGCGGAGGGCAAGTGAGCGCACAGGCGTTATGGTACTTGACATCTTTGACTCATGTACTTGTTATATCTTTTTTAGGGTTCAGTAGCAAAACTAGGAACGGAATGTCCGTCCGTCCGTCCGTCCGTCCGTCCGCAGCCTAGCGCAGAGACTATTAGTACTAAAAAGCTAAATTTGGCAAGAATATGCATATTAGTCACGCCAACAAAGTGGTACAATAAAATGTCAAAAATGTTTTTTTTTAGGGTACCTCTCCTACACGTAACGTGGGGGTGTTTTTTTTTCCGTCCATCCTATAGTGTGGGGTGCCGTTGTGATTAAAGTGTTTCCAACTAAAATCATCTAAGACGCACCAAATGGCTTTAAATAGAAAATTTGTTTTTACTTGTTGATTTTTGAGTTTGTAATACTTAACGGCTTCGGAATCCGACATGGTCCGACATGCTCTTGCCCGGCTTTTTTGTTATTGTATGATTGAACAAGCTTTTTCCGGCGACTCTAACCATGTTGGATTCCAAGCTATAAACTATCTATTATGTATCTAATAAGGACAAAGTGTAGCAAAGCATTTGACGACACTTTGGCCTAGTTGGGAGTGACCCTGCCTCCGAAGCCGGCGGTCCTCGGTTCAAATCCCGGTAAGGGCTGATATTTGTGTGATGAGCACGAGTATTTATTTCTCTATATAAGTAAGTTTATCGTTGTCTAGCACCCATAGTATCAGACTAGAGCTCAGTTTGGGAGTAGGTCAATTGGTGTGACACTGTCCTGTGAACTGTTGACGGCAAGACGACGGAAGGTACCTGCTGGAACAAACGCAGTCATAATTTTGTTTTTTTGTTTATTTATAAAAGTGTGAATTTTATTAGATGTATATTGTATTGTAACCTTTTTTCAACACTTTTTTTTGCACCGTCTACTAATATACGTTAACGAATTAAGCCCGCCATTTCTCCTTTATTGTTTTGCGCAAATAAGTTTAAATAACATACATACATACATAACATCACGCCTTCATTCCCAGAGTGGGGTAGACAGAGCTACAGAAATACCAACAACTCTAAAAAAACTTGTTGATAATTCTGTTGCCACATTTTGCACAAACAGACTAAGATGTTTACTAGTTTACTAGTGGCAAGTTGCAAGCCCATCGCCTAGTACTGTACTAACGCCTTTATTCCCGTAGTCGCCTCTTACGACATCCACGGGAAGACATGGAGTGGCACTATTCTAACCCGGCAACCACACGGACAAATAAATAACTAATGTTGTGTTGTGCATTGAAATAAACGCCTATTGGAATTTGGGATACATTGGGAAATCATTTCATTTTCTTGTCCAAGAGAATAAAATAAACAAACATCATTTACTTCTTACAACTACGTCACATTCATTTCCTGACACTCCTGTTCACTTTCCCGTAAATCTCCGGGAAGGCCTCCTTGCAGTAAGGCAGGGAGTCCCGCACGCGGTCGTAGAGGGTGTGGTCAAACATCCTCCGGAACTCCTCCCTGGTGGTGTACGTGTCCGCGTACAGCATCTGGAAGCCTTTCTCCTGGGTGACGAAGTCCTCGACGCTCCGGGTAGCTGATACCTGAGAAAAATTGAAATTGTGCTTTTTTAGACAGCGGACACTGTTTAAGATAGGGTAAGATAAAGATAGATGATAGATAGATAGATAAAACGTTTATTTGCGTACTACAAATCACACACACAATTGACAAAGGTAATTAAAAACAACACAATTACATTAAAAATACACAAAAAAGTTGCCAGAAGAATGTGTGCGTTGCAGCAGTGCAAAAAGGAAATGGCTCCTCGTATAGCTTTGCTCATGATGAGCAAAACGCTGATATTCTGCCACAACCCCGAGGAACGACAGAGCTACAACAAGCAAACTCATAGGCAAAAAGAACAAGATAATAATATTTCAAACAAAAACATACTGTCATGCATTGGCGTGTTTGTGCGTGCATTTACGTGTGATACGTGTAAGTGTGCGTGTGTGTTAGTTTGCAATATTGTGCAAGTGTTCTATGTCCGGTAAGTTTCACAATCCTTCAGGACCACTAAACAGCAAAAATAAAGCTTTGAGCATGACTATGATATTCACAAGTATTTGTTTCTGAGTCTTGGATCTTTCTTTTGAAGTTAAGGATTTATAAGCGAAAGAGACTTGTCAGGATCGTAGCAGGTTGAAAGTAGTGCTGCCTAATCCTTTGAGAAACAGGCGTGATTTAATGTAATATGTATTTATTTTTCTATATCAGTATTTATACGAAAATATCGTAATATCGTTGTCTAGTACCCATAGTACAAGCCTAGAGCATAGTTTGGGACGAGGTCAATTTGTGTGAGATTGTCCCCTGATATTATATACAAACATTAAATCACGCCTCTTTCCCTGCTACGGTCCTGACAAATCTCTTTCGCTTTTTCCTCATTAATACAAGCACGTCGGTTTCGGGTACTTAAGATTCGGCCCTTTTCCAGTATTTCTCCGATTTGATTAAAAAAAGTACGCCTGCGGCGGCCCCTTCCAGTCCTTGCACTCACTTTCGCACTGTAAATCTTCTTTCATCTATCCTTTTCCGTGATACATATATATATCGATTTATTTATTTAGATATTAGGAACTGCAACGGTAAAAAGGACGAGTAAGTATGACTACTCACAGTCTCAAAGCCTGGCGCCTTGGGCACGCCGTAGACGCCGATGTCGACGAACATCTGGCCGCCAGCGCGCACGCGCAGCACGCCGGGCTGGTCGGGCACCTGGAACGGGCACAGCCAGATCGGGTACACCTGGGAAAAGCAGCCAAATAAGTCCCATATTGAGTCAAATAAAACACGATGACAAAAGCTAACATAAATACTGATTAAGGAATTAGCGCGTTTAAAAAAAAAAAAAACACATAGTTAAGGGCTTTAATTAAAACAAAACTTAATTGATGCTTTTGTGTAACGAAAGTTACCCATATTGTTGGTATGACTAGCTTTCGTAACTAACTATTCGAACAAGATTTTGTTTTCATTAAAACTATGTAAAAAAATGTAATCGATCCATAAAAGTACGCATTTTATTCTCTTACTGGTGACGACAATCTCTATCACGCCTATCATATCAAGTTAGATCTAAGTAGATAAGTAACTTAACTTAGTACTTAAGTTAGTTTGTATAAGTAAGTATAACACAAATGGTTTAACTTGTGATCGCACTGGTCGCCAACAAACTGCCCCCAGTTTGGCGATTGTTTTTGTATACCTTCCACATAAGTTGTTTTTTGAAATGAATAAATAAATAAATACGAATGCCCAGACACTCTTGAACGAAATCACTGCGTGACTTAGGGCAGTTTTAATAGAGTAAGCTTGACTGAGATGCCCATCTCAAGATGCCTCAAAAAGTACAGTTGTGTATGGCTTGATGTTTAGTTTGACGCATTTTGATACTGGTGCCCAAGATGAGTTACTTTTCATTATAATTACTAATTTTCAGTAATTTTTAAAAATTTACGCCTTTGTCGCTCCATATCCCTTTCTAAGTAGCCTGTAAGTCTGCTCAAGTAAGAAAATACATTATGTTAACCGCTCCGATTTTCATGACTGTTAACGCCATCTAGCAGGCAGCGAGGAAATAACCGCGGCAGGGCGGCAATCATTCTTGCGCCAAAACGGACAGAAATATTTTTCGTCTACACTAAATAATTCCAAATTCTCGCACTTATGTATTTTGTCAAAAATAGCAAAAACGCACTAAATAAAAACCTTGAGCGGTGTGGCGTCACCAGGGTACATCGACGACAAGTTGGTAAATAAACAACTAAGAACACAGTCTGCGGGTCCTAGGGTCAAATCTATCATATAAAAAAAGCGGCCAAATGCGAGTCGGACTCGCCCATGAAGGGTTCCGTAGCAGCAAGTAACATAATATAAAAGTTCGTTGTAGCTTTGATCAATGTTTTTATGACGTATTAAAAAAAAACTACTTACTAGATCTCGTTCAAACCAATTTTCGGTGGAAGTTTGCATGGTAATGTACATCATATATTTTTTTTAGTTCTATCATTCTCTTATTTTAGAAGTTACATGGGGGGGACACACATTTCAACACTTTGGAAGTGTCTCTCGCGCAAACTGTTCAGTTTAGAAAAAAATGATTTTAGTAACCTCAATATCATTTTTGAAGACCTATCCATAGATACCCCACACGTATGGGATTGATGAAAAAAAAAATTTGAGTTTCAGTTCTAAGTATGGGGAACCCCCAAAATTTATGTTTTTTTTTCTATTTTTGTGTGAAAATCTTAATGCGGTTCACAGAATACATCTACTTACCAAGTTTCAACAGTGTAGTTCTTATAGTTTCGGAAAAAAGTGACTGTGACATACGGACGGACAGACAGACAGACATGACGAATCTATAAGGGTTCGATTTGGCTACGGACGGAACCCTAAAAATGAATCGCAAAATGTGTTGGTAAGTGCATAACTCAACAACGCCTGGACAAATTTTACCATTTTTTTTTTTAATCTTCGCTGAAGTCCAAGGATGGTTTTTACGGCGAGAAAAATTCGCTAGTATAAAATCAGAACAACGTACCCTAAACTTGTCATGGAACAGGTCAATAGCCCTGGTCAGGCTCTGGATGGGCACCAGCATGTCCTGGATGACGTGGGCGCGCTCGTACAGCTTCCCCACGGCTTCGGGCTGCGTCAGCTTCAGCAGGGACACCTCGGGGGGCATCAGCCAGCCGAACAGCAGCCGGAAGATCGGGTTGTTGCCGAAGGTTATTATATCCTGGAAAGTATGTTGAATAGTGGTGGTAGGACCCTATGCAGAGCCCGTCCGGATCGCTACCACCATCTTATCCATTAACCACCCGCCAAGCAACAGTGTTCGCATTGTTGTGTTCCGGTGTGGGGATAAGACAACTAAATTTACTAGCATAGAGGCATTCCATCTTGGTCCTCAGGGTTGGCAACGCATTTGAGGTGTTAGGATTATAGTCTTGAGAATTCAAGTGTCTATGGGTCTCAGATTCCACTTACCATCAGGTGGCTTGAGTGCTCGGGTGCCTTCTTCTTTAATAAAAAAATAATACAGTGTAAGGTGCAGAAACGAGTAGGGATGAAACTAGATGCATTTCAACGACAAAATAAAGAATAGAAAAAAATGGTGTATTTATTTAAGATTAAAAAAAATAGTTGATTGCTGTCAACCCTATCGGAACAAAATGAAATACCTCGCCCCATATGAGGTCTATTGATCAAAAATGCATATAGCCCTGTGTCAATCAAATAAAAAAAAACGGATAAATACATTAAACAAAAAAAAAACAAAAGCGAACATTGTGAATTGTTTAATCTTAGAGAGAAATTACGCTTTTTTTATTGGTTAAATTGCATCTATTTTCATCCCTATTGATGGTGAAATTACGCATTTGAAGTCTCAGGATTGCAGTCTAAAGATTGTAATCTTGTGACATAATGATGGGTGCAGGTCACAGCTTTCCTGTTCCAGTGTCCCATCTGCTCGATCGCCTTTAATCTTACTATTATTATAAATACGAAAGTTTAGATGGATGTTTGTTACTCAATCACATCAAACGGCTGAACTGATCTGGATGAAATTTGGCACAGAGCTTTATTATAGTATGGAACAGGATATCGGCTACTTTTTATCTAGAAAAATTTGTCGGTTTTTGAGAGAATAGCGATAAACGATTAGTAGCTATACCTAAGGAACCCACCTGCAGCTCCCAGAACAAGCTCCTGGTGTGCCGGTGGTAGTAGTCCCGAAGCGGGATGTACTCCACGACGGGCCTGCTGCCGCCCAGGTGCCGCTCTACCTGCTTGAAGAACCACTCTGCGTACCACCGCCCGATGGGGTTGTACTGGAACAACGGGAAACACATTTACATACATTAAAAAATAATCCCACAAATATATTATATGCCTATAAGTTTGTGTTTGTGTTTTTTTATGTTAAGGAGAAGGCACACGAGCACTCAGGCCACCTGATGGTAAGTGGAATCTGAGACCCATAGACATTTGAATTCTCAAGACTATAATCCAAAGACCTCAAATGCGTTGCCAACCCTGAGGACTAAGATGGAATGCCTCTATGCTAGTAATTTCACCGGTTGTCTTATCCCCACACCGGTGTGTGTGTGTTAGATTATTCTTTCACGCTGCAAATCAGGATGGAATTGGATGAAATTTGGAATAGAGATAGTTTAGCCTGGATGAACACATAGGCTACTTTTATGGCTGAGATACGCGTCATACTCGTGAACGGGTGCTATTTGTGGGCTCCGGTCTGAGCCCCTAGCCAAGATGCATTCGCTAACTAGCGATTCGATTCGTTTGGTTTTAAACCAATCGCATCACTGGTAGACCACGTGATTTTTCGAATGACGCGACCAGTGACGCGATTGGTTTAAAAACAAAACGAATCGAATCGCTAGTTAGCGAACGCATCTTGGATAGGGCCTCTGTTCACGTTTGCAACAACATTTTTTTTCATATTGTATAGATAAGCTTTCTAGTTGGTCCCATTTCCAGCATGTCAAGACTGATGATGGGATCTTGGAGAAATCGAGGAAGCTCCTCAAGTATTATAGGAATAAATTTACGTGGACAACATAACAGTATTATTATGATCACTAAACGGTAGGAAATAAAATAAAATGTTTCAAAAACTAAAAACCGTCTCCAAAAAGCAAGAAATTAAAATATTTTAAAATTATAAGTAATAGGCCAGTCCAACTGAAGTCGGCGTCCCACTATAATTTTAACCAAAAGCCGAATTCAGTTGGGTTGACCCATTAGCAATCATTTTAGAAGAGGTTATTTCTTGCTTTATGAAGACGGTGTTTATTGTGCAGTGAACTTTACCTTGCCGTCGCTCCCAATCTCATCCACCCCGTCCCCCAGCATGACCACCCCCTGTTCCTTGGTGAAGAGCAGCGCCTCGACGAACTGGTGAGGGTCCTCGGCCAGGGACTGCTGGAACCGCTCCGCCAGCCCCGACAGGCTGGAGTACGGGTGGTACTCTAGACGGACGTACCTGGAACCAAGAACGTAATCAATTGAAGACCAGTATGTTCACCGATTTCTCCGTCAATTGTGGACCAATTCGAAAATTATTTTTTGATTGATAGGGTACACTCCCGAGGTGGTCCCATTGTGACCAAGTCGGCATCTGATGAGAGACAGGCGCAGAGTTGATGGAACTCTTCAATGGTACCTATTTCAAGGCTGGCGATAAGATTTCTCGATTAAGATAGTTGAGCGACTATGTAAGTTTGTGCAAAAAATAGTCAGTTAATTAATAATTCAAGGGATAATTGTTCTAGACCCCACACTCTTAGGAGACGAAAAAAATTAATGAGCTCTTTCACCAACTTGCATATAGTTAACTCTGGTACACACCATATGGCAATAAAAATTTATAATAATATACCTGTAGAAATAATAAAAATAGAAAAGGTTAAAATTTTCTTATTAATTGAGAGGTGGGAATACATAATAGCATAATATTAATGAACACTAAAAAGGAAGCAATAAAAAAACAAAAGCCGCCTTCAAAACGCAAAAATGTACAAATTCTTTTCAAATAGGTCAGTCCAAATATGATGTCGGCTTTTGTTTAAAAGTATTTTTGGACGCCGACTTCAGTTGGATTGTTGTACTCTTTCGACGCACACATGTGATTGATATTGTTCCTATAGTTTGTAAGTCCGCCTGTTATTTATTATACACTTATGACAATTGATTCCTTTCCACTTATGACAATTGTATGTGTGTGATCGAAGCATCAAATAGACGTTATCTCTATATATCTATCAGATTCCTACAGTGTTACTTTTAAATATTAACAAGGTATACGTATGGAATTCTAAGACTGTATACAGGTATAAAATATAATACACAGAAACTGTGCGTGCTTACTTCTTCGCTGGGACCACTTTGATGAGGGCCGAGGTCAGGAAGCCGAGGGTGCCGTATGACCAAGGAACAGAGTAGAACAGGTCAGGGTTCTCGTCCTGGAACATGACCAATTAAAAGATTTCAGATAAGTTTCAACTTTTAGACATTCCAACAAAATTGATATACACAGTGATAGGACGCCTAAATACCGGAATATGGAGACCATGGGGAGAGAAACACACGGGAAGGATCGCTGCATTATGAATCGTATTTATGTATTGCTGGTTTCTTATCGTATTTAAGTAAGCACCTTTGACTTGTTTTTTGTTTTGGCAGTTGACTAAGACCTAAGGCATTAAATCCGCACTTTGTACTTTGTTTTACATTGTGCAGCAAAAAGTTTCGATATTATAAATAAAAAATGCGGTGGAATGTAAATAGAGAGGTGCTGGTTCAAAATCTATACACCATAAAGGTTAGACAGGATAGAGAAGAATGGCTTAGACTAAAGACCGACACCAAAAGAAAGAAGAAGAGATGGAACTACCTTACTACATGTCACCACTGACCCATCGGCCAGCACCAGCTCGTACTCCAGGCAGATGTGCTGAAACAGCCCGTGGACGTGCGAGGAGGTCTCCACGCCGGTGCCCATGACCAGGCCGCCGACCGTCAGCTGGTCCAGCTCGGGCACCACGGGCAGCGCCAGCTCCAGGGCTGCCAGGGTGCGGGACAGCTGCCCCATGGTCACGAGGGGCTCGCAGCGGACGGTCTGGAATAGAAATTTGTAATCACGTTCTCGAAAACGATATTGATGAAAGTTGTGGAAGAGGGGATTAGGAGGATCTGTCAAAGGCGTCGTCTTCGGGATAATTGGAGTTTCGTCAAAAATTCGGGTTCCGAGGTATTTGACATATACAGACGACACTCAAATTGTAATTGAGTAAAGCTCGTAATAGTTAATACTAGCTGTTTCGAAGTCATTTATCGGTATTCCCTCAGGAACCGTCCAACTGCTTTATTTGTCCGATAATTTATATTATAAAACATTTTCTTTCTGGACCCATTATCTTTTCAAAATATTTTAAGAGACTAGGTTAGGCTTCTTCTGCAACAATCCAGGAAAGTTGAAAGGTTTAAGAAAAATATATTCTAACTTATGAAAATCCGGACAAACGAAACTACAAGTCAACTAACTACACAGTTAACAGAGAATGTACAGAGGTGCATTAAAATATTAAAAACTATCATAATTGCAAAAAAATAATGTATAATTTTAAATTAAAAAAACCTTTCATCGTTTTCGTGAAGAGTTCAAAAAGTGCTGCTAAATTCGCTAAGGATTCACTCGAGTTCTCAAACATGCTCGGAGAGAACTGTTTCCGTTTGAAACACAAGGACGGAAAGTGCCTCATTTTAATCCTAGAAGTAAAAAAACCATATGTAAACACTTTCCGTCCAAATTTCATTTAAAAATGGTCTCTATTGCCTGTAAAATCAAATTGACCATGACAAAAATCCCATACACCCAATTTAATGAAAGGTGGCGGCGCGCGGTGCGGCGGCGGCGAGTCTGCGACAATTCTCAATACTGTCTTGTAGTTTTCAAAAGGATATTGTCTCTCAATTCATCAATATTTTTTACAAATACTTCTAATTATGCATTTGTATCATTTCCTCGTATTTATTGAGAAATAGCATTGCCTGACTCGTATTTAAGCCAGCCTCGCTGTTGCTCGGCCTGCTAACTACCTCGTCAGGTGCATTAAACACTTGATAATTTAGTAGCTTTTCCCGCAACTCCCTCCGCGTAAAATACTCATTGCTTCTTTCTAGGGACCCACAATTTTTTCCAGAGTAAAAAATATCTAAGGTAAGGAGAATTTGTAAACCAACTTTCATCTAAATCCTTTCGGCTGTAGCCGAGATTCAAATACAAACATCCAAACATACTTAATTAGAAGTGTAGTCTATTTGGTAAACAATTTTTTGTGTGATGAGATTCGTTGCTGAGTCTTGCATGATTTCTGTGTATTTTAAAAACGTAGTTCTAAGTAATTTTATCGTGTTTAGTACCCTTAGTATAATATACAAGACGTAGTTTGGGACTATGTCAATTTGTATGAGATTGTCTGTGATATTCCCTGAGTCGCCTCTTACGACATCCACGGGAAGACATGGAGTGGCACTATTCTATCCCGGCAACCACACGGGCAATAAGGGCTTGTAGTATTGTTAGGCGATGGGCTTGCAACCTGTCACTAATACACTAGTAAACTTCTTGGCCTGATTGTGCAAAATGTGGTTACAGAATTATCAACAAGTCTTTTTAGAGTTGTTCGTATTTCTGTAGCTCTGCCTACCCCACTCTGGGAATGAAGGCGTGATGTTATGTATGTATGTATGTGTCTGTGATATTTATTTATTTATTTTATTCATTTATCTATAACAGTTTTCACATTTATAATGTTATTTATTATCTTGAACACAAAAGGTCATGTTTTGAACTGTTTATTACATTATTTTATTTTATAGCGCCATTCCATGAGTGATAAACAGCCAATTATCGATTGCCTCGTGGATTCAGGGGTCGAGCAACCTTGCCTTTCCACTCAGCCGAGCTTCTTCACTCGCTTTGTGTGGTGAGGAAGGTTTGAAACGTTGAAATCATTTTTTATACGTAATAAAATACAGTGTGGTTGCCTGGTTAGAATAGCGCCACTCCATGACTTCCCGTAGATGTCGTAAGAGGCCATTAAGGGATTAAAGGCTTGTAGTAATGTTAGGCGATGGGCTTGTGACCTGCCACTAATACACTGGTAAATATCTTAGCCTACTTGTGCAAAATGTGGTTACAGAATTATCAAGAACTCTTTTCAGAGTTGTTGGTATTTCTGTAGCTCTGCCTACCCCACTCTGGGGATGAAGGCGTGATGCTATGTATGTTTATGTTATGTATAAACTATTTAACAAAATAAAAAACTAGACACAGTGTGTGACATCCATAAAAAATATGTTTTAAGAGCTGAAAGTACAAGCCCTAATGAACGTACATTTTTTTATAGTTAAAAAACAGGTTCTTTTTCATGTTAATTAATCGGCATGCTGACACCTCGCCAATTACCTACATTAACAACAAATCAAGGAAAAGATACTAGTTCTGGCTCTTTGCATTACATTGCTGCTCGAGACAATTTACAAAATAACTCTCCATTATAAAGGGTAATTGTTCTAATTTTTTCAATAAAACGGTTCACAGAATTTAAAGCTATCGTTTCTTAAAATGTATGTTCTTATGGATTTCACACCCTGTACAGTTTCAATCCCTACTTTAGGGGCTGATATCTCATAAACGATCCAAAAAAAAACCATGAAACCTAGCTCAGAACTATCCCGGTTAAACTACCTTCATCTGTACTAATCTATACTTACTTCTATACTAATATTATAAATGTGAAAGTTACTCTGTCTGTCTGTTTATTACACTTTCACGGATAAACCGCTGAATCGATTTCGATGAAATATAGTATTAAGATAGCTTGAATCCCGTGGAAGGACATAGGGTACTTTTTATTCCAAAAAATTGGACAGTTCCTGAGGGAATAGCGATAAACGACTTCAACGCAGACAGAGTCATGGAAAACAGCTAACTAGCTAGCAGCTAGCTATTACCTTTATAAATAAATAAATAACATACCATATTCTTCTTATCGACATCCAGCACATCTACGAGGTTGACTTGTATGTTCGTAAAGGTCTTCTTGTACAGCCCCTGGCGGAAAGACATGGCTTGCCACGCGGGTCTCGCCGTGCACAGCCGGGTGCTGCGGTCGCCGGCCAGCCATGACTTTATCTGGAAATTTAAATGTTTTGTTTATGTTGACCTTCACCTTGAACTTGAAGATTATTTGAAGGTCATGTTGTATATGGAACGAAACAAAAATCCTTAAAATCTAAATAACATTTATCATCAAACCAATAATATCACAGCCTGGAAGGCCTTATTCATTACCGATTAGGTATCATTTTATAATGTATTTTTTTATTTGTACGATGTTATTTAATTTGGAAACCAACGAAACCTTGTAGGTAATGTCGCATGTTGCTTACTATACTAAGTATTTTTTGTTCTTAGTGAGATATGTTTAAGGAACCAACTGTATTTAAACCACTTTGTAAATTAGTTCATAAGTAATGCATTGTTTGTTTCTGTTTTATCTCCAATATAGTGAATAAATAAGTAAATAAATAAATTTTGAAAACAACTTACAGTATTTAAACAATTTATAAGGATCGACAATTATTTATTTATTTAAATATAACATGAATACCTGTAGTAAAATTAAATGCCTTTGTTCGGTGTTCCCGCCAATGTAGACCTCTTGTATTTTTTATGTGCAACCACTTTACATATAAACACTCATATCGCAGCCAACGTTTCCAATGTATAATAAATACTTACAAGGAAAGGTGTCCGGCTCCTATATGATATAATTTGAAATAGGGTCATCGAACCAGTAATGAACACGGTCCAATGACGGACACTTGACTGTTATTGTACAGAAGATACAGGTTTTTTTTTTTATTGCATTGTGAAGGCGAACGAGCACATAGACCACCTGATGGTAAGTGGAAACTGTGACCCATACACATTCGCATTCACAAGACTGTTATCCTAAGACTGCAAATGCGTTGCCAACCCTGAGGACTAAGGTGGAATGCTTATATGCTAGTTATTGTCATTTGTTTTGCAACAATCAATTTGTAACCTTATGATCTTTAAATTAAGAGTAAAGTGTCCATCATTGGTGCCTGTCAGCTTAAGATCTCCAACACTGGTGCCATCAACCTATGTTAGGAAGTAGTTTAAAATAACAATCGAGTATTTTTAACCCCTTCTGTTAGAGAGAGTTTAGTTCAAGCAAATTGCTAGTTAATTACCTAGTTTAATTATAATGTTTGAGAACATGAAATTATGTGCATACATACATACATAAATCACGCCTGTTTCCCGGAGGGGTAGGCAGAGACCACTTCTTTCCACCTGCATCCATCGAGTCATGCATGCACGTCGGTTTCGGGTACTTAAGATTCGGCCCTTTTCCAGTATTTCCCCGATTTGATTAAAAAAAGTACGCCTAGGGCGCCCCCTTACGACCGTTCCACCCACTTTAGCACTGTTCTTTCGTCAATCTTTTTTCATCCATCCTTTGCAAATGACCGAACCATCGAAGCATGCCCTTTTCAATTTTAGTCACTACATCTTCTTTCAGACCACACTTCTCTCTGATGTTTTCATTCCTTACTCTATCACACAGTTTCACACTACACATACTTACTACACTTACTAAATTATGTGGTTATTTTTTTATCAGTTTAAGTAGAATAATCAAAATAAATCTAATCGGAGCCGAACAGTTGTCTACCTTTCCTTGTTAGAAGACCTTCAGCAAAATTATGTGAGTTATTAACTTATTACAGTTATTACGTGCATGGAGATGATTACTGTAAAACTAATTATCTTGCACAAACATGTATTTTTGCCGTTTAAAACCGCCGTAGTAGAACGGGATTGTGCAAATTTGTAAGATCTTTTGAGAAAATACATCTAAAAGGCAGCTGCTCTGCTGCCCATGGTCTGTTTTAGCGGGTCACTAGTAGAGTGACTAGATCGAAACATTACCACATCGCAAAATGACCACATCGCTTGTAGCCAACATCTCAAAATGACTGAGTCGTAAAATGACCACATCGCTTGTAGCTTACTTCTCAAAACGTCCGAGTCGCAAAATGACCACATCGCTTGTAGCCTACATCTCAAAATGACTGAGCCGCAAAATGACCACTTTGCTTTTTTCATTTTATGCCTGTCTTAGCAAAGTCGACGCAGCCCCGCATGGCGGGGCTGCTATTCTTGGGAAATTTGCCCTTCGGGCATTTAAAGTTACCTAACGTACCTAACCTACCTAGTAACGCAAACGAAGTGGTCATTTTGCGACTCAGACATTTTGAGAAGTAGGCTACAAGCGATGTGGTCATTTTGCGACTCGGACGTTTTGAGAAGTAGGCTACAAGCGATGGGGTCATTTTGCGAGTCGGTAATTTTGCGACCGAGTCATTCTACTAGTGACCTGTTTTAGCTATTAGATTTTACTGAATTGCTTATGTACTGTCTGTAATGGCTGACCCTCTACGAGTATTCTACTGGGTTAAACGTATAGTAAAAAGAAAGAAAATAAAGAAAAAAGCGGCCAAGTGCGAGTCGGACTCGCCCATGAAGGGTTCCGTAGCAGCAAGTAACATAATATAAAAGTTCGTTGTAGCTTTGATCAATGTTTTTATGACGTATTAAATAACGACTACTTACTAGATCTCGTTCAAACCAATTTTCGGTGGAAGTTTGCATGGTAATGTACATCATATATTTTTTTTAGTTCTATCATTCTCTTATTTTAGAAGTTACAGGGGGGGGGGCACACATTTCAACACTTTGGAAGTGTCTCTCGCGCAAACTGTTCAGTTTAGAAAAAAATGATGTTAGTAACCTCAATATCATTTTTGAAGACCTATCCATAGATAAACACGTATGGATTTGATGAAAAAAACATTTTTAATTTCAGTTCTAAGTATGGGGAACCCCCAAAATTTATGTTTTTTTTTCTATTTTTGTGTGAAAATCTTAATGCGGTTCACAGAATACATCTACTTACCAAGTTTCAACAGTGTAGTTCTTATAGTTTCGGAAAAAAGTGACTGTGACATACGGACGGACAGACAGACAGACATGACGAATCTATAAGGGTTCCGTTTTTTGCCATTTGGCTACGGAACCCTAAAAAGACCTTTATTCACTACACAGAAGACACAAAAATAGATATGGATAAAAAAAGGTTGGCAAATGAATAGGTTGCGAAACGATGCATTTGTCAAAAATTGGTGGGCAAAAAGGCAATAGAAACGCTAGTTAGCGAACGCATCTTGGTTAGGGCCTCTGTACTACTACGTAGTAGGTATGTCCTGGCGGAAGTGAATCGAACTCTGGCTCAGCATTATGCTGTTGGTTGGTTTTAAGCCAGTACCATCTCGGTGGCTCACGGAGCGCTCTACAAACATAGTATAGTATATCATATGCTATATACGCCTGAACATACTAATACGTGGGTCATACACAGATTTAGGTTACCGTGATTCCTGTGGACACACAGAAAGTTAACGTTTTTAAGGCCTAATTTTCTGGCTAAGCCCATTCCCGCAAAAACACCGTCAGGCCTGCTTTAGACCTATCATATAAACACATTACTTATATGCACACAAGCTTTTAACTATTGACCACCAGGAGAGACAACTTTTGTTTTTAAGAGTGTGTATAACCTACTTATATAAGTTAGTGACAGAGGTGGAATACGAGTATAATATAACGCATACATAAATAATGATATACAGCCTTGATACCAGTCTAACAAAACAAGCTCATAAGTTCATTCACTGATATGAAAATAGTCAGATCAGGAGCCCATAATATGTCGGTACAAATATATTATTATACCAATGACTTTAAAAGTAAACATATTTTATAGGAAATTAAAAGATTTTTTGACCGCGCATACTTTTACACTTTAAATAACTTTTTGAATATGAGGGATAATTTAAGTTAAGTCATTATGTAATTTAGTTATTAAGTTAAGTAAATGTACATGCATACATAATGTCACGCCTTTATTCCCAGAGTGGGGTAGGCAGAGCAACAAAATACCAACAACTCTAAACTTGTTGATAATTCTGTAACCACATTTTGCATAGGTTAAGATGTTTACCAGTGTATTAGTGACAAGTTGCAAGCCCATCGCCTAACAGTACTACAAGCCTTTATTCCCTTAGTCGCCTCTCACGACATCCACGGGAAAACATGGAGTGGCACAATTCTAACCCGGGAACCACACAGGTAAAAGTAAATGTAATGAATATAAATGCAGTGCCCTAACAGGGTTTATGTTGGACATGTAATATTTTTTAAGATCTTTGTAAACACATAATGCAATAAATGATATGACATGACTAAGATTTGAAAACCCGACTGCATGTTTTGATAATGTCGTCGACATATGTTAGTTACCCTTTATTTTTGTGCCACTGTATTGTTTTTGTTTTAATTTAAGTAACCAGTGACGCTTACGACGTTAAGACGAATGTAACGACACCTTGCTTGTTGAAATCGGCCCATACACCCAGCCTCTACGAGGGAACATATAATCGAATATATACAGGTCAAACACATAACCCTCCTTTTGGACTTTGCCGCAGACTTTGGTAAACAAAATCGTAACAGAAAGATAAAAAAAGGAGATTTTAAAACCAACAGATTGGCATATTACTAGTGTATAAGTGGAATACACTAGTAATGGTGGTGGTGGTGGATGGTGGTCGGGGTGGTGTGTAGTGGAAGAGGATTAGGAATTCTGGAGGGTCAACAAATAATCCTTAAACTTGCGCTTAAAGGTGTACCTGCTAGACGCCCCCCTTGGATAGGAGGGGGGATATCGTTCCCGCACTAGAAGCCGCAAACCTGAAACTACCTCTGAATGCTGTCGTCATCAGTTCACAGGACAGTGTCTCACCAATTGAACTAGTCCCAAACTGAGCTCTAGTCTTATACTATGGGTACTAAAATACATAGAAAACATCAAAGCCTTCGAAGCTAGGGGTCCTGGGTTCATATCCCGGTAAGGGCAGAAATTTGTGTGATATGCACGAGTGTATGTTCCTGAGTCTTGGATGTTTTCTATGTATTTAAGTATATATTTATCTATATATGTATGTTTATCGTTGTCTAGTACCCATAGTACAAGTCTAGAGCTTAGTTTGGGACTAGCTCAATTTGTGTGACATTGTCCTGTGATATTATGATTATTTCATATATAAACTACGTTTATGTATGAGGACATTATACATTACAGATGTTCCTATTGTATGGTCAACATTTTGATAGCTCTTATTAATTTATTGGACAATAATGGCGGCCGCGTTCAAAACAAAACCATAGCCGGTCAAAGGCAATATAGTTTATACCCTGTAGAATATAGGCCCAGGGCTGGGATTCTACACGGTAATAACGATATCGTTTTTGATGTGTTTCCGTATTGTCAACGTTTTGATAACTCTTATGTCATTTACAATAATGGCGACTGTGACATAAACGATTCTAAAACACCTCAAATGCGATATCGTTATAACACTGTAGAATAGAGGCCCTGTTCGAATGTGCAAGTTTTTCTTAACCGTATGAGCATAAGGTATACAAATGTATCCCTGGAACCTTATAAACTTATGTGGGAGGCAAACACGTCTAGCAACCGACACTGCTAATTGATAAATGGCGGCATTCATACTCCCGCGCAGAAATAATAACACGATTTAACCTGCAGCACTAACGCAGCAAAGTCTGACAACGAAACTCAGGGCAAGGCCATCGTCTAATTCTACGCTTCCAAAGTAAACGCGTTTTTAAACGTGTTTTCATAATAATATGCAACTTACCACAGATGGATATATTTCGATGTGACAGACGGCAAGAAGGCTCAGAGTTTTATCTTAAACCAGCATAGAGCGAGAAGGATTTTTTTACCGTCCCGTTTCCGGGTGTTAAACGGGACCCTTACTAAGCTTACGCTGTCTGTCTGTCCGTCCGTCCTAGCTAAAAAGAACTGTAGCTTTTGAACCGTAAGAGAAAGATGATTGGTTATTTTTTTCAGAATATGTGTTATTATGGCGTATTTGAGAAAAAATAAACAAAAATAAATAAAGTTAAATTTCTCAGACAATAAACGTCTTTTTCAACGTATTTTTGTTGTACCGTAAAACATGCAAGAGTCAAATTTAGTGTGGTTATAGTATAAACCCTAAAGAAAAACAACAAATACTGAAATGGTTAAGTGTGCGATGGGCTCGCACTGGTGGTTTTTTCAACACAGCGCTGCGTCGATCTCAAAGATGAAGTTTTATCCGGTAAGTTTAAGAAGTCCCGTCGGAGCGTACAAAACACATTCTAGCGCGCGCCTTCTCAATTAGGCAGCAGGCAGGTGAGTCGAGTTCAGTGTCCTATAAAGCTGCCTAATTAAGAGAGAATCACCCCCATGGTTCGATTCGAAATCGAATTCAACATTTCCATGTTCTAATACTGGGATGGGTCAAACGACCATTTTAATATGTCAAGTTTTTCCTCAACTCTGAAAAATTGTGGATCTGTAGAGTCTAACGAGCCTAGTGAGATCTGGAGTCCATGAGGAATAAGTCTCCTACCTGCCTCTGGACTCCCTTGACCTTCCGATCGTGCATCTTCGGCGCGCTGTTCAACCTGAACACGACGTAGCTCCTGGCGGTAGACCAGATCTTCCAGAGCAATGACATGGGGAGCAGCGCGGTGATCACCAGCACCCAGCGGTACTCCAGGAGAATGTACTCCAGGAGTGACTCCGTCTCGAATGACGTCATTGTTCTGCAATTCACGATGATAAATTTAAACTCAAATTCAAACTTACAATGTTTATTTGACACAAAACACAACAAACATAATCAAAAATAATGCTATATATACGAGTATATTTAAATAGTGCTATCAATATCATTATATACCTACTTATTTCGAGGTCACACACTAAACTTCTTCTTACTTACACACATTTAATCGACCGATCGTTTTATGTCATACGTACCTATTTGGTTTACATTATTAGGGGCAAAAAAAACTTTCGCCAAAGCAAATCAAACGAAATTGGTGTCCTAAAACAGTTTATTGCTATTTTTAAAATATAAACTTGAGAAAAAAAAACATCACCAAGTTAAGTGTATGGGAGGTGCCCTAAAAAAGACATTTTATTGTACCACTTTGTTGGCGTGACTAATATGCATATTCATGCCAAATTACAGCTTTCTAGTACTAAGAGTCTCTGCGCTAGGCTGCGGACGGACGGACGGACGGACATGGCGAAACTAGAAGGGTTCCTAGTTTGACTACGGAACCCTAAAAAACGAGTAAGTAACGTGTATTTTTTGCAGACAAATCTGTCACTGATTTATTCTATCTTCGAACTACAATTCTTCGACTACAGATAAATTGCTACTAAGCTGTAATATAACAGATACTTACTTAATACATTAAATACTATTTAAATTGATAAAACTACGCGTACATGCGCGAATGGCATTCATTATGATAAGGTATTTACATCGTACATCCATCTAATCATCTAATGTATGGTTTTATATCTCAAACCAATCCTCATTCACTCTGTGGTATAATATTTACCGACTTACAAATGTTTGCATGTTTATTTTCCTTTTTGATGTACAAGTTCACTGATTGATATCTTCGTCAACCTGTAGAAAGATTTTTTTATAAACTCCTGAAGTATTCCCACTGTCACCAAATCAGGGTCTGGTGATAGTATTCAAGAGAAATCGAGGGCATTCCTCAAAAATTAGAGGCTCAGCGATTTTGTTTATTTCCGTAAGATTTGCATTCCAAGAGTACCATTCGGTAAAGTGGAACTGATGATCAGATCATGGATGACCACCGGAACCCCATAATAATCAGCATTTCACTGGTAGTGATGAGATTTCTTGATGAATACTTTCAAGACACTTTTTATCATCACAATGCATGTGGTGTACTGGTGGTAGAGTTCCGGGAACTCCTTAACGATTAACGCACAGCGTATTGAACATCGATATTATGTTAAGGGTGATGATGATGAGGTGAGCTGTAATTTGGAATGAATATGTGTATTAGTCACGCCAACAAAGTGGTATAATAAAATGTACCTCCCCTACACGTAACGTGGGGATGTATTTTTTTTCTCGTCTACCCTATAGTGTGGGCTGTCGTTGGATAGGTCTTTCCAAAATATTATGGGTTTGTTAAAACAGTTTTTCGATTAAGCATTAAAGTGCTAATTTTTGTTGGACTCAAGTGCCCGACCCCCCCCCTACAGCCAAAACTACAAATACTAAAAATATGAAAAAACTTAAATGAAAGAACATATAACCAATTTTAAAAGAAAAGTATGACGAGTAACTACACATTATTGGTTCTTGAGATACAGGGGTCATACACAGATTTAGGTTACCGTCTTTCCTGTGGACACACCGAAAGTTAACGTTTTTAAGGCCTAATTTTCTGGCTAAGCCCATATACCCGCAAAAACGCCGTCAGGACTGATTTAGACCTATCATATAAAAACATAACTTATATGCACACAAGCTTTTAACTTTTGACCACAGGAGAGACAACTTTTGTTTTTAAGAGTGTGTATGACCCACAGGCGATTAAAGTGTTTAAGTAGGTATACCTACTAAAATCATCTAAGACGGCACCAATTGACTTTAAATAGAAAATTTGTTATTACTTATTGATTTTTATGTTTGTAGAACTTAACGGCTTCGGAACCCTACACTGATCATGGTCCGACATGCTCTTGACCTGTTTTTTTTTAATTATGACGTTCATATCTTGCGAAAGATGTATTTAGTCAACGACAGAGTAAACATTCGCGATTGGTTTGGAGAATGTTCGGTTTTTTTCTTGTTTTCAAAATTGTGGGAGGATCGGACATTAGTCTATTGCTTCTTAAAGTCACATAAATTTGCAACTCATTATTTGGTCATATTTCACGCTGTTAATAAGGTTTTGAAGATGCTTTAGAAAAAAATAGAAATAGAAATAGAAAATATTTATTCAACGCACACTACACAACACAACAAAAAATAAACATATGAAAAACAGAAATCATTGCGTTGAACAGGATCCCTCTCAGCATTGTGCCGCAGTCAAACCGCGGCGCTGATTTTCAGGGGGACCCTGACTTAAAAAACTAACCTTAATTAACAGAAAAAACAAGTAACAGTAAACAGGCAACAGGTAACATAACAAACACTAGCGACAATTTGACACAAGTAGACAGTACACACTTAAAAAACTAACGATTTCAACACCAGAACAACACAACGGTTTCCTGTTGGATCGCTTCAAGTGACGGCCAATTTTATTTCAAGGTATGGATTACGCATATTACCAGTTTAATACCACCACTTAAAACCACCACTACCACTTTAAATGTATGAACATGTTAAAAGCAGTACATAATTAAAAAACACACCTGAAAGATTAAATTGAATGTAAACTATGCTGGTTAACATATAACCTGTGGTCCAAAATATTGGGTGGTTTAAAATATTTTTCGAAAGTGCGATATTTGTAAAATAAAATCCTATAAAATGACAAACGTTCATCCAGATATTACGTTACAACAATGACTTTTTCCAAGCTGTCGGATTACTGTTTTTGGAATTGCCCTTGCCGATTTAACACTTAGAGTGCAATAGTACTTACTTAAAGTTTAGAAGGTATAAAAATGAATGACGAGAAGTGATTTAGAACGCCTATTCCTCAAAGTACTTTGTCAAAAAAAATAAAGTTCGAAGTTACTAACACTTACACATATTTTATATAATCAAATATTTTACGCGGACCATATAATGAGTGGCGAACGATATATATATATTTTCCCCATGCATTGTCCTTACTCATTTGCTTCAGGGTTAGCTGGAAGAGATCCCATTTAGGGATAAGTTCGCCTTTGTACATTAATTTAGTATTATAATTGTAATATTTATATTTTTGTGCAATAAAGAGTTTACATACATACATATATATATTTTTGGCGTTATGGAAATGTACATATGTTTATAACTTCGACAGATCTTATTGAATACTTGGTTAGTTACTCACGTTTTGCCTCAAGTTTTTCTATCCCTGGACGTCACTATCAGCGCATGTCTACCGGCACAATGATGCTAAATCACAGACACTTAAGTCACCGACATCGTCGAGACAAACCAACAAACAACTATCAACCCTAAACAAACCACGCACGAGACATTATTCATTCGTAGCGAGTAATCATCCTAATTCATTCTTCAGACAATAGAAACTGTTATCAATTTTGAACTTTATGCTGATAGAAACAACGAAATAAAAGTTGAAATATTATTTGTTATCTTATTTTGTTAATCCTTCATTGATATCTGATTTGATATTCGAAAAGGTGTGCGTTTTTATCAGAGATAAAAGACATTCTGAATTATTTATTAATGTAAATTCACTGAGTCTACTTCAACAAACTTGTAGAAATAAACTTAGTGATGGTGATATGCAAGAATTTTATTTTCCACTGACATGTGATGACGATAGCGCCTAATTCCTCTAAAACCCTCTCGGCATCCATCTCCAGCAGCTGGTGTCCAATTCCCTGAAGCACCGAGGGAACAAGATACCGCTCTCGAGGATATTGTTTTAGACGTGACCGCAGTGGTAGCGATTCAACCGGACCCAGAACAATACAACGTAATTGTATCTACTAGATACTAAAACCCCTTTAATGCTGGGGCACTAAGCTCGTATAATATCCTGATCTTGGGTACCCTGTCTTAAGACACGTAAACTTACACCCGTAATTATAGACACGAAAAGTAATTACTTAAGCAAAAGTACCGGTGAAATTACTAGCATAGAGGCATTCCATCTTAGTCCTCAGGGTTATTTATTATTTATTTATTTATTTAATCTTCTTTGCACAATACAAATAAATGTAAAAAGTACAAATGGCGTACTTAATGCCAACGCATAGGGTTGACAACGCATTTGAGGTCTTAGGATTATAGTCTTGAGAATTCAAATATCTATGGGTCTCAGATTCCACTTACCATCAGGTGGCCTGAGTGCTTGTGTGCCTTCTCCTTAACATAAAAAAAAAAAGAGTTAAGAAATGATTTTAGTATGACTCTTGACATTACTATTACTCAAGTAATTACTTTTCTTGGCTATAATTACGGGTGTTTAACTTCAAGATCAGCTACAATACGAGCTAATATAGGTGAATAGAATTAATATGGAGCTTACGTCAAATTTCAAATATAGAATGTCAAACGGTCTATAGAGATGTGTTACAACTACATACAACAGGTCCTTTACCTACTTAAGTTTTTCACCTATACAGTCCTGAGACCTGGCAGTGCTCTACTAAGCTAGCGACATCTCGTTTGCATTATGTAAAACTATTAATCTATAGACGTACAACTGACAATTATTATTTGACTGTCAATGCCAATCACGCGGGTAAATATAATAAAGGGCAAGTGGTACAAGACCTAGTTTAATCGTAGCAATTATTGAAACACAATTCGTAGCCGACCGTATTACATTTACAGTTAACCCTCTGCAACTGTGGTGACTTTTTTAGAAACATTCTACTGAGGTGGAACTCTGTCAGACGTCATTTTTGATAAAACAGAAAAAATATTATCATTAGTATTTTTTCTATGTTTTATCAAAAATGTCAATGTCAATGATAAGTATTGTTTATTAAATGTATAGCATGATTATTTAATTTTCATGTGGAATTTATAATAAGCATGTATATGGGCTTCTAAATAAAAAAAAGACATTAACTTGAACAAGGTAATTTTTTTTTAACATAGGTTAGTTTATAATGCCCCTAGTCTTTAGGAGAGGTTGCTGAGCGATACAGACCTATTTCACGCTATAAAGCGTTTTTTTTTTGGCGGTGTCTGATAGACGTCACGTCAGTCGCAGAGGGTTAAAGAAGCTTTCGTTTGTATAAAAGAAGTGAGAAATTCAGCAATTTACTTGGTAATATCGTCGTCTTACTTACTCAAACTCGTATCTGCGTATCATCTCGTATTTTCGTTCAGTAATACTAAGAGGCAACAAGTTTACCAACAACAACAAAAAAATTGCAGATACGAGTTTGAGTAAGTAAGACGACGATATAAAACAGTGAAATACAGCATCAAATAAAAAACAGTTCATAAATATGAACTGTCACAGGATACATTCTAGAGTGGCTCAACTATATGTTTTTAACTTTTTACTAATATAGGGAGGTACATAATTTATAAAGATATAAGTCGTCGTTTTGGCCCTTATCTACAACCTGAAACCCTTTATCTTAAATAAGCTACGTAGTTTTTTTTAAATCAGGATCAGAATACTCGTGAGCTTACTTAATAGGATTGACTTGTAATACAATACTATTATTTTTAACCAATTCCTATATCCTGAGTTAATTGTTTACATACTTAACGGCTTAGGAACCCTACACTGAGCATGGTCCGACATGCTCTTGCCCGTTTTTTTTATTTTGTTTGGGTTCCGCAGAAACAAGCGTATGATTTGGTTAGGTACACTTATTTTGGATTATTTATATTCTTATTCGTATTATTATAGTTCAGTTTAATTTGCCGTACTGACCTGAGGATTGTTGTAGCTGTTAAGAAACTCGACTAATACTTAGATCTCGCTTCTGAGTAGGTACTCACTATTGATTAAATCAGGCATTGTAAAACCGGGCCTTACGTAACGTTTAATATCGTTATATTGTTTACTCAATATTTCTGTTGATAAAACGTTCGGCTTCTGGCGGAACTTTGGTTAGTTGCAGCTAAAGTAAGTTTAAACAATGTCAAATAAAGTAACTATCGTAACCGGTGCAAATAAAGGCCTAGGCTTCGCCATAGTGAGTGAATTATATAAAACAAATAACGGCATAGTGTATTTAACATCAAGAGATAACAAAAGAGGTCTAGACGCGTGTGGAGATCTAGAAAAAGAAGGGTTAAAACCAGCTTTTTTTCAACTAGACGTAACTGATGGTGATAGCGTTACGCGATTCTGCGATCATATTAGACAGAAACACGGAAAAATAGATATTTTAATTAATAACGCTGGCGTTTTATTTCTTAAGGAATCTCGGGAATCAAAGATATACCAAGCAGAACAAACGATATCTGTTAATTTCTTCGCTTTAGTAAATTTTACTGAAGCTTTATTACCTTTACTTAGTAATGGGGGAGCGATAGTCAACATCTCGAGTTCCTCAGGACATTTGTCGAGGATACCTTCTGAAGAGTTAAGGAAGAAGATCAGTCGAGATGATTTGACTTTGGAAGGCTTGAAGGCTTTAATGAGGGAATATGTGGACGCTGTTAAAGCTGGAGAAGATGAAGGATGGGGTAGCTCCCCTTACGTGGTCTCCAAAGTGGGGGTTAATGCTTACACTTTCATTTTACATCGCAGATTAACCTCTAGAGGTGAGTCAATACTTAGCCAATACCTAGTTCTGTTTTTATGATGTGTAAAAAGCGGGGTACGAATCTGAGAAGCTCAGCCTGAGGCATGCTCGCCCCGCGCGTCGAGCTGCTCGCGAGCCAAACTGTTGCACATAAACATGCGCGGGTGAGGCAGCGTGCTCGCCGCGAGCCTACATTTCAAAATGGCGTCGGACATGATGACGCCGTGGCTGCGTTTAACTTATTTCACCGAATAATTAACAAAAAGAAGAAGAAATCGCCTCGGTGATGGAACGGCTCAGCAACTTCATCAAATTTGTACGCGCTTCGCCCACAGACAAGTAAGAATTTGTCGTTCTGACGGCGGCACGCTCGGATACACGTCCAAATTACGCGAGACACGCACACCAGGGCGCGTTTGAGTACGGTCAAAAGACCGACTCTCGACGGTGCGCGAGCGCGTACGAATTTGAGCAAGATAGGTGAGCCGTGCGTACCTTAACCCGAGGCTGCTCTAATTCGTACCCATCTTAAGGCAAACGACCACACAGGAAATTCCGTTTCCCGGTTTCGTTCAAAGATATTTGTGTAGTCTTGGGTATTCCGCTTGTTGTCTAAGCCCAGCTTTTTTCGATCCTCATTCGTGTCATATTGTCCTCTTATAGTAATCCTACTCCTATCGTTCTAATATTAAATAAAATATGAAGTTTGGATGAATGGATGTTTGTTACTCAATCACGCAAGAACGGCTGAATGGATCTAGATGAAATTTATCACACAGTTAGATTATAGTCTGGAATAGGACACAGGCTAATTTTATCCAGAAACATTGGACAGTTCCCGAGGGAATAGCAATCAACGACTACTAACCTAATGAATATATTTATTTTATGTTTTTCTAGAGTTCAGCAACTTGTATACCCTTCCTCAGACATAACGGTGAACTGCGTGCACCCTGGGTACGTCCAGTCGGACATGACGCACGGCGCGGGCAACGTCTCGCCGGGCGCCGCGGCAGGCCTCCCGGTGCAGCTGGCGCTCCAGCCGCGCCCCCGCGGGGCCTACGTGTGGCACGACGGCACCATCGTGCCCTGGGACGGGAGAGATCCCAGAGAATACATTGACAAGAAACAGTGATTCAATACATCTTATATACAAAATACAACCCCTATTTTTATTCTAACGCTTATGGATTCGTCATGTCTGTCTGTCTGTCTGTCCGTCCGTATGTCACAGCCACTTTTTTCCGAAACTATAAGAACTATGCTGTTGAAACTTGGTAAGTAAACGTATTCTGTAAACCGCGTTAAGAATTTCACACAAAAATTGAAAAAAAAACAGAAATTTTGGGGGTTCCCAATACTTAGAACTGAAACTCAATTATTTTTTTTCATCAATCTTGTACGTTTCAAATATTATATTGAGGTTTCTTATATATATTTTTTCTAAACTGAATAGTTTGCGCGAGAGACACTTCCAAAGTGGTAAAATGTGTCCGCCCCCTGTAACTTCTAAAATAAGAGAATGATTAAATAAAACAAAATATATTTAAAAATACATTACCATGCAAACTTCCACCGAAAACTGGTTTGAACGAGATCTACTCGTAGTAACTGGTTTTTTTAATACGTCATAAATCGCCTTGCTGCTACGGAACCCTTCATGGGCGAGTCCGACTCGCACTTGGCCATTTTTTTAATAATTAACCCATTGACGTCACTGTAGAACCGGGACCCAATTCTCGTGACTTAGAGATGATTTTTCATGCGGAATTTGTCAAAACAATGTATACAGTTGGTATTTGATCTCGCATGAATCATCTCGAAGTCACGAGAATTGGGTCCCTGGCAGTGTCCTCTTTGAACGAATTAGTTTGGCCATTCTACGAGGAAATGCTGCCAGCATTGGTACCATGCCACAGGGGCAATTCTTAGATATAATATTTTAGTAATAATAATAGCTTAGTTTTAGTTTTAATTTTCAGTTGTTGTGTTTTACCCCCTAATAATAAACGTTGAATAAGCTTAGAATAGTTATGCCATGCTTTGTCCTTATCTGTTATTGCGACATTTGAATTCGACAGTTAAGGAGAAAGCATGGTATTACTATTCCAAGCTTATGCTACGTTTATTAGTATGGGGGTTAGTGTATTATATGTACCGATCGTGAAATGTTTTTGTCAGTTACCCAGTGACACTCGCGACGTTAACACGAATCTAATCTCGCTTTTCGCCATCAGGCCCTCCGCTCAGCTACTAAGGAGAAAACCGGGCAAGAGCATGTCGGACCATGCTCAGTGTAAGGTTCCGAAGCCGTCAAGTACTAGGTACAAACAAAAGTCAACAAGGAATAAATAATTCTCTATTTAAAGTCAATTGGTGCCGTCTTAGATGATTTTAGTAGGTACAAACAGCCACACAATTACCTGCCCATTAAAGACGGAAGTGTGAAAATGTAGAAAGAGATGAATATAGATTTTACATAAGAATCTCATGTGCACGACCAAGACAGTTTCTGTCTGTTTATCTTCATTGGCCACTCAGCTGTGTGGGCGATTGTACAAACACTTACATTGCCTGGAACCAATCATGTCTACTTAGTCGTGAGTTTTCCTTTTAAATTCGTTACACGTGCTTTCATTTAAGATTTTTAGTATTTGTAGTTTTGGCTGTAGGGGGTGGGGGGGGGGGGACACTTGACTACAGCTTTATATAGATTTTGAGCGATAGAAAAGAAAAACGTTAGGAGCGTTTGCATCTTGGCTAGGGCCCCAGAACGTTTTTGAATAGCGTTTGTGTAGAAACGATTCGAAAACGTTACGTACCTACGTATGATTGAAGTGTTTATGGTCAAGCTACTTATGATTTTTGGCTGCCAAAGAACTACTTTTACGCCACCCTACATTAGAGTATTTCTTTATTATATTATGACTGTTCATTAAAAAGATATCTTTACACTTGTCATCTTTTTTCTATCTTTTTTATATCATGGCGAAGGCTTACCCATTCCACCAGATGGTAAGACTGCAATCCTAAGACGTAAAATTCGCAATCCTGACGACTAAAATGGAATGATGAAATGTCTATGCAAGTCATTTCACCAGTTGTCTTGTTGCCACACCGGAACACAACTACGCGAACACTGTTGCTTGGCGGTAGGTCAAAGGATAATATAGTGGTAGCGATCCGGACGGACGCTGCACAGGTTCCTCCCACCACAAATCTATCATGTTTTTAGAATTTCATTAAAATAATGCTTGAACTAGGTCTTTGTTTGTATCTATTGTTAGCGTAATCAATCATATTATTAAATACTAGCGACCCGCCAGCGGCTTCGCCCGCTGCATTCTTTTTGTTTCTGTCATGTCACTTAGGGGTACGAAAAATAGATGTTGTCCGATTCTCCACCCTAGCCGATATGCACGCTAAGATTCACGAAAATCGGTCGAGCCGTTACAGAGGAGTTCAACAACGTACACCGTGATACGAGTATTTTACCGTTCAGCCAAGTTCATAACCAAGGTTTCATAACTGGTTATGAATAAGGATTTTTTTTCACTGTTTCATAACCAGTTACGAAACAAGCCATTTTTTCCATTTTCACAACTAGAACCTCCGATTCATGAGTTTAGGACCGTTGGTCCCACTGCTATTGGATCACCTCCGGAAATCACCGCAAAGCTCAGAAATTACCGCAAAAGTAGGTAGGTTAGGTTCGTTAGGTATCTTTAGATGCCCGAAGGGCAAAACCTCCCAGAAACAGGAGCCCTGCCGTAAGGGGGGGGCCCGTCGAATAGCAGTGGGACCACGGCCCTAAACTCATGAATCGGAAGGTCTTAGTTCTAGAAAAATGGCTTGTTTCATAACTGGTTATGAAACAGTGAAAAAAATCCTTATTCATAACCAGTTATGAAACCTTGGTTATGAACTACCACCTAGAGCCTAGAGCCTACATTTCAAAATGGCGTCGGACATGATGACGCCGTGGCTGCGTTTAACTTATTTCACCGAATAATTAACAAAAAGAAAAAGAAATGCCCCCGGCGATGGAACGGCCCAGCAACTTCATCAAATTTGTACGCGCTTCGCCCACAGACAAGACAAGTAAGAATTTGTCGTTCTGACGGCGGCACGCTCGGACACACGTCCAAATTACGCGAGACACGCACACCAGGGCGCGTTTGAGTACGGTCAAAAGACCGACTCTCGACGGTGCGCGAGCGCGTACGAATTTGAGCAAGATAGGTGAGCCGTGCGTACCTTAACCCGAGGCTGCTCTGATTCGTACCATAAGATGGCTTAAGGCAAACGACCACACAGGAAATTCCGTTTCCCGGTTTCGTTCAAAGATATTTATGTAGTCTTGGGTATTCTGCTTGTTGTCTAAGCCCAGCTTATTTCGGGAAATGGTTAGTTTTGTGTAGGTCCTCATTCGTGTAATATTGTTCTCTTATACTAATCCTACCATCCTATCGTTCTAATATTATAAAATATGAAGTTTGGATGAATGGATGTTTGTTACTCAATCACGCAAGAACGGCTGAATGGATCTAGATTAAATTTATCACACAGTTAGATTATAGTCTGTAATAGGACACAGGCTAATTTTTATCCAGAAACATTGGACAGTTCCCGAGGGAATAGCAATCAACGACTACTAACCTAATGAATATATTTATTTTATGTTTTCCTAGAGTTCAGCAACTTGTATACCCTTCCTCAGACATAGCGGTGAACTGCGTGCACCCTGGGTACGTCCAGTCGGACATGACGCACGGCGCGGGCAACGTCTCGCCGGGCGCCGCGGCATGCCTCCCGGTGCAGCTGGCGCTCCAGCCGCGCCCCCGCGGGGCCTACGTGTGGCACGACGGCACCATCGTGCCCTGGGACGGGAGAGATCCCAGAGAATATATTGACAAGAAACAGTGATTCAATACCTCTTAGTTACAAAATATAACCCCTATTTTAAACTCATCGTTTTTATTCTAACGCTTATGGATTCGTCATGTCTGTCTGTCTGTCTGTCCGTCCGTATGTCACAGCCACTTTTTTCCGAAACTATAAGAACTATGCTGTTGAAACTTGGTAAGTAAACGTATTCTGTAAACCGCGTTAAGAATTTCACACAAAAATTGAAAAAAAAACAGAAATTTTGGGGGTTCCCAATACTTAGAACTGAAACTCAATTATTTTTTTTCATCAATCTTGTACGTTTCAAATATTATATTGAGGTTTCTTATATATATTTTTTCTAAACTGAATAGTTTGCGCGAGAGACACTTCCAAAGTGGTAAAATGTGTCCGCCCCCTGTAACTTCTAAAATAAGAGAATGATTAAATAAAACAAAATATATTTAAAAATACATTACCATGCAAACTTCCACCGAAAACTGGTTTGAACGAGATCTACTCGTAGTAACTGGTTTTTTTAATACGTCATAAATCGCCTTGCTGCTACGGAACCCTTCATGGGCGAGTCCGACTCGCACTTGGCCATTTTTTTAATAATTAACCCATTGACGTCACTGTAGAACCGGGACCCAATTCTCGTGACTTAGAGATGATTTTTCATGCGGAATTTGTCAAAACAATGTATACAGTTGGTATTTGATCTCGCATGAATCATCTCGAAGTCACGAGAATTGGGTCCCTGGCAGTGTCCTCTTTGAACGAATTAGTTTGGCCATTCTACGAGGAAATGCTGCCAGCATTGGTACCATGCCACAGGGGCAATTCTTAGATATAATATTTTAGTAATAATAATAGCTTAGTTTTAGTTTTAATTTTCAGTTGTTGTGTTTTACCCCCTAATAATAAACGTTGAATAAGCTTAGAATAGTTATGCCATGCTTTGTCCTTATCTGTTATTGCGACATTTGAATTCGACAGTTAAGGAGAAAGCATGGTATTACTATTCCAAGCTTATGCTACGTTTATTAGTATGGGGGTTAGTGTATTATATGTACCGATCGTGAAATGTTTTTGTCAGTTACCCAGTGACACTCGCGACGTTAACACGAATCTAATCTCGCTTTTCGCCATCAGGCCCTCCGCTCAGCTACTAAGGAGAAAACCGGGCAAGAGCATGTCGGACCATGCTCAGTGTAAGGTTCCGAAGCCGTCAAGTACTAGGTACAAACAAAAGTCAACAAGGAATAAATAATTCTCTATTTAAAGTCAATTGGTGCCGTCTTAGATGATTTTAGTAGGTACAAACAGCCACACAATTACCTGCCCATTAAAGACGGAAGTGTGAAAATGTAGAAAGAGATGAATATAGATTTTACATAAGAATCTCATGTGCACGACCAAGACAGTTTCTGTCTGTTTATCTTCATTGGCCACTCAGCTGTGTGGGCGATTGTACAAACACTTACATTGCCTGGAACCAATCATGTCTACTTAGTCGTGAGTTTTCCTTTTAAATTCGTTACACGTGCTTTCATTTAAGATTTTTAGTATTTGTAGTTTTGGCTGTAGGGGGTGGGGGGGGGGGGACACTTGACTACAGCTTTATATAGATTTTGAGCGATAGAAAAGAAAAACGTTAGGAGCGTTTGCATCTTGGCTAGGGCCCCAGAACGTTTTTGAATAGCGTTTGTGTAGAAACGATTCGAAAACGTTACGTACCTACGTATGATTGAAGTGTTTATGGTCAAGCTACTTATGATTTTTGGCTGCCAAAGAACTACTTTTACGCCACCCTACATTAGAGTATTTCTTTATTATATTATGACTGTTCATTAAAAAGATATCTTTACACTTGTCATCTTTTTTCTATCTTTTTTATATCATGGCGAAGGCTTACCCATTCCACCAGATGGTAAGACTGCAATCCTAAGACGTAAAATTCGCAATCCTGACGACTAAAATGGAATGATGAAATGTCTATGCAAGTCATTTCACCAGTTGTCTTGTTGCCACACCGGAACACAACTACGCGAACACTGTTGCTTGGCGGTAGGTCAAAGGATAATATAGTGGTAGCGATCCGGACGGACGCTGCACAGGTTCCTCCCACCACAAATCTATCATGTTTTTAGAATTTCATTAAAATAATGCTTGAACTAGGTCTTTGTTTGTATCTATTGTTAGCGTAATCAATCATATTATTAAATACTAGCGACCCGCCAGCGGCTTCGCCCGCTGCATTCTTTTTGTTTCTGTCATGTCACTTAGGGGTACGAAAAATAGATGTTGTCCGATTCTCCACCCTAGCCGATATGCACGCTAAGATTCACGAAAATCGGTCGAGCCGTTACAGAGGAGTTCAACAACGTACACCGTGATACGAGTATTTTACCGTTCAGCCAAGTTCATAACCAAGGTTTCATAACTGGTTATGAATAAGGATTTTTTTTCACTGTTTCATAACCAGTTACGAAACAAGCCATTTTTTCCATTTTCACAACTAGAACCTCCGATTCATGAGTTTAGGACCGTTGGTCCCACTGCTATTGGATCACCTCCGGAAATCACCGCAAAGCTCAGAAATTACCGCAAAAGTAGGTAGGTTAGGTTCGTTAGGTATCTTTAGATGCCCGAAGGGCAAAACCTCCCAGAAACAGGAGCCCTGCCGTAAGGGGGGGGCCCGTCGAATAGCAGTGGGACCACGGCCCTAAACTCATGAATCGGAAGGTCTTAGTTCTAGAAAAATGGCTTGTTTCATAACTGGTTATGAAACAGTGAAAAAAATCCTTATTCATAACCAGTTATGAAACCTTGGTAATGAACGTGGACGAAGGGGAATTTTATATATTAGAAGATAATTATGTAACTGACATGGAATGGGTGTATTAAAAGAACTGATCAAGTCTTGTGTTTTAATGTTCTCGGAATACGTCTCCTTAGGTACAAATCGAACAGCGTGTAATTGGCATCTCATTTAATACAGAAAATATAATCTGTAACAGGGATACGAGTATAAATGTATAATATTGTAACGAATTATGATTTGAAACGATAAGAAACCGAGAGTGGAGCTAGACGAGCGTACATTTCAAATTATTAGTTTCGTTTTTGAGATTTATAATTTACTTTTTACGCTAAGAGTACTTAATTAACCCTTAATGCATTTCTACTAACGGCCGAACCCTATATTCTAACCGCGGACAAATAGCCTTACTTCGGATATTTTTTTTACACATTTTGTATGGGCAAATATCAAATTTCAACCAGAAGTAAGCCTTATCTATCCGCGGTTTGAATATAGGGTTCGGCCGTAAGTGAAGCTAAGTCAGGTGGCTTACCAATAAAATTGTAGAAAAATCTATTTCAAACAAAAATTTGCCTTTGACACGATATTGTTGTCAACGTTATGATAACTTTCATTTGCTTGACAGTAATGGTGTCCGTGATGAAAACAATACAGTTCAATTCCAAAATAATCCTGTAGATATTTCGGTTGAACTTTTTCTTGTTAGCGCCAATTTAGTCTAAACTCACCTAAAAAGGACAAAACACAATTTCAACGTAAATGTTTTTATAGCACCACTTTCAGAGAATACAAACTTATAATTTAATTATTTTAATAATTTGACTATATTAAGTTTAATCCTCCGTTGGTTGCAAATTATTTTAAATTTGACTTGTATAATGCTAACCTTTGAACACCACAGTCCGTGGCATTTTGACGCGCTCTAGGCTAGGGCGTCATAAGCTGGCGCAAAATGTATGAAGCGACTAATAGCTTTAATAGTCTTGCCGACTGTGACGCTCAAGAGGTTTAAACGTTTTAATTACAGTGAAAGGAAGAAGTTTTGAGGCCTGTTATAGCAGTACAATTTATAATTTGTACTGAAGTAACAGTTAGTTGGATGAGCTTTTTCCTTTTACTGTTTTAAAAAAAAAACGTAATTAACGAAACTAAATAATGAGTAACGACAGTCGTCCAACGCCACCCCCGAGGAACGATCAAAAAAGAAAAATCAATATAAATAAAACAAATATGTTAATTTATTTTACAAATTCCTTTGTTATCATATTTCTCTCGTTAAAATATCCTCTCTCAATACAAAGATTTATCATGGAAGATGGGGTGTAGTGTCGCTAGCACGAGCACGAGCACGAGCACGAGCACGAGCACGAGCACGAGCGGAGTCAGTTGGCGTCGACGCACTCGGCGGGGTGCGGCGCGGGCTTGGCGGGCGAGAAGCCGGGGGGCGCCGCCCCCCGCGCCGCCCAGGCGCCGGCGCCCAGCTGGCTGAAGCGCGCCCACAGCGCGTGCGGCGGCGGCGGCTTGCCGAAGTTCACCGACGTCGACACGATGGCCGGGTCCATCGCCGTCCAGTCCGAGAACGACGCGGCGCTGCTCAGCAACCCTGCGCGCATACATTCCCTTCACACAACTGACTAATATACACCACAGGAGCTTCCTACAATGCTATTCTATTTTCCTTGCTTTCGACAGTCTGTAGCGTTTACGGAATGTCTTCAAACTATTTCAAAACGAGATAGCGTCAAATCATAGATTATACATGTCGAATATTACACCTTATTACAAAACCAGCCCTATCACCATACTGACAATGACAGGAGACAAGTATTAGTTTTCAGTGTACACGGCGCGATGCAAAACTAAGTCAATATGAATAATAAGTTGATGATAATTATAGGTATTTTTAAATGTTTAATACAAAAAAGTGCTTCTTGAAATTTGCTACAAATCCGCCTGCCAAATAATTTACCTGTCATTTACAATTTTTAAGTAATTTAAACACGGTGCACGGTTTACCTTTGCAGCAAACCAAATTAGCCATACAAACTGGGTCTGCTTGCAAAATAAAGTACAAACTAATAGTATTAGTGGTTTTGCATAGATTTTTACTAATTTTATGGACTTGTACTTTATTATGCAATAACCCCTAGTTGTTAGTTCACTTTTGTAGCGGATTAAAATTCTGCAATAACTAGAAAACTACGTCCCTGATTCAAGCAGTTGATACCACATTTTAACCTTTTCAACGCCATTGACGGATATTTCCTTCATGGTTGACAGCGCAAAATAGACCTGAGTATCTATGAGGCAAGGTTGACATTCGCTCTGAAATAGCGTTGAAAAGGTTAAAGAGGATGCATTTTCCTATTTTAAATAGTTTTCTTATTTGGGGTTGCCATAGAGAAAACTAAATTACTAGTAAAAAAAATACATACATACATACATAACATCACGCCTTCATTCCCAGAGTGGGGTAGGCAGAGCTACAGAAATACCAACAACTTTAAAAAGACTTATTGATAATTCTGTAACCACATTTTGCACAAACATGCCAAGATGTTAAAAAAATATATATATATATAGACAATAAATTGACATTACTAAACAACTATAAATGACAAGTAAATCATTTGTTCAGCAGTTTTGTAGCGAACTTCGTGGAGTGCTATTCTGTATTAAGCATTTGAAAATAGCTCTTATTGTCATCGACTTATTAACATCCTACTAAGGTGTTAATATTGACTCAGTTTTGCATATGATGCCAGTGATGTAACATCGTGTTAACTTAGCAATGTATAGCGAATTGTCACCTGTCACATATCATTATCAAGGTGGTGGTCGAGTCCTAATTACAAATTTACGTTTCGTCAACTACCACCACTAACCATCCTATTTCCACCCCATAACGAAGACAGCAGCAGATAAAGTTAGTTATTGATTGACATGACCTTATACCATTGTTCCATGAAATAAAAACTTGTGAATGTTTTCAATATTTGTTCAAGAACACGAAACGAATGCTCCTGCATTTAAATGACTTGGTTTAAAAAGTATAATATATTTTTGTTAACCAAATAAGATCGGAAAAGACGACATAGAAGTAAGTCATGCATAATCCAAAAGGATCGCTTGACAACACTCCACAATATTTAAAACTTCCAATTGTTTTAAATCCTATCACCATCTTGGTAGCAAGAGCAACTACAGCGTAATAATAAAAATTATAAAACAGATTTTATAATGAACTCGAAAGTTTACATTTTAAATTAAAACCAAGTGCGAGTCGGACTCGCGCACGAAGGGATCCGTACCATTGTCTATCAACCACAGTGTTTATATTAAGATCAAGCAAAAAAAGGGCAAATAAAACACGTTTGTTGTATGGCGAGACCGCTTTAAATATAAATTAAAATTTAATTTAATTATTTATTCTTAAAGTGAATATACAACTAAATATTCTGTGAATATTTCAAGTGTCTACCTGTTGCCGTTATTAATATGGAGCAAAAAAACGGCAAAAGAATCACGTTTGTTGTATGGGAGCCCCCCTTAAATATTAATTTTATTTTCTTTTTAGTATTTGTTGTTATAGCGGCAGCAGAAATACATAATTTGTGAAAAATTCAACTGTCTAGCTATCGCGGTTTTTGAGAAACAGCCTGGTGACAGACAGACGGACGGACAGACAGCGAAGTTTTAGTAATAGGGACCCTATTTTTACCAAGTTGTAAAGTCAAAAATCGCCCTCCTTTACAGAGTATTATCGACAGGTATCTAATCGCCAATAACGGATTAATCCG